>CM070037.1:107400461-107428425 GCA_036250615.1 Ptychadena robeensis | reverse complement strand
GCCGCCCCTGAACAGCATCAGGGGCGGCTTTTGCGTGGGGTCCCCCGATTTCCACGTCTTGATCATGATCTTGGTCATGATCTTCAATGGACGCGGCACTTCACATTCTAAACAAGACTGCTCGCTTTGAGAATGCGGAGTGGACACTGTGCTATTTATCACAATGGGAAGTGTTCTCTCCTAATCTTCAGTGGACACTTAGCCTTAAGCTGCCCATACACCTTTAGATGTCTCTGTCACATATCCTTTAGATCTACCAACAACTATGTAGTATAGGGTCTTCTGTGATTGGACACAGGTAGATTGATGGTTTAGAAAATCCCTCATATTACATGGTTTTGGTAGAACAAAAGGAGATCTACAGGAAATTTGACAGAGAAATCTAAAGGTGTATGGGGGCCCATAGTCATGTGTAAATAGCATATGACAATGTTTGTGGGGGGAAACATATTAACCTACCAGCATGTCTTTGAAGTGTGTGAGAGGAAACTAGAGTACCTGGAGGTACATTCAAACTCCTTGCAGATACTGTCCAGACCAAGAGCTGAATGGCCACCATGCCACCATTTATATAATTTATATAAATGTAAAGGATATGCTGAAAAAAAAAGGCTGTTCATTTCTTAACTCCCCCTATTCCTGATGAAGCCAAATGAGCAGTGTCAGAATCAGCCACTAGGGAGGTTAAAGCCCTTGTCTTACAGTAGTAAAATGTTGTTGTGACCCTTTTTACAATGTGATGCAAATAATGATGCAACTCGACCTATACTCAACTGTTAGCAGCTGGGGTGGGTAAAACATTCAACACTGGGATACACTCACCAGCACATATAAGGTACACAGTGCTATTACCAGGTCAGATCTACCTTTCAGGACTGCCATGATTCTTCATAGAATAGATTTATTAAGGTGCCGCTAACATTACTCTCACATTTTGGTCTGTGTTGTTTGCTCAGATTGTGCTAGTAGTTGTGGGGTGGTTGTCAATCACTGGCAGCAAGCACCCCAGTTGTAGTAAAGGAGTAGTCACCAGTTTAAAACAGATTAACTAAGGGAACTTATGTTCTGTCTTACAGGGATGAAGGTTAGCAATTACAGACAAAATAGCTTCTTTGCATTTTACTTTATTTCAGCTTAAATTTGATGTATGACAAAAACCATACAATAATCTTTCAGTGATAATGTGAAATTGACAGTGTAAACCACTGACGTTGATTTATTTATATACCATATATCTTGATCTTTTATAATTTAGCTCCTGCGGTCTATTAAAGATGTAAATGAGCCTAAGTTCTTGTCTCATGATATCCCGTTATTTAATGGAATAACCAGTGACCTTTTCCCTGGCATCCGTCTACCTGAAGCTGATTATAAAGTAAGTTACATTACATTGAAATCCTGTAAATCATGGAGATTTGCTTCTGTGATTTGGAAGTCAACTAGTTGTCAATATTATATCTTCATGAAAAGATGAATGTCAATAAAATAAATGTGGCTTTCATCATCTGGTTTTCTTAAATGTCCTTCTTTCCAACAACACCCTATATGTCTCTTGTCCTAAAATTACTCATTTGGAGTTTTGCATTTCCCCCATATTTACCAATGTGAGTATGTGTTAGGATTCTCCTCCACTACATTTTTTACCCATTCGGTCCTTGCCCATTGAGAACAAATGGGCAAACAAGCGGGCAATTTGCGGCCGTGTGCATGTCAATGGAACACGACCATTGATTATCAATGGACGCGCCACGTTTGTCTTGCATAAAATGGTGCGTGTGGAGGCTATGAGGCACTTGTGTGTACCAACGTGTCATACCCTCATTACTTTGAAAGGGCTGTGCTGCTTTTTTTAAACATGTATGGGGTGGGGAACATGAAGAGTGTGGAATGGAAAAGGATTGTTTGGACTAAATGAGAGAGATTCTCCTCATTTAAATAACAATCTATCTATATAAGTTTTGTTTAAATTCTCTATCCGGGGGACCACTTTTTCTTTTTCCTGTTCACCATAAAGAATGAGTATAGAGGTTGCAAGGACCTCTTACCTATTCCTAGAAAGAATAAAAGTTAAGTCCTAGAAATAAAACAAAATATATTTATAAAACTTTCTTCCGTGCAACATACTCCATGTAATCCAAAGTTGTTATCCATCAACTTCCCTTGGGGGTCAAGTGTCCCACAAAGATTGGGGGTTCACATCCCGTGAGCTGGCAGTATATATCGGGTATACATATCCCCCCCACTTTCCACAGTATCTGTGCATGTCCAGTGTCCCCCTATTTCTAAACAGAGCTGTCAACTGTACAGTGAGGACCCTCCTGGCTTTCCCCTATAGTAAATAATGTGCCAGTCTATACTGGTCCATCATTACCCATGTTGGAAAACATCGCACCCATAGAGTAGTCTTGAAGCTGCGCATGTGATGATGTTATGAGTAGGGATGTCATTAGGAGGTCACTGGAGGAGTGGAGGGGGCAGTTAAATTAAATTCTCTGGACAATTGGAATTGCAGGGAGGAGCAGCAGATGAGGAGCTATTAGAGGAGTAAATGAGTCCAGCAGCACCATTCATGATGGACTGAAGAGGTGACAGTCTAGTAAAAGGGGGACCAGAGAGGATGATGTTACAGTAGTCCAGACGAGAAAAGATGAGTGTGTACCAGGACTTTGGTGGTCTCTGAGGATAGGAAGGGGATTTTGGAGATGTTGCGGAGATGGAAGTGGCAGGATCTAGCAATGTTCTGTATGTGCGGAGTAAAGGAGAGTGCAGAGTCAAAGGTGACACCACGGCAGCTTGCTTGAAGATTAGGGGAGATGACGGTGTTATTTACTGTATGTGAGATGTTGGGGAGAGGTTTGGAAGGTGATGGGGGAAAGATGATGAGTTCTGTTTTGCTCATGTTCAGTTTATGGAATCTGTCAGTCATCCATGAAGAGATGGCCAATAGGCAGTGAGAGATATTGTCCAGGACAGAGGGTGAAAATGGTATTTCAGACCAAAAGATGAGATGAGTTTGCCAAGGGAGGAGGTGTAAAGGGAGAATAGGACAGTCAGATAGGAGGAGAACCTGCAATGTGCAGAGTCATGAATACCAATACAGTGCAAGGTCTGAAGAAGTAGAGTGTGACCTTCAGTGTCAAAAGCAGAGGAGAGATCCAGCAAAAGAAGCAAAGTGCCTTGTATGTCTGCTTCAGTCTGCTCATATAAGCTCTACAGGGTAGGTCAAGGAGGCAGGGGAAGTCACTGGCAGATTCCCCGTCTCAATGAACTCCAGATCTGTCAAATGGAGCACAAAGCTGTGACCGGCAGAACTGCAGTTCCCCGGTATATTTTACCGGAATGAGACGCTCAACCATGTAGGGAGCGGAGAGTCTTATAAGCCAAAAAAATATTGTAAGTCAATGTTCTGATTTGGTCTGCATTGACAAAGAACTGATCTTTGTCAATATTATATTACATATTTATTTTAAAATATTCTTTTTTTATAATATTGTTTTAACCATTTTCAGGATTTGCTGGAGTGTGCTCATGAGTGTTGCATCAAACACAATGTTCAACCGGAGAAGGTGTTCCTGGAGAAGATGATACAGACCTATGAAATGATGATTGTCAGACATGGGTAAGGGTTCACCATAGGGACCATCTCCTCTAAGGGCAGATGGATAGGGTATAACTACATAATGTATACAACTGCTTCTATGTCTTTGAGGACAATTGAGCCACTCAGGACTTTCCTCTTATCACTTGGTAATAACTCTCACTAAGTTCTGTGCTCAGTAAAGCAAATATTTTTATTTTCCTCATGCAAAGTATTTATATTATACTTGAATTTTAACTTAAATTAAAAATTATCTCAACTGCATTGTATGTTTCTACAGTTTTATGCTGGTTGGGGAGCCTTTTTCTGGAAAAACAAAGGTTCTTCATATACTTGCGGATACTCTGTCTCTCATGAATGAACGAGGGTGTGAGGAGGAAAAAGTCATCTACAGAACAGTAAATCCAAAATCCATCACTATGGGACAGTTATTCGGACAGTTTGACCCAGTGTCACATGAGGTATATCTACAGCCTCAGTTTTCGAATGTTTGGTAAAAACAAGTTCTCCACCTGATTTGTACATACAGTGCTGAGCTTATGTCAGACATGAAGACCCTCTATAGCTGGTCATACACATCCTGTTTATTCTGTTCTATCCAACACTTTGTTTTGTGTAATTGGATTATTAAAAAAAAATGTCTCTTTTCTAAATTCGATTTGTTTCTGAAGTGATCAAAATCGATCATAAAATGAAATAAAATCAAACCAATTCAGAGTCAAACATTCAATCATGCTTGGCTGCTCTAAACAAAGTTTGAGCTTGTTGATCTCTGACGTTATCTGTCCCCTGTTCACAGGGCCACCTAAAAATCGGAAACCTATCGGTCATTTACATTTTTGTTAAAGCAAAGCCACCTTTTTGCCCTTGTTTTGATAGATATCACTGTCACTAGCCCCATTGGTTGCAGCCGTTCTCTCTTTAAAGTGAAATATTTAACATATTTAACCTATTTAATTATTGAACATAAAAAAACACCATCTCACAAGATTTTTATTAGCTTAATGCAGTGGTTCCCAAACTTTCCTTGCAGCACCCCCCTTTTCTATAGGATATAGGAACATTATCTAGCCACCCCATTCAAAGTGCCACCTTGGCTCCACCCCCCTTCCTGGAATACCTCTGTGCTACCCCAAGGGGGCCACCCCCCCCTCCCCCATTTGGGAACCACAGTCTTAGTATTTTATTCAGCATCCATTAATTGAAGGTAGTAGAAATGGCTTTTGTTACTGGATCATGTTTAGAAATGTTTTTCCCTTCCTATCCTGTCTTAAGCCCCCCATACACCTTACAATCTTTCCATACAATTTCTGTACAATCAAATTTTGTTCTACCTAAATCATGTAATATGAGGACCTTTCTAATCCTTCCAATCACTATGTATTGTATCAGGGAGGCCACTATACTACACAGTTGTTGGTAGATCTAATGGAGATTCTATGGATCGATCTTAAGGTGTATGGGGGGCTTAAGTGACCACATGGAAAATAAAGACAATCCAAATATGGTAAATGCTATTTTTTCAATTCACAGAAACATTTGGTATAAGTTGTATTTTACTTTTACAGTGGACTGATGGCATCGTAGCTAACACTTTCCATGAATTTGCATTATCTGAAACCCCAGAAAGGAAATGGGTAGTGTTTGATGGCCCTATTGATACACTTTGGATAGAAAGTATGAACACCGTACTTGATGATAATAAAAAGGTAAAAAAAAATTTAATGAATGGATAAAATAATACATTTTATAATTGTTATCTTCACTGTCTTGGTTATAATTTCATAATGCACTCTATTAAATAGGGCTTGTTACTTTGGATTTTGCCAGAGTAGTGCTTTTCCATTTCTTCTAAAGCAATAGGAGCTTTGCTGATTTGCAATCTGAAAATAACAGCTTGAGCGTACATTTACATGGACATTTCCCAGGCTACTGCGGACTGACTGAAAACAACGACTGCTCCTGTCTTAGTTTAGATAACGTCACCCTTACAGGTCTATGGGGCCTAATGTAGCGTTCGCCGGGCGGTTGTGCTAATTTTTTGAACGCTAGTTTTTAATGAGCCCGGGTAAACAAGTCCTAGACAGATAATCTACAGGTCATATTATTGCCACTGCTAAACACTGGGCATTGCACACTCAAGCCTCTGTGTACATGACAGGTTCTCTTTAGGCTGTAAATTGTTTTACATACTAATAGTCCATGCTGATCTCTTGTTCACAGCTTTGCTTAATGAGTGGTGAAATTATTCAGATGTCAGCACCGATGAGTCTCATCTTTGAAACAATGGACCTTTCCCAGGCTTCAGTAAGATTAAATTCTTGTGGGAATTATGGTTTTCTCCACTGATCTCCATAAGCATTATAATAAATTTCCCTTTTTTTTTCAATATTTAGCCAGCTACAGTGAGTCGTTGTGGTATGATCTACCTGGAACCCCAACAGCTGGGATGGGAACCCCTTGTGAAATCATGGCTCAACACCCTTCCTGAGGGTTTGAAGACAAAGGAACATTTAGCTCTCTTAGAAGACCTCTTCCAATGGCTGATAAGACCAGCTATACGATTCATTAGAAAACAGTGCAAGGTGCAATTCTGTGGTTGCATGGAGATTTTTTTCTGATTGTGAAAGTGTCTTGTGTAGTATAACAGGTCTAATGCTTGTCAATTACTCTGTATCAACTTTAGTAATAATTGTATACACATGGTCTAAAGCCTGGCATACACACGCCGATTAGTGGCCGATATTGCCGCTGACCGACAGGCGTGCGCGCTCGCGCCGTCGGTCGGCCGCCAATCGGCGTGTGCCCACAGCTCGCCCGGCCAGAGAACCGACATGTCGGATGTTCTCTGGCCGATGCCGGCCGATGCGTCTTCATTGAAGGTAATGGCCAGCACACAAAGGGTGCCCGCCGATGAAAGTCAGCCCGGAAATGCAGCGTGATGACGTCATCACGCTGCATTCCAGAGCTCATCGGAGCTTGTCTGTCGGCACTCGTCTGTGGGTGTATGGCAGGCATAAGCCAGTGGTTCCCAAACTGGGGGGCGGGCACCCCTGGGCAGGGGCGAAGGTATTCCAGGGGGGTGCTGGCCCTCATTCGTTACCTGTGTTTTAATGGGGAGAGGGGGCTCGAAAATTTATTTAAATAGAAAAGGGGGGCCCTGTAGCAGCCTGTAAGTTTTCTGTAGGAGATAGATGTATAGATAAATCACAAAATTCATAGACAAGAAAATTAGCTTTTAAGGCACTCTACATAACCATCACGTTATCATAAAATAAAAAGTCAACATCACCTACATATCAATTAAAAGTTATGTGAACTAAAATCACACAGTAAAATCGACACATCTAAAATAAATAAGACCATCTTAAATTTTTTCTAAACCTTACAATCACTATGTATTCTATCAGGGAGGATCCAGCACTACATAGCTGTTTGTAGGTCTTAAGGAAATAGTTTGGAGGGATCTAAAGGTATATGGGGGGGCTTTTGAGATAATGATATTCTGGACAAGGAGGCCTGGATCATCTTATCCTCTGAGTCTCCAACCCCGGGCCCCAGAGCAATTATTGTTCAGCAAAATATTGTTGTTTTAATAAGATTTCAAGTATGGAAGTTAAAAATAGGGATGTTGTATGTCTCCTGACTGTGCTATACTTTTTTTATAAACCCCTGTCAGCAACAACTTTCTGATTGTGGTGGTCTATATGTAAATGTTACTTATTATCAGGGCCAGGGCCTTAAGCCTGCCATACACGCACCGACCGACTGGGCAAAATCTGCTGCCGATCGGGGGTGCACAGCTCGGCTAGCCAGAGAACGGACATGTCCAATATTCTCTGGCCGCTGCCGTTACCTTCAATGGAGACCGGCGTCTTCATTGAAGGTAACGGCCCGTACACATAGGGTGCCCGCCGATGCTGTCAGCTCGGGACTGCAGCATGATGACGTCATCACGCTGCTTTCCAGAGCTGATCTTAGCAGCTCTGTCGGCCCCCACTTGGTGCGTGTGTGGGGGCCTTTAGCCAACTCGCATAGGGCCCCCACAGGCTAGAAGCGGTCCTACTTAGTTTATTAAGAACTTTCTGTAAAATTAAAGGTTTGTATATTGTTTATTAGGTTTGGCTCGTCTTCCCCTAACGATGTTTCTTCATTAGTCCCTGAAATATTTAAAGACAAATGTCTGAATCAAATATTTCTGTGTTGCAAGGCACAGCAATACCTTTTTTTTTGTAAATAATGAGTACATAACACATAATGGAGGGTTTTCTTTCTTAATGTTTTGTACTACATTAAATGATACAAAAACCAACAAAAAGAAAAAAGAAGGGCTTTGGGTGGGGACAACTACAATATAAATGCAATGAAATCCTTTTAATGTAATGGTTTAAACTTCATTTATCTTTATTGACAGGAACTGGTGGCAACTAGCAATAGCAACGTGGTGATCTCTCTCACTCGGCTTTTTGAGATGCTTATCTTTGATGCGGTGAGGGAAGAACCTAATAATAAGAGCATTCGTGTCTGGATTATGGTAAGTAACCTTTATGATAATGATGCCATGTGTACAGACACTAGATAATACTTATTGTAATTAATCAATATTTGCAATTTATAAATATTGCCTCGGCCAACTAGGTAACAAGGTAACAACAAGGTAATTTAGCAATCTGACAGAACAAATATCTGAACAACCAACCTGATGAAAAGTGGGCATACGCGGTTCGATTTTTCGTTCGATCAACGTAAATTATGATCATATTAAAGTCGATTGTATAAGAATTTGTTTTTACCACCACATAATGTAAAAGATTCAAAACGGATCAATTGCTTTCCTAAGCCCTGTGTGCATGGACCAACGGATACAAACTGATCAAAATACAAAGAACATCCAGCATACTGAAATTTATCCAACATGTCCAATCATTGCTTGATGGATTTTATGTGCGATTTCAATCCAATTTTTGTTTTAATTTTTAATAGTTTAAACAATAGACTTAGGGCTTGTTTCCACTATACGTTGGGACCCATTCCGCTAAGTGCAGTGCTTGGCGGGGATCCCAACGAAGCACATAGACCATAGACCCTGCTCGGCGGATGCTGTGTTTAGACATCCGCAGAGGCTCAACGTACTCAACTACGTTCAGCCTTGCATTAGCGGAACAGCTCGGCGCAGTGAAGACACAGCATCCACCGAGCAGGTAAGTCTATGTGCCTTGTCGGGATCCCCGCCAAGCAATGCGCTTAGCGGAGGGGGTCCTAACGCATAATGGAAACATAGCCTAAATCAGATGTATTTTTTCAAGCCTAATGAATGGAAAAATCTTACTGCGTATGGCTACCTTAACACTCTGTGTTTCTTATGGGGGGAGGAAGCAGTCATATGTATCTCATTATTATTATTATCTTGTATTTATATAGTGCCGACATATTACGCAGCACTTTACAGAGTATACATAGCTCTTATTCTCTCTCATCCTCCTGGCCCTCTTCACAGAACAGTACAATTACAGTACACGGTTTAGATTGATACCTGTTTGTGCATTTCATGGATGGAAATTCCATATGGAGACAATAGTTTATAGCACAACAAGTTTGTTACATCTGCACCCCTACATTTCCACTGTCTTTCTCTAATTGACAACTGCAGTGTGCTTTTAGAAATATTTAAAACGACTTATTGATGCTTTTGACCTGCCGATAACCTACTCCTTACCTATTTTTTAAATGCCAAGCTGCTTCTACATGCTTGAAGCTGGTGTTCCCTTTTATTTGTATGTGAAGATAAACAGTTCAAGTGCAAAACAAAAGCCTGTTTACATAGACTGCTTAAGTTACCGAGCTCTGTAAAAAAAATTTTTTAGCACATCAGAAAAAGCAAGACAGTCAGTTGCTGGTACTAAATGAGAACATATCATATTTATCTGCATTATTTTCTTTTTACCTGGTAAACATTTTTTATTGTCAAATAAATAAAATAAAATAACTGTAATGTGTTAGTGGCCATACACGGTTCAATATTTTCATGCAATATATCGGGGGAAAAAATCAACAACTTGGTAATTCGATAAAAAGTTATCGATATCAAACAAAAAAACGATGTAAAGTTGGTACATTTTGATCGAATGTAAATCAATCATGTCAAATAATTTAATTTGATTGTTTTTGTTCGATCTAATAAATTTGAATGAAGCTATGGTGCAAGTGCATCTACTTCATTTGGTTACAGGAAGAATGTATACATTCGATAAAGGCACAATCGATATTCGATCAAAATATCCAACATCCTGATCAAATCTATTGTTGATTTGCAAAATCTATACGTGTTTGGTCGGCTTTAAGGTTTATTTCTCACAGTTGTCCTCTCTGACTTCTCTTCTAGTAATCTATGTTTGTATTCAACTTGACTTAACAGCCAGAGATCTAGCATGATCATTCTATAAATCAATAAATAAGGTACCTTCCATTGTCTCATTGTAATCTATGGATACTGTCTTCTCCCAGGCTTGTTTTGCTTTCTCCATGGTATGGTCTGTTGGGGGCTGCTGCGATACTGACAGCCGGAATAAGTTTGATGCATTTCTTAAGGAAATTACAGCTGGAAAAAATGAGCAGAATCCAGTCCCAGCATCTGTAGGGAAATGGGAATGTCCTTTTGATGATAAAGGTCTTGTATATGACTTCATGTATGAGGTAAAGTAAATTTATGAAACTATTAAGGGTTTTATTGAAGCAACTTTCTGCCAAAACCACACACTCAGGCAGAAAGTATATACTTTTTCTTATCCTACATGGATATTTATGCATATATGAATGTAGCCTTAAGCAAACAGATATTTTTTTCTGGATGGCTGGCTCAATCAAATATTGCATACCGTATTTTTCGGACTATAATATGCACCGGACATAAGACGCACCCAGTTTTTCGGCAGGAAAACCAGGTAAAAGATTTAATACGTTTTCACATCAATTGGGTTAATGCAATGAATTCAATGAATGCAATATTGAGTTCAGCCAGTAGGTGTCACTAGCAGCAGTACACTCTCAGCAGAACACTTCATTCTCCACACTGATCTGGAGGAGGAAGGGGGGCAGACAGCTGCAAATTCTCTCCTCTCAGTCTCTGCTCTCCTCTGCTGATGTTACTGTTACTTTGTCCGTGGAAGCTGCAGAGGGATTGCCGTTCCCACAAACAGGAGAGAGATAAAGATGGCCCTTCATCTATCTCTCTCCCCATTGCCTATGGCAGCTGAGCTCTGCTGGCATAGGCAATTACACCAGCCGGCATCTCACATCTGACAGCTCCTCCAGCTCCCTGGCTAATCTCCGTGCCAGGAGAGCTGGCGGGTAGCCAAGGTGCGACCACTGGCGGCTAAGTAGCCGCTGGGGTCGCGCATTCGGACCATAACACACAGGCACTTTTTGCCCCCAATTTTGGGGGTTAAAAAGTGCGTCTTATGGTTCAAAAATTACGGTATATATTAAAAAAAGTTTAGCACTGATATCATGTTTTATCAGTAATGCTGTTGCAATTAAGTTAAGATAGCCATGCCAGACAGCCATTAATCAGATTATATTTGTATATTTGTATAATTGTATATTTTGAAAATAAATTGATTATACTATTACACACTGTAATTGATGCATAACCATTTTTTTAAATTGCATTCTTGCTATGTAATACAACTTCTAAAAAAATCATACTGAGTTTTTTTAGTATCAATGATATTTACTCCATGTGCAAAGTGACTAAGGGATCATTCATGAGCTCATCTGGAAAATGACGCGTTTGCTGTGACCGGGCTCCTGACGTTTAATTTTCGGGTGTTCGCCCATATGGTTAACATTGAAGTGCAACCCCACACTCTGTGCACACAGCCGTGGGCACGCGATTTTTTTTAGGGTGGCTGCAGAAAGATAGACACTCTGAAAGTTCACATATGAATGTAGCCTTAACCAAACAGCTATTTTATTCTGTTCAGGTTCGCATTTAACTCATCTGTTCTAAATTTGATTGACCAAAAGTGAGTGAAATTTAATGTTTATGAACCCTGATCATTCATTTTGGAAAACGTCTGGTAGTTGGACAAGTATCTGTCAGCTTTTTTATATGTTTGGTTTTCATTCCTAATCATGTTTTTAAAGAAATTTGACAAGTTCCACTTTTGAATTGAGATGTAGTAAGGGATTGAGGGTATACTACAAAAAAGAAAGTAGTGTTTTAACACAAATAGTTTTTGCATAAATTAAGTTCAAATTCAAGTCGAAATATTGAATTTGAACTTATTTTATGTAAAAAATATACTTTTTTCTTCAAATGTGCCTACAACCCTTCACTATTACTTTATGATACCATGTTCAGGGGCTTTGCAGTAAACTCACAAAGCTAAAAAATGCATGCAATTGTTTATCTTCATTAACTGAGAGGTCAACTGAGTGCAAACAAGTTTATATCTTATTTTAGGGCCCTTTTTAATCTTCATGCTTCTTACAGTTAAAAGGCAGGGGTCGGTGGATTCACTGGAATGAATTTATCAAAAATACAAATGTAGGGGACAAAAACGCCAAAATTCAAGATATCATCGTCCCAACCATGGATACTGTTCGATATACCTTCCTCATGGACATGGCGATCAAGTATTCTAAGTAAGTTCTGTGTTTTTATGTATGCAAGATCCCTGGATCCATGCATTATTGAAACCTGTACCCAAATATAAGAAGGAGGCTAAGAACTAGTCAGCAGTGTTGCCTATACATTCCCTTCAGCTGTTTTCTATCCCATTTTTGGGATGTTGGTTGAGGTACAGATTTCTTCAGGGGAAGTTATAACTAGTGTTCTGCTAATTGATAGAGTAATGGTCAATTAGCAATAAGAGAGGTACCGTATTTTTTTACCTTTTTAAGACGCTCCGCTGCATAGTACACCCTATACCCCGGATTGTCTCACCCTGGTAAAAATACAGAGGAACTGCAGCTCTGCAGAGCTGTATCTGAGTGGACTGAAGCTGTCGTTTACATACAGAGATCTGCAGACGGACAATCCATCCATGGATCCATCTGTATGTGAGATACAACTTCAGCATGCTCTCACACAGAAGCAGGGAGTATCGGGTGGATTTTTCCCTGCTCAGAGCTGTATGTAAAGGCCCGGGCGGACATGTCCGTAAATCTCTGGACAATGCCATTACTTTGAATGGAGCGTCATCACGTTGCACTCCGTCGCTCGTCTATTGGCCCTGGCTCATCAGGTGTATGGGGGCCTTTAGTAAATAAAGCTGCAGCTCATAAGATAATTTAGCTCGGCAGGGGCCGCAAAAATGTGTCTTATAGTGAAATAAATATGATATATAAATCACAGATTAACCTAATAAAAAAGAAGAATCAGGGAGATCTGTGCACTGCAAGTTCTTATGTACAGCATTCTTGCTGAAAAGCCGAAACATGAACAGCAAATGTAAGTAAGAGCAACTGGACTTGATGAATTTTTGTAAAAGCTGTTTTGCAAATCCTAATCTGACTGGCTTTGTTGTGTAGAATTTAGCTTTATTCTGACCAAAGAAGTCCTATGAGTAAAACACTTCAAGAACACATACAAAACGTTTTCATTGGACGTGTGTAGGGGCGACTAGCATACAGCATGTGCAGATATTATGCAGGTGGCTGTCAGGCAGCTTTCCCTATAACTCTATGAAGTCGCTTCTTGCCTGTGGGGGGCCCTGTGCAAATTTTTACATAACTTTACAAGTAGGTCAACAAGAGTGTGTAGAGAAAGAGTACATGGCTATTTATTTTAGGTACTGGCAGGGTATTGGTCAACACAATTAATATTTTAAATTTTTTGTCCTATGATATTGCAAGTCATCACTTTAATATACTATAATCACTATAATATACTTAACCTGCAATATTTCTGCCATTTAATACAATATTTTTCCTTTTCCTTAGGCCCATGTTGTTTGTAGGACCAACTGGTACAGGTAAATCAGTATATGTAAAGGACAAATTGATGAACAATCTGGACAAAGATAAATTCTTTCCATTCTTTATAAATTTTTCGGCTCGGACCAGTGCCAATCAAATTCAGGTCAGTATTATTAGGAAGGGAAGGTTTGCTCTTCTAAATCTTTTTTTAAATGGACAGTGTCCTGTATGTATTTTGAAACAGGAATACATTTAGTATAATTATAGGTGATACATGTACACCTAAGGTTTTTATCTTCTGTCTCTCCTGCAAGAATTACCGTATTTTTCGGACTATAAGACGCACGGACCATAAGACATAACCTAAAGTTTTGGAGAGAAAATTTGGGAAAAAACAGACACAGCCATTCAGATATCAAGTGAATATACAGAATGTTCCAGCAAAGTAGGCAGGACTGGACCATGTAGTATTCACTCTATATTCCTACAGCCAAAAGGCCAGGAGGGAGGTCTTTTCTGCAGAAGAGTGGGCAGGGTTGAAACATAAGCATGTGTTTATACACTCGCAGTATCCATCCTCTAAACACGCTGACATGGGCTCATATAAAGAGACACATTTGGCACTAAACAACTTACCCATGAGCAGCAATTTAAATATAAGAGGAGATATGAGTCTTTGTCACAAAATGTATTTATTGCAATGCAGAATATTAATGTAAATACACAACTCATTAATTGTAAAATGTCTGCCCATAAGTTGGTCAGTGTGTTCAGAGAATGGGTACTGCTAGTGCTAATGCAGATAGGATCTCCCTTTTTTACAGTGGCTTTTTGGCTTGACTGGAGGGAATGGAACACATTTCAGCCTCATGGGATGCAGAGCTATTGCATCGACACTATAGCTAGACAAGGGCACTTTCCCATTGATTTTAGTGGAAAAAAAGAGTGTCTTATAGTCTGATACGGTATGGTACCTGTTATGTGTTTTTCAGTATTTTGTATTTGAGGTCATCTAAAATAAAAGCTTGTGAGGATAGAAAGCATAGCTATATTATACAAATCAATACAATATTGGATAGAAAAAAGGTTAAAATCCATAACATTAAATTACTAATTGGCCTTTTTTTAATATAGGAGGAAAAGGGTACATTATGTTTGATGTTAACATTTACTCCAAGAAGATATACATTCGTACACAGTTAAAGTCATTGCTAGCATCTTTTCTGCTTCTTTTCTGACTTAAGCTTCATATTAAGCTGGCTCATGAGAATGACATGGAATTCATTTCTGTAAATTGCAGCTTGAGCTACAGAAACTATAAACAAATGCTTCACTTGCAGGCTAGACAAGAAATACAATATGTAAAAACAATGATGTTTCCGTGTAAAGTTTCTCACCAGTTAGTTTATTTATTTCTGAGTATTCAGTATGGTAGACCTTCAAGCTTAAACTAATACGCCAAGAATTTTTTCAGAATATTGTCATGGACAGACTGGACAAGAGACGGAAGGGAGTATACGGACCTCCTATGGGGAAGAAATGTGTTATATTTGTGGATGATATGAACATGCCTGCCTTGGAAAAATACGGTGCACAGCCACCCATTGAGCTTCTGAGACAGTTCTTTGACCATGGAAATTGGTAACTACAATCAGAAATATATCATCTTTTGCCATCATGTTTAGGACTGCTTGTCATTTACCCAAAGAAACCAAAAATAAACTTTCAACACATTTTTCAGGTATGACTTGAAAGACACCACCAAAATCACTTTGGTTGATGTGCAGCTTATTGCCGCTATGGGCCCCCCTGGAGGTGGGAGAAACGCAGTGACCCCACGATTTTTGCGTCATTTCAACATTTGTACTATCAATGCCTTTAGCGATGAGACAATGGTGCGCATCTTCTCAGCAGTTGTGGCATTCTACCTAAGAAATGAAGATTTTTCTCCTGAATTTTTTACAGTTGGGAACCAAATTGTAAATGGTACAATGGAGGTAAGAGAGTGGCAACCAAAAATTTGATAATATAAAGTCTTTAAACATTACATAGAAGTGTTAAAGGCCTATACAGGCATATCAATCCTATGTAATATATATATTGTGGGGGTTCAGCTCAAACGGTGCTCCAAAAGCATCAATCCACAAGATTGTTATCCTTTTAAGGGCTCCTGCCCATGTTTATTTGAGCACAGAGTCCAAGTAAAGGGTTACCCTCACAGGGCCTCATAGACATCCAAATAAAAAAAGTCACTCAAAAATGCCAAGCCAACAGTTCCTTCCTTTAGGAACCCTTAATGGTCTGCCTCCTAGCAGCCATCAGCATGGGGCCCACACACTCCTTGTGTGCCCTGTGTTTGCTGCACCCAGCAGTACTGTCTCCACCCTCTCTCAGGAGCCCTGACACAATGGTCTGAGCTCCTTTTGTGGAGACACCCCTGGCTCCACTGACCTGCAAACAGGTGTTAACCATTTAGTGGACCCTGGGGGAATAGGGAGGCCCACCCAATTCCATCCTCCCTATCCCAGAGTCCGGGAGCCCTTTAAGAAAACATAAAACAAAACACTCCGCACACTATGGTTGCTGGGCAATGATATCCCAGACCCCTTCCAGGACACCACCAAGTGGTCCATTCACACAGTGACAGATGACCAGTCTGTCACAATATATAGATCTCTCCATGTCTGCATTCTAGTAGACGGCACATTTTTACTCACTCAGTTACAGGAAAGGTCTAACCACAGTTTTTACAAGCCCCCTATCCTACCGATCCTAACCTTTTTTGGTACAGTACTAGAAGCCACTGACAACTACTGTTAGGGTACTAGATGATCCCTGTTCAGACCATGGAATACCAATATCTGCTATTTTTGTAGCTCTGGAATGTTGGAAAACTAATTACATAGAGCTGAAAAATAGTCAATGTTGGAAGAATGTAACATTTTCAAATATTTTTGCTTACTGGTCAAAGATAGCTGACTAATAATGATTATTTGTTATGGTCGTACTTTTTATTATGTAAATTAATGCATATAACTTTTACTGTAAAGCAGACACTTACAATTTAATTTGTATTCCCTTATTTTAGTATATACTGTATATAACTAAGTTCTGTTACAATAAGAGCTAGTTGAGTACGTTCAGCCTCTGCACCGGCGGATGTGTAAACATACCATGCACCGGCAGGCAATGTCTGTGTGATACAACGAGGGGCCCCGGCGTATAATGGAAACAACCCCTTACTTATGGATGGACTAAAGGCATATTTTATTGACAGAAGTTTATTACTTCTAAACTTAACTTAACTGGCTTAACTCCTAGAAAGATCTGTTCCTTATAAATTACTTCCTGATAATTTGAGGACCTGCCTATTTGGGGGAAATGTGACTGTAGTATACAATGATCTGAGGACACTTTCCTTATCCAAAATAGCGGATGACAAATTCATGTTCAAGTAAAGTTGAACAAAGATGTTATATATTAGGGTGATATAGAACTGAACCTGTTTTTTAAAATTGACCTATATTATAAAAAATCTTGTATTGAATTAATATTTTTTTGATCTTGGTCTGTGGTATTCATATAGATACTCTCCTATTTAATTTTGCTGTTTGTTAACCTTAGGTGTACAAAAAGGCCACTGAGAACTTGCTGCCTACCCCAGCCAAATCCCATTACACATTTAATCTTCGGGACTTTTCTAGAGTGGTACAGGGTTGCCTACTAATCAAGAAAGAAGCTGTAGAGAACAAGCGCGTGGTGGTTCGTCTGTTTGTCCATGAGGTGCTGAGAGTTTTCTATGATCGCCTGGTGGATGACAAGGACCGGTCCTGGCTCTTCAAATTGATTAAAGATGTAGTAAAAGAGCATTTCAAGGAAAATTTTGATTCTGTCTTTGAGCATCTGAAATCGGGAAATGAACCTGTAAGTACTGTTAACCTGATAACCTGTAAGTAATCATAGATTTGACAATTCTCTTTTGTCAGTAGGCACCGATGTCTTCTCTTGCTGGTAAATGTTAAAGTTTAAGTTCTGGTGGCATGGAAGTTCAAATGGCTTACTTTTAATTTTCATATCAACGGTATCCTCTTCAAAAAAGGTCTCTTAACCATTAGCAAAGGACATGTATAGATAAGTATGTGTCACAGTAGGATCACTGTGACATCAGGGTTGGTAGACAACTCATATGTAGGAAAAATGTATACAATGATTACATTAAACATATAGTAATAGAAAGTAGGGTTATAGTTTTTGCATGGGCAAATGTCAAAACTTTTTTCTATGCTGCTTTGATCTGAGCTTAAACAATGTCACAGCGTGTGACACTAGAGCAGGGGTGACACGCCTGGTGACACCAATGATACAAAGTTGTGGACCCACTAGAACTGCACAGTTGGCAAACGTGTAATCAGAGCCACAGGAATTGGTGTTCCCGCAAGGGGTGATGGACCTGCGGCTGATTCCCAGGATGTGGTCCTTGGACGCACCCGTGCAGTTAGTAGCTGAAATACCTTGTTGAAGCGCCAAAGGGTGAGACAATCCATATAACAAGCCAAAGGTCAGAAGCCGGGGAGTCAAAGAGTAGATAACACAAACAATGGAACCTGGAGGCAAAGGCATAAGAGACCTTCTTGCTCAGGCAACTTCCTGTTGCCTGAGACTTCCTTAAATAGGGCAGGAGGGAGACAAGGTACGGGATACAGCTAATATCCAGCAGAGGGAGTTCTTCTGCTGAACAATTTATCCCTCTGAGGCAAAAGAAATATGGAACAGATGCAGGCAATGCAGAAGTAGCAAGCACAGATCCCTTGGCCTTGTGGGGATCTGGGGATATTGCTTCTGAGATGCTTATGTTTAGACGATGAGTTTCAGGTTCCATTTACATTCTTATTGATTAAGATATCAGTGTGATGAGATCAGAAAAAGAACATATGAACTGAATCCATGGCATGAGCAGACAGAGTAGTCTATTGATCACATGCTAGTGCTTAATGGCAATCAGTTAGCTTTCTTGAATGAAGCTGGTGTGCTTTGGACACCTGACCTACAATGTAAAGTATCAACAAACAAATAATAAAGTTACAAGGCAATCAATCGTTTGCCGAGTGATTGATCCTGCTCCAAGAAAATGTCTGTCAAAAAGGGAACCAATGTTGGTAAATCCCTGTTCTATCGCCATTACAAAGTAGGGATCGATTGTCAAAGGTGGTACGCATCTATTCCGGAACGATTAGTTAGGTCACCACGTTCCGATCGATTCGTCTATCGCATGGGAATCCACCTGGTATGGCCAGCTTTAGCTTCCCGAAATACACATTAAATTGCAAAGACGGTTATGTATACTGTGCTTTGCTACAGTTTTAAGCTGTTGGTCAAAATGCTACCCCTTTTGGGGTGGGGGGGGGATATGTTTATGGATACAATGTTTGTAAAACAACAAAAGAAAGCGGTCATGGGATGGCGAGCTGGGAAGTACCAATGATGATTTTATTGTTGCTTCCTTGCACAGCACAGATTTGCACAAATTGAAAAATGGTTTACAAATGCACCAAAAATATGTATAAAAATACAAATATGAAAACTAATGATTGTCATGTTCCAGACTTCAGAGGAAGATATACGGAATCTTCTGTTTGGTGACTACATGAATCCTGACTTGGAAGGTGATGAACGTCTGTATTCGGAGATACCAAGTGTACAGCAGTTCAATGATGTAGTAGAGAGATGTCTGGAGGAATACAACCAGACTCACAAAACCCGAATGAACCTGGTTATATTTAGGTGTGTCATCTCGTCTAATTCTATATTGCACTTTCGTTTTTTTCTATATGTGCTATTATTTAATTATCTTTCCCCAATTATTCAAGTCAATTTAAATAATGAAATATTTGAAATCACCTATCTTAAAGTAATATCTCAGTTATAGGGAAGTATAATATGCTGATTTTTTGGGCACTGCAGTAGTAGAATTCTTCTTGTAGTGTACCCATGTATGATTTGCTACCCACAGTAGTGATTTTCCACCTACCGTATTTTTCGCCATATAAGACGCACCGGCATATAAGACACACCCAGTTTTTAGGGCAGGAAAACCAGAAAATAAGCTTTCACATCAATTGGGTAAATGCAATATTTTCAGTGAATGCAATATCCAATTCAGCCAGCAGGTGTCACTAGCAGCAGTAAACTCTCAGCTACACGACGTCATCTCTACACTGTACACAGGAGGAGGAGGGGGTGCCGGGCTGTCACTTCTCTTCTCACTGTGCTGTGTCCGTGGGGAGTGAATGCTGTTCCCACTGACAGAACAGAAAAGGTAGATGCAAGTTCATCTATACTTTTCTCTTAATTTCCTATGCCAGTTCAGGGCTGGCATAGAAAATTATACAGTTCAGATGTCGGCATTAGCCGGCAACTCAAATCTGAGAGCTTCTCCAGCTCCCCCAGCTGATTTCCGTGCCGGGTAAGCTGGCGGGCAGCCAAGGTACGACCACCGGCGGCCGAGTGGCCACAGGGGTTGCGCATTTGGTGTATAAGACGCAGGCACTTTTTGCTCCCAATTTTGGGGGTGAAAAAATGCGTCTTATATGCCGAAAAATACGGTATTTCCCCTACATATCACATTATAAAATACACTAAAAATCCAACAACGATAATAGAAGCCTTTTGTTGGTTCTTCAGCAGGTGTGCCAAAAAATTCTAGTTTTCATATAATACTCCTATAAGTTTAGGTAACTGTTAGAGATCTCCAAAAAATTCAAATAGCTGCTACACAGATGGATTTGGCAAATTGTTCCAAAGTGATGGATTTGGTAACTGCACACTGATGACACACCTCAACTCTTGCACTATAAGACACGTGCCACCTCCCCAAAAGACTGTATTATAAGACGAAGACATTTACAGATTGAGTCATCCCGACGTACGTTTCGTAATCAACTTCTTCAGGGGGTGAAGTTTTTTGGATAGAGAGGTAGTCAGTGTAAAATCCTAGGAGTTGTAGGGAAGATTCATTTAGCGTAGTTTATTAATAAAGATTTAAACGGTAATATATGTGAGTTCAGATTTTATATCTACTCACATATAGAATTGTGCCAGAATAGTACAGACCGCATTGGGCAGCAGCAACCAACTCCAGTGAACCGAACAGAGAGCCTGCGTAAGCAAGGACCACATCCAGACCCACCAGGGGCGACCATCTAACAATGATATTTAAATTTAATTGGTATTAGTTATGTGCCATTGAGGATATTACAAGAAGATTTAAACTTAGGATAGGACCCATCATCATCAAGTGATAAGGAGGGGCGAGTGTCGCACGTAGGATCAGTCATTCCAAGAGATGGATAGAAAGTCACTAGTAATCAAGTATCCATAGGGTGATAAGGTGAGGAAACAAATCAAAATAATCAAGACAACGAAAAAAGTGGCAAGAAGAGTGGAAATGGGGTGATGTAAGTGAAAAGGTAGAATTGTAAAGGGGTGATATGTGCCAGTGTATAGGGGGTCATCAAAGTTAATAAAGTACCAATAGTAAGAAAAATGTCCAGGTTTAAGTGTAATAGAGAGATTTTAAATCAACGCCGAACACAGCAGTGAGGCACTTGCATGGTCAAAATAACAGCAGTATCCAGTAGATAATGGTAAGGGGTGTCAAGGGTATTTAAAGGGACCAACCCGGTTAAAAACCGTGGGATCCCTTATTGAGCATAGTAACAGGGGTAAACAGGAGATACTTACAAAGGAGTAGATAGATAGTAGTGGCGTGGTAGGCCTCCATGTGTTTCCACATGACAATCAGCTGCTAGATCCGTGGTGGTCTGGACAGTGCCCCTATAAAGCCCTCTGTCGCCACGTGGGCGGGCGCACGCCCAAAGACGCCGGCAAGCGATCCAGCCAACAGCATCAGCCGGAGGCGTGCGGACAACAAGGGGCTTCCCTCATCCCCATGGAGACAGAGGGGGTACTGGGTACTGCTAGTGCTAATGGTGCTGATATCTTCTTCTTGGCAGTGGCTTTTTGGCTTGGCTGGAGGGAAAGGAACACATTTCAGTTTTGCTGGGATGCAGAGCTATTGCTCCCAGGACCATAAGCTGCAGGGACATTTTCCCCTTGATTTTAATGGTTAAAAAAGTGTGTCTTACAGTCCCAAAAAAACCTATCATTTTATTATATGTCATATATTTGCTAAGGGTTGCCAACAACAATTTCCAGGCCCAAAATCATTATAGTTTCATTGTTAATGATTAAACATATATATGCATTTATCAAGCCAAGTCATGCATACTGTAAATTACCATATATAAAAATTATAAATATTTTGAATTTTACAATTTACAATAAAATACTTGTCTTTCCAGATCAGTCACATATCAAAGCATGGCTCCATGTGCACTATCCAGACATATTTAAATATATACAATACAAGATACCTCCATAAATGTAAATGCTAAAATTGGCCAAGCAGGTGTTTAGGCACATTGGGAGTAGCATGAGGGGTCAAACAGATATCTCTGACATTGAATTAATGTAATCAAACAACTACCACTGAATAATTACATTTCTCTTACCTGACAAATGATTATATTCTCCAGATTTTGGTGGCCATCCATGCACATGGTATAATCACTTTGCTCCAGTTAAGGAGATTGTTTTTATAATAGTAATCGTATCTAAAAGGCTTGTGTACATGGACAGTTTTCCTGCCCTATACTCTATTGAACAGAATTCTTTCAACTAAAATAATTTTACATAATAATTCTAACATGTAATTCTAATATGTAAATATTAAAATAAAGCAATTGAAGATTTCTTTAAGTCTAAAAACGTTAAAAAAAGGTTTAACTTGTTGTTTGAATATCCATCAGTAAACAAAAAATGTATGTATCTCATATGTATGTATTCAACAGATATGTGTTGGAACATTTATCCCGCATTTGCCGGATCTTGAAGCAGCCGGGTGGCAATGCCTTGCTGGTTGGAGTTGGAGGCAGTGGACGGCAATCACTGACTCGTTTAGCAACATCTATGGCAAAAATGAATATTTTCCAGCCGGAGATCTCCAAAAGCTATGGCATGAATGAATGGAGGGAAGATCTGAAGGTACATGTACTAATATACCGCATATGCCGGCGTATAAGACGACTGGGCGTATAAGACGACCCCCAACTTTTACAGTTAAAATATAGAGTTTGTTATATACTCGCCGTATAAGACTACCCCCTCTTCCAACGCTCACCAAATGAAAAAATGTATGTCTACTCTGACTTTCAACCCACAGATCTCCAACACCCTTAGAAGTCCGATCTTTTTTTGTATTAGTAAGGATAGGATAAGTGAGAGCATGTATGCAGAAGAGTAGTGCTTTATGCTCATAGGGAAGCAATATTTTATAGGGGGTTATTAGTAGGAAGGATTATGCTCAGGGACCTGAACATTTGCATATAGTCTTAGGAGTTAACTAGTAAACCACAAAATTCAAGGTTCTACCATTCAGGGATTTAAAGATATATGTGTTCAATGTAGGCAAGTTAAATGTTGCATATAGGAGTATATCACTGGCCATGAAAAAGCATTGTCTGGTGACTGGAATTTAGCTGAAATGTAACTTATAAGTATTATAGCTAGAGTGGTGAAACTCGGGGTGTAAGTAGTAGTAGGTGAGCATTACTGACCCTGAAAATGTCATCATTATACTATAAATGGTTTTCCTGCTATGAATGTTCAAAGTTACAACAGAGCTACAGCGTGTGTTCTCTGTGAGTAGCATTCTGTAGCCATGGTAACACTGCTCTCTCGTTCTCTTGCTCTGCCACAATGTATCTCAGCCAGCGCTGACAGCTTCAGCCTGCGGCACCCGGCGTATAAGACGACCCCCGACTTTGGGGAGGATTTTAAGGTACTGAAAAGTCGTCTTATACGCCGGCATATACGGTAATCTTTCCGGGCTTAACTTTTTCAAATAGTTGTAAAGATAGGGATGTGGTGCGTTAATTCAAGTTGATTGCCCTGTAAAGAAGTTTGTTAATATAATCTTTCTTTGCTTTGCAAATTCAGCAGTGTATTAGAACGTTAATAATAGTAGTATAAGTGGGACAATCCCCCCTTGGAAAATGTTTTTATTGCTTTTATTGATATAATTTTCTTTTACATAAGTATTTAGGCCTGTAACATGGCATACTTTTGTATAAGGATCTTCTGAAAAAAGCACTGCATAAAGATTATGTCAAAACTCTCTTTAACATTACAGTGTAGTATATAGCATAGTGTGCAGAGCTCTATAATAACACACTATACACACTCAGTATGACTTCAATCTTGATTGAACTCCAAGTTCGCTCTGGGATAACTCAGATGTTCTTTGATCCGGCATGGCCTGTGGTAGTGTGTATCGGTCTTTCCGGCTGTTGGCTGACTGCCACCATGTGGGGTAATTGGAAGGCGGTGTTGGGAAACTGTGTCCTCTCCGAAGGATGCGTGTCAGTACCGGCCGTCATGCCACCTGAGATGAACAGCTCTGCTACATTTGTGACTGGCCTGGTGCCGAGTTTAAGCCTCGTTTTATAGTGCCTCTGGTTAGGACACAGAGGTGCTATAAAATCACTGGTAGGGGACCACCTTTTATGGCACGTTTGACACTATCTACCAAAAGCACGACTTTATAGCAACCAATATAGCAATTTATATAGCCGGCTGCTAGGCCTTGTCCTATGGTGCGCACAGAGCACTTATTTATTTATATATTTTTATGTGAGTCTGCCCCCCCACTCCCCTTGCACGTTTTGTAGTGTTTACTAGTATGGGTTGACAAGTCCTTCTGGATTGCCCCAGAACGTGGTGGGGAGAGACTGCTTATGGCTCTGACCCGACAGTCTCTACATGTTTTGAGCCCCTAGTACTTGGGTGACCACCTACGGAAAGGGGCACCTGGTCCTTAGTTTCCGAGATATTTGGTTACCAGTCGAGGCCCCCTGGGGAAAAGGACATCTGAGGGATGTGTGGCTTTGGCTGCCGTCCCATTTGCCACCCCTTCGGGGGAATGGTCCTTTAGCCCCTTTTGGGCGGGGGCGTCACGCGCCATTTTTGCTTGCTTGGAGTTTTTGTGCACTCACCTTTTAGTTTTGCACTGGTTGCTTACGAAATTTCGTATGGGTGTTTGCACTCACCGAGGCTAAATAAAAAAATAAAAAAGTACAGGTAAGTATGATAACAATTTTCTGTATTCCTGGCCCACCTCATGTCAGCCAACACAGGATGTAACAAGCAATAGCTAGTGGGTTTTGCTGGCTTACCACGTCCATTGGAACTGAAGCTACAGATGCCCACGATGCCGCCATTCCCCTGGTGGAGTGTGCCCGGAACTCAGAAGAAAGAGGTAGATTGGCAGAACAATAAGCTGTCTGAAGAATTTTCACCACAAGAGAAACAAATGAGGAAAAAAAGGTCTGCCCTAGAGCGAGGACAGAAAAAGAACATCTGAGGATCTCCTAGGGAGGGCTTTTAAAGGGCTAGTTATGGTTGTCCTAAAGGGGTCAAGGGGGCTGACATGAGGTAAGTCAGGATATTGTATTTTCTCTTACCTTTTTACTACATCATCCCCTACAGGTGACTATGTATGGCATATTTACATTCACCTATGTAGTGACCATTTAACATTGTAGCTTCAAAAATCACTGCAGTTAATCATTACGGTTGAACAATACGGACTGTTAATTAGCTAAAATACAACAAAAGTACTGTAGTTGTGTGTAGTGTAGTGTAGTGTAGTGTGTATTGCATGTAAACTGGCTTTTCTGCTTTAAATTTCAATGAATACCAAATCGAATAAAGACTACAATTCGCTTCGATAGTAAGCTGGATGTTAGCAAACCCTTAGCATTAATGGTTTGCGGATTGCTTAGCATAGGTATATGATTTTTGGATTATATGGATTTCCATTCGAAAAATCCTTTTTTTTATAAACACTTGTCATCATTTTCATTGTCTTAAAATGATTAGCACTTTTATTAAAGCCTGATGTTTACATATAGGAGGATTGGTGAAATATGTGAATCTTGAGACAAAATCATTATTAAATAAACAATTATCTGACAATTTCAGAGTCTGCTGAGAAATGTAGGAGTAAAAGGGCAGAAGACAGTGTTTCTTATAACAGACACACAAATTAAAACAGAGGCCTTTCTGGAAGATGTAGACAGTCTGCTCAACACTGGTGAGGTTCCTAACCTTTTTGCTGCGGACGAAAAGCAGGAAATAATGGAGGTAAGCTGGTAAAAGTATAATTTGCATGATGGAGAGCAAATTGCTTGGTCATGCAGATTAAAGTTATTATCATCTTTCTTATTTACTCAGCAGTACTTTCACTACCAGTAGTATGCAACAACACACCTTAGGAATCACCTAAAGACAGACAGGGGAGCACACAGCAACCATCTCATCCTATTGCAAGCTGTCTGTAAAGCAGCCCTATGTATTAAGTTCCTGATTACCGGCCTGTCCTCGTAGTTAGATCAATAATGTTTTCCCTGTACAGTTATGAATCTTAGTCAACTATTCTGTATAGAAAGTTTTTTACAGGGCAAATATCTGTGTTATGTTTGTTTCCTAAAGTTGGGCTCCCATTCAATTACCAGAAAAAAAAAGCATGGTTTTCCTCTAAACCTAGGACTTTAGATTGGAGACAAGTTCTAGGAAATAATTGAGTTGCCACAAATTACATATATAAAATTATACATCTGATTTCACAAATAAATTTTAAAAGTGTACTATATACATATATCTTAAATAACAGCCATGATTTAAAAGAGAACATTCAGTTTACAAGCAACATATATGGAACACATAATTGCCTTTTTACCATACAGAGCTTTATCAGGACATTCCTATCAAGCAGTCATCTAGTTTCTGATCATTTTAGGAGAAGCGTCCTATTGATGTACAATACTGTACAAGCAATACCAAATCAGGTAGCTGGCAGAGGAGGTGTATGCGGCGCTGTTCAAGAAGTTCTTACTCATGGGCAAACTTTGTGACAACTCAAACATCGCACTGATGCACTAAAATAAACTATGATCAGCCATTTTGGCCTAGCCTCTTATAATGACTACTTCCTCAAGACCCAAAAGTCTTTTAAACATACAGAACCGGTCCATGGTAACCGCTAGCGAACCATGGTTTAAACCACACACTCCCTACTGAAGGGCATCCCATTTTGGTGGGAAGAAAACACCTGCAACACTGTTTGACTTTTCTAATCTTGAGATGATCTGGTATTGGCTGTACTGTCTTGTTAATCAATAGGACCCGTCTTAATAGAAATGTCCTGAGGAAGCCCTGGTAAAAGGGCGAAATGTGTCGACATAACTCCTTCAATCATGCGTTCCAAATATGTGTAATTTGAATGTTCTTTTTTTGAATCATGTCTGTAATTTAGGATATATGTGTATAGTACAATTTTTTTTATTTATTTGTGAAATAACATTTTGGATTATATGTATGTAATTTGTGACAACTCAATTCTTTCCTATAACTTGGCTCCAATGTAAATGTTAGAGTGTAACCATGCTTTTTCTGGTATATTTTTAACTAGTCTGTTTACTTATATTCAAAACATCTGCAAAATAGAGGCAGAATTTGCTCGAAACTTTTATGTGGCACTTAAAAGTCGAATTAATGGGTGTCCCGTTTATCTTATATTGATATCACATTTTCATTATAGGGCTAGCTAGTCTAAGTCTAAGATGTGATGTGGACAGCAGTTGGTCTAGGTGGGTACAGTGGGTACAGAGTACAATTCTTACCCTGTTGCTCATGTCAGCAAGAAACATTTTAAATAGGGATTTCCGATGTGGAAATTTTCTGCACGTGATGCATGAATGTGACTTACATCCATGCATACATACTAGTTAGGGCTTTTATGGAATCCTATTGTGTATGTAGGATGGAACAATCCACTCTGTGTGTGCTTATGACTTATATTTCTATTGCGATTTATGTTTTCTTACAGGGGGTTCGCCCTGCAGCCCAAGCTGGGAATAAAAATGTTGAGCTTAGCCCTCTGGCCTTATTTGCTTTCTTTGTGAACCGCTGCAAGGAAAACCTTCATATTGTAGTTGCCTTCAGCCCCATAGGAGATGCATTTCGCAATCGTCTGCGGCAGTTCCCCTCTCTTATCAATTGCTGCACTATTGACTGGTTTCAGGTGAGTTTCTATATATGTTGTGGGGGATCACACTGAAGCGGCGTCTCCAAACTCCATTAATCCAATAGACTATTTAGCATTTAAGGGCTCCTCATGGAAGTAGGAGACGGGGCACACAAGGAGTGTGGGGCCCAGGCCTGCTGGAGCCGTTGGTACAGGGGGGCAAACAGGGAAGCTGTTTCTGCAAAGATGTTGGAGCTTGACATTATTGAAGAATCGCAGAGTGAATGGTCGAGCCCCATAGT
>CM070037.1:107385863-107400361 GCA_036250615.1 Ptychadena robeensis | reverse complement strand
ACGTGGGGAGAGGGTCTCCCAAAACCACAGGTAATCCTCTCTCAGAGGGAAGCAGTGCAGGCCTTGTCTGTCCCCCAGACTCTGTCCATTACTCTTCCCACTGAGTAGGTCAGGTGACCCGGTTATATTACTGGTGTGCAGCCAACACTCCCACACAGGTGCTGGGTGGGGATGAATAGGAGGCCCTCCCAACCATCCTGCCTATTCACAGCCCAGGCCCTGTCAACAGTCTAACAAGTTGCAGTCCACAGACTGCCATTGAAATCCTGAACTGTCCATCCAGCACCCTAGGGGTTACTTAAAGGGGGACACAAACCAAAAATGAGGGCGAAACATATACCCCATTCAGGACCCATCCCTGGCATCCTGTACAATGTGTTTTGTCTCTATTTATGTGTATTAAGCGTACTTGAACCTGGCCTATACTCCTACGCCATTGATGTATGACCTTATTTAAAAATAATAAATGATGATTTCTACATTTGTTCCAGGAATGTATTATTTATTAGCATGTCCATGTGGTAAATACACCATATGAGCATTCTAGTAGTGTGTTTTTTTTTTTGTGATTTTCTTTCCAGAGTACATCAAAATGTATTGTGATGTCACACAACAGGGGCTTTCTTTGAGTGTGGCAAAGTATTGCTGACCTTACTGTGGGAGAAAGTTTGGTTTACATACATATTGTAATTTGTGATGATGGTTCGGGAAATGAACATCAGGAAAATAAGCTCATGATATAGGCTAAACCTTTAACTTTTTTGCCATTTGATATTTTTAACATTTAAATTGGCACTTTGCGTGTTTATAGTTTAATTGCTCTGAACTAACCCTAAAGGTACCTATGCACGGCTCAATTTTGTGTTAGATTCCCATACACCTTGAGCATTTCATCCCGGTCAAATAAATTGTTAATCGAACAGGGATCCAACATGTAGGTAAATCCCTGTATGATCACCAATACTTTGGATGGGGTTTCAGCAAGGGATCAAGCACCCAAAGTGGTGCACATTGATTTGTTGAACCATCGTTCGTCGATTGATCGTGTAACGATCGTTCAGGAATCGTTGTGTGTATGGCTAGCTTTAGATTCCTGGTACTTTTCCTCATCTGCAGCCCTGAGTATCAAGTCCTGAGTAAGTTTTCTCTATCCCATGAATATCCCATTGTTTATCTGTGGTAAGTCCAGTTCCACACAGGTTTCCGTATGTTTCTGAAGGTACTCTCTATGTAAAGAAAAACAAGATTGACCTCCCTAGCGCACTGCTGAGGTCCAGATTTCTATACCAAAAGCGCAACTTAGACTTTAATGGAAAAAGTTTGTATGTCCATACAGTAGTCTGGTAGACATCCTGCATATAATAACATGTTCAGATGCTTTGTGAATAACTCACAATATCAGATAATGAAGATTTCAATAATTTATCAGGTAAATTAGCACTGCAACCACTAGATGGCGCTACAGATGTGCCAGGTTACATAGGAGAGCATTGAAGTCAGTGTATTACATTCAAGAACAGAAGCAGGGAGAGAAGCAGAATGAATTTATTTAAAACTCCCGCCCGCGCCCCTATGTACCATCATCACATCAGGGGGGATGGGGGGGTAGTGATCCGTTCCCCTGTAGCTGCCTCTTCATTAGATCATAGACACACGGAGCAGTGTGTTTGCGCTCCTGCGGCTCCGATCTCTGCCTGAACCAAGCTTGTCCTATGCAGTTATAACAGGTCAGAGCTGGACGAGCTGGGACCGTCAGGAACGGCAGGGTGGTTAAAATCATGGGAAAAGTGCTTTTCTCAGATGGCTGTCCAAGATAAGAATTTATTGGACACATTTACTTCCTTTGCTTGCTGCACCTCTAGGACAGGAAGAGAAAGACTATCTTCCTTAAAAGGAATTGTGAAAAGACATTGAGGGCCATTTCACACTACGTGTGCTGCTTTTTTTTGCAGATAGCAGACATTCTAATGGTAATGCTGTTACCAGCGAAAACTCAGCATTTTGCACTGCGCTGAGCTTGGGTCTCCCATACCCATAAGTGCATGGGAGACACCTGTACTGCGTCTGCCAAATTTCATGCAGGAGTTCGGCAAACGTGGGCGGAATTGGTGATAGGCGCAAACATGTGTACCTTGTGGTATTGTAATTGTACTCGTGTGCAGCTAGTGTTAAAATGGCCTAAAAAAATCTGACATGACAAACATGTTAACTATGCAATTTAAATATGTTTATGGTAACTAACAACAGGTTTTATACCAAGACTACTAAACTAAGCTTTAAGGTTCAGTGGTCAATCTTGACTAGATCTCTTTTATTCTAGCCATGGCCAGAAGATGCCCTTGAAAGAGTGGCTGTCAAGTTCTTGGAGACGTTGGATATGACCAGTACTGAGCGCCAGGAGGTGGTTCCAATCTGTAAATACTTCCACACATCAGCAATAGCACTATCTGACAAGTAATTATTAACCTTTTTAATATTTTGCACACCTCCTGTAGAACACAAACACCTTAATCAAAAAATTACATCTTTCCAAGACATAAATGTACAAATGAATGGTGGTTTACTGTAAATGCACTGAATTATATTAATCAATCAATCATTTCTTCAAGAAACTTTAATAAGATGCCGGTACAACTTTTTTTTCTCTGAAAATGCACACAGCCTGGCATCCTGAGCTTACACTTTGACTCTAATCTACATACCATGTTTCCCCGAAAATAAGCCACTGTCTTGTATTTTTTTAGGTGCAAAAATGTACTAGTGCTTATTTTCAGGAAGGTCTTATTTTTACTTAGTTATAATGAAAAATTTTACTTACCTAGTGTTTAACAGGGGACTGAATTTTTGTACAAAATTATTACAGTGTGTTTCACATAAAAAATTTTGATGTAATATATAATATGGCCGCAAGATGTCACTGCCTTCTAAACTTTTTTTTTCCATCTACTATCAGCTGCTCAGCCCTGGCTTCAGAATGTTTATTTGGCAAAGAGAGCGCCTGCAAGCCCCTGTGCATGAGCACACACAGCAGGTTTAGAAGACATGACAGGACACCTCCTGTCATGTCCTCCCTAAATACAGCAACTGTCTCTGGGAGCGGATAGGTCTTATTTTCTGGGGACAGCTTATGTTAGAAGCACAGTGGAAAATTCAGCAAGGTCTTTATTTACGAGTAGATCTTATTTTCAGGGAAACACAGTACTTGTTTTGGGTCAAGGTTTTACTCATCTACTCATAAATGAAAACCTTGCTGCATAGAGAAGACCTTCTGGATAGAGATGGGAAACTAGTATAGAGGTATGGCTGCAATGGCAGACTTTGTACGTCTCTTACAAGAACCCAATTGTTTGGCATTATCAGACTGGAAAATATTACATATTTCACTTACAGTACATTCTGTTGGTGAATAAAGCCTGATACTACTGCTCATCCATTCAGACATACAGTAAGGGTCCCCATACACCTTTAGATTTATATGTCAGATTTCTTTTAGATGTCCTTTTGTTTTACCAACACCATGTAATATGAGGAACTTTCCAAACAATCAAGTCTACCTGTGTTCAATCACCCTATGCTATGTAGTTGTTGGTAGATCTAAAGGATATCTGACAGAGAAATCTAAAGGTGTATGGCCAGCTTACATGTTCCAATAGTCGTTCAATTTAGGAAGTTACAGCTATGTATACTGTTACAATACAATACAGGTGTTTGATAACCTCAAGTCTTCTTTGTGAATTGTATAAATCTGTTACTTATCTAACTTCTAAATGTTCTAACTATTCCCTTATTGCTAATTGTAGCTGTAATACTCTCTTTAACTTATAGGTTTTTGAGAGAACTGGGGAGACACAATTATGTCACACCAACCTCTTACCTGGAGCTGATTGCTGCTTTTCGTCAGTTGCTTTCTCAGAAGAGGGACATGGTGATGAATGCAAAGAAAAGATACACAAATGGTTTAGATAAATTAGCATTTGCTGAATCACAGGTGAGAATGAAAATTTGCAATATATTGGCAATGTAGTATTCTAGAAGCATCTTAGTAAGATTGTAATCAAGTATAGAACCACAACCTATTACAAGATGTCGGCTTAGGCCTGCTTTAATACTGCACTCTCCAGTTATTTAAGTTATTTAGGAGCCTGTCCTGGTTTACACATATGCACTCATTTGAACAGGCTTATTTGATATTAACTACACCAGTGGTGTCCCAACTTTTTGGAAAGAGGGCCAGATTACGCAAAGTGGAAACGTAGGGGGCCGACTATTCAGCAACATGATGAGGTCATGAGCGGCATAGGCAATATTCCAATTTGTGAATAATTGTACTAATATTTGATATTCGCCAATATTCCCAATTCGAGTGTATGGCCATGCATTGCGAAAATATAAATTGCGATTACCTTTAAAATGAATGGTGGTATTGTTGTATTTAGAAAGGAGAAAGGTTGCACCCAATGTGACTAGGGGAACAACCCCTTGTCACCGAAGGGAGGGACTTTAACGGCAATGAAAGTAGGTATTCAAACAATGTAAAAAACACTTCGTTTATATTCAAGTAATCAAGGTTTTAAGAGTAACATAACTATTGACATTTCAATCCAACAATGTTGTTTACAAAACACTTGTTGTGGTATTGTTGTATTTATTTTTGCATTGAGAATATGAAATTGCAAGGCTCGGCCATAAGCTTTCCAATGTATAATATCGCGAATATATTCGAAATTGCAAATATCCGCCACCATATTCACAAAATTTGCGAATTCTCGAATAGCCGTTATCCACCGAACTTTTTTGCAATTCTAATATTTGAGCTCAACACTATTCAGCAATGGATTGCCCATTCATTACCATATGGAAGACAGGTTTCAGTAGGAAACCATTCATACTTGCATGCAATGCATTATGCGTTAATGTGTAACACAGTGCATTAACTGCCATTTCACACTGGCTGCATTGCATACAGACTATCAGACTATGTATGAGTTATCATTAATGGTAACTGGACACTAACATTGCATGTGTAAGTGCATATATATTCATGGTTCATTATTTTTTTGGACTTGCCATTTATGAATTTGTGGGTTTTTGTAGGTTGGAGAGATGAAAAAGGAACTGGTTGAATTACAGCCAAAACTGGAACAAGCCAAAATAGAAAATGCTGAAATGATGAAGGTAAATAGATGTGTAAAAATGGTAAAAACTTCTTGGTTGCCAGAAAAATTGTTACAATTAAGTAATGTACATTTAACTGTCTGTACCGTTGTATACAAAATGGTAACAACCTGCTAAATTAATATCAGTGAAATCATAAATTCAGCTCATCTCCTACCTAGTAATTGTTTACCAGCATTATGCATTCTACAAGAATAATAAAATAAAACTCATACATAGAAATGAATAGCTATATAATACTTTTCTTTTGAGTATATAAAGACAAATATATAGCTTAATATTTAAGAAATTACAATTTCATATAATGTTGCCGCAGCTCAATAAAACTAAATGAGCTATCCTCGCAGATGAGAAATAGTTAGGCCTAATACAAGTTTTGCAAGGAAATGGATTTAAATCAACATTTCAGAGGGGAAATATACCTCCCTTACCAAAATCATCCTGTATCTTTTTGTCATAGTTTCTTTTTTTTTTGTACCTATACAGGTTATAGAAAAAGAGTCAGCAGAGGTAGAAGCAAAGAGTAAAATAGTCCGTACAGATGAAGAAGTGGCCACACAAAAAGCTGGTGAAGCCCAGGCCCTAAAGAATGAGTGTGAGAGTGACCTTGCAGAGGCCATACCAGCCTTGGAGGCTGCGATGTCTGCTCTGAACACTCTTAAGGTAAGTGACTACTGTCATGGGAAGGTTGGGACTAATGGCCTTATTTTAATTTTCCCACTTTATTTTAAAATGTCCAATTTTATAAAATAAAGGGACATCTTGAACCTGTGTCAGTTACGAAAATATATAATCATGTGTAAAATATGCAACACTCATATCCTCACAAGCATCCAACCCTCACTGCCTATTCTCCACCTTCAACCCTCTCCTCAATCCTATACCTCCTCCTCCCACTATCACCTGGCCACATATTTCAAAGACAAGATTGAAGCTAACCACAATCCCCTAACTCCTCCATTCCCATCCTCCTCCAACTCTTCCCTCACCCCACTCTTCCAATCTCATTCTCCAACTCTTCCCTCACCTCATTTTTTCCTGGTAGTCTAGAGGAAGTTACCTCTCTGCTTCGCTCCTCTCATTCCACTACCTGCCCGTTTGACCCAATATCCGCCAATCTACTAAAGACCCATTCTACCACCCTTTCCCCCGGAACTGACTGAACTATTCAACCTCTTCATCTCCTCTGGTATCTTCCCATCATCCTACAAACATGCCATAGTCCTTCCCATACTGAAGAAACAATCGCTTGACCCCTCTCTTCCCTCTAGCTACTGTCCAATCTCTCTTCTTCCTTTCACTGCTTAACTGCTTGAGTGACTTGTGTACAAAAGACTCACTGACTAGCTAAATTCCCTCTCATTCCACTGAAACAGCCATCACTAAAGTTGCCAATGACCTGCTCACTGCCAAGGCTTAAGGCAACTTTTCCCTCCTTCTTCTGCTGGTTCTCTCCTCTGCCTTTAACACTGTAGATCACCCTCTTCTTCTACAGACCTTGCACTCTATTGGTATCCATGAATCCGCACTTTCCTGGTTCGCCCCCTACCTGACTGACCACTCTTTCCAAATATATTTCAATGGCTCCTCTTCTTCTCCCACCCCATTCCCATTGGCGTCCCACAAGGCTCTGTCCTTGGCCCGGTCCTTTTCTCCCTTTACACCTCCTCCCTTGGCAAACTCATCTCATCCTTTGGTCTGCCATACCCTTTATATGCTAATGACACCCAAATGTATCTATCCACCCCTTTACTTCCTCTGTCCTGGACAACATCTTTGTGCCTTCACTTCATGGATGGCTGACAGATTCCTAAAACCTTACCTTAGCGAAACAGAACTCATCATCTTTCCCTCATCACCTTCCAAGCCTCCCCCCAACATCTCACTTACAGAAATTCATCTCCACTATTCCGCAAGCACGCTTACTTGGTGTCACCTTTGAATCGGCACTCTGCTTTTCTCCCCACATAGAGAACATTGCTAGATCCTGCCATTTCCATCCCTGCAACATCTCCAAGATACGCCCCTTCCTATCCCCAAAGACCACCAAAGTCCTGGCACACACTCTCATCATTTCTCGTCTGGACTACTGCAACATCATCCTCTCTGGTCTCCCTCTTACAAGAATATCACCTCTTCAGTCCATCATGAATGGCGCTGCCAGACTCATCTACTCCTCTAACCGCTCCTCATCTGCTGCTCCTCTCTGCAAATCTCTACACTGGCTTCCGATTGTCCTGAGAATTTAATTTTAAAGTTATGTTCCTTGCTTTTTAATCACTCCACACATCCTGTCCCACTTACATCTCCAACCTGGTACATAAATACACCCCTAACCGCCCCCCTCCGATCCTCCAGTGACCTTCCAATGATATCCCCACTCATAACATTATCACATGCATGGCTTCAAGACTTCTCTAGGGCCGCTCCTACTCTCTCAAACTCTCTCCCTCGTCCCATTAGACTTGCTCCTACCTTTGGCACAAATCCCTAAAAACCTCCCCTTTTCAGTCTGGCCTACCCATCTTCTCATTCCTAACATCACCACCATGCCAGTCCCACCCACTCTACCTATTTTATACTTTGTTCCCCAACCTATTAGATTGTAAGCCTGATCGGCCAGGGTCCTCTACTCCTCCTGTGTCATAACCTGTACCTGTGTGTTATCTTGTGTTGTCTTAACTCTAATTCATTGTAAAGCGCTGCGTAACATGTTGGCGCTATATCAATAAATGATAATAATAATAATAACATGCCATATAGGCAGTTACGTCAGAACTAACAAATAGTGATGAGCAGCATAGGCAATATTCGAATTCGTGATATTTTGCGAATAATTCTACTAATATTCGATTCTATATTCGGAAATTCGAATATTCGCAGTAATACCGTGGACTGCGAAAATCATATTCGCATCGTGAAAAAATTAAAATCTTTAAAATGAATGGTCACATGCTATATTTTCGCAATGCGAATATTATTTTCGTAATACATGGCATATTGCGAATATTCGGAATTGCGAATATCCGTAGAGATGTTCGAGATATTGGCGAATTCTCGAATTGCCGATATTCGCGAAAAATATTCGCCATTCGAATATTCGAGCTCAACACTACTAGCAAATGGCAACTCTGGAATTCTGTGTAAGCTTCCATATCCTGCTGGCTGAAAAGCAGTTTCTTATAATGGTTTCTGGTCCATCAGTGCTTATGTTAAAACTTTTGTATCTGAAGTTTAAATAATGTATCATTTTAGCCATCAGATGTCACCATTGTAAAAACGATGAAGAATCCACCTTCAGGGATAAAACTTGTCATGGAAGCCATATGTGTCATGAAAGAAATCAAGCCAGAGAAAATAAATGATCCGGCTGGCACTGGAAAGAAGGTAAACATGTCAGTGTTTGTGTCAATGTGTTGTGCAAATTATTATGAAATACTTTGTCTAAAGGGAGACCAAGCTTTTTGTTTTCAGTCCCCAATATTCCTTTTTTAACATGAAACAGATAGTTGTCAATTCATGTTCTTTCAAACTGAGCTCTTGGCAAATATATAGGACACATGCAATCGCAGCACTATAATCATTTACATATTAGTACATAAATTTTTTTTTTTTTGTGTTAAAATTTTTATTGTACATTTTTTACTACAAGTTGTAACATCCACTTATGCATTGTTGTTGTTGAAGTTGAATCCAGAATAGACATGGGCAAATTAAGGCCCGGGGGACAGCTCTGGCCTGCTTAGCTTTTTAACCGGCCCCTTGTCGCCTTGATGAAAGGATGCTCTGGGTCCCCTCTGCCCCTCTGCTGTCCGAACATCCACTTTATCTCTACTCACTGCATAGGGGTGCCAGAGTGTCTCTGCGTCTATTTTCACTAAAATATGGCAGATAAGTTTTTTAAATAAATATATATATATATTTTTTACCTTCCTGGCAATATGATTTCTTTGTTGAAGAAAAGATCACAATGTCCCTGCTGCATGCCTCCAGCATTATTAATGAAGCCAGGTGAGGAATTGGGACACCCATGGCCTGGCAGCCATTGAAGGCTCTTGGTCTGGCCCCTCTGTCAACTTTAAGAACCCATTGTAGCCCATGAGTCAAAAAGTAGAAATTAGTCATAAGCAGGGAACACACGACACGATATAGGAGAAAAGCAATGGACATCTACCGTGGTTAACGGTCATGTCCGATACCCCTGTTTGCGAGCGGGATTGATTGGTCCTGCTCGAAAACTGGGATGGCGGCATTTGATATGGGCCAAATAGATGGCCGTGAGTGTGAGCGGCCATCGATCTGGCCCATATCTACATGTGTGTTCCCTGCTTAAGTCTTTAAAAATTGGTTCAAGCATAAACAGCATTCTGGTCATACATGCAAAATAAACATCAGAGATAGGCCCTCTTGTCTGGCTTATCTACCTTGGGGGGATTGTAGTAAAAAAGAGATGCCATTTCCTATGAAGGTTACGTTGGTAAGTTTGGCTATGCAAATCTTTGCCTGCCAATCCTGCAATTGAGGTATCACTTGGAGTACGGATGGAAGATCCATAGATGTCCATTTATTCATGATAGCTCTTCTAGTCGCTATTAAGCAGGTATGCACTAAAATGGGTTCTGAGTCTTATATATTGTCTATTCCAAGGTGCCATTCCCATTAACCAATATTGGTTTGAAATCTGTGTAGAGGGCTAGCTGATACCTTTATCATCAGCAAGTCTAAAAAAAATATTAGGCCTTCTTGTTTCCAGGCCTTCTTGGTATTAGGCCTTCTTGTTTCCAGGCATGGTATGCATAACATACATAACTTTATAAAATTAAGTATTTTTGAATTCAAGAAGTATTAGCACCTAAGACCTGACTTGGAACTGTACAACAGGTTCTTATACTGTCATGCTGTATTATCACTATCCAATTGCATTACTTAGACCTTGTCATTTTGGAAAGTTTAGACATTTTGTCTTTAGCTATTTCTTTGGCAATGACTTTTTTTGTATTTTACAGATCTTTGATTACTGGGGACCAAGTAAGAAAGTTTTGGGAGATATGAATTTTCTGAAAGACCTACGAGAATACGACAAAGATAACATTCCAGTACGTTATACAAGACAACCTGCTTCTTTGTAGAAAGTATACACAACTGTCAGAGCTGTGTAGTTGTATAACCATCAGGGATATTAAACTCTCATACAAAAATCCAAAAAGAAATCGTACACTTAAGCTAGGCATACAGGGCTCCATTTTTGTATCGATTCAAGCACAATCGATCGTCGTGCATGTTCGCGGCGATTCATTGTGCTCAAATCGCTACACAAATTATTGATCGAACAGGGAACCAATGTGTTGGTAAACACATTTTGATTTACTTTGGGTCCCTAAACAAAGTATCGAATGGGATCGAGGGCGCAGAAGTGCAGCGCCTTGATTCCCTGTTCAATCATCGAATGTTCCAGCACAGCTTGGTGACATCATCGCACTACACTTGAGGGCTCCTCTGGGGGGCTTAACTCTTGTGAAGTCATTGTATAGACATGAAGGTGTGCACCCAAAACAGAAAGTTTGTGGCAGCACTGACAAAGGAAGGAATATAATTAATATGAGGGTAAAAAGCTAAACCTGCATTGTATAATAAGTAAAACCTAATTTTGTATTATAAGAAGGGGTGCACATAAATTTTTTAGTAAGCTACTCAGATGAGTACCAGGAGATTGTGTTTGGTACTCACCCCATATGTAAGGAGGTCTTCCTCACTGTCTTCCTTTCTGTCCTCTGCTTCCTGCATGGTAGATTTTGCTGCAGATGGACCTCCCTGTTTATGATTGATCCTCTGATTAGGTGTCTACATCCACAGGTCACCAGCTGGCTTTGGGTCAAATGTAACTCTCACAGTACAACACCGTTAGAACCCCCAGATCTAAGTATATATCTCAGTAGTGCAACTTTTCTCTTGTCAGATTTTACTCTTACCTGTGCCTACTCTGGTTTTCGTCCCCCAGATCTCCAACACACTTATAAGTCCAAATTTATTTTTGAATTAGTAATTTACATTCCCAATTTGACACCCCTAACTGCAACCTTTTATAGTTATTAAAGTTTCCTTGTGCTTATCCAAGTGACATAAATTGAATACATTTAACAATAAAAACAATAAATATTGCGAACCAATTTTGGCAATAAAAAAAAACCCTTTACAGTACTAAAAAAGTGAAGTTGTGTGGAGCTGTAATCTCAACTCGATCTGCAATATCAGCCTTAGCCACCAGATGCCACTAGATGTCACTTGCCGTCAAAGCACAACACAAGCATGGCTCCTTCTCATACAGCTGGGAGGAGGGGGGAAGGAAGCTCCGTGCATGTCTCCACTCTCTGTGTAGTACGCGCTTAGAATAGGCTAAGGATACGCGCTAAGGATAATAAAGGTACGCAGATCCAGCTTTAAAACCATTTTGTGTACCAGCGTACTTCTTATGTGCACCCCTGATTATAAACCACTTTCAATTATTTGATACTTTATATAAAAACATTTTTTTAGCAGTGAAGACTGAAATACATGTTTTTGTGTGTGTCTACAGGTAACGGTGATGCAAAAAATCCGCAGTGAATATATAACAAATCCTGACTTTGATCCAGCTAAAGTTGTACAAGCTTCATCTGCAGCCGAGGGATTGTGCAGGTGGATTCTTGCAATGGAAGTCTATGACAGGGTTGCAAAGGTATTCTATATTCTATTCTATAAGCAGCAATCTTTTACCATAATAATACCATACTCATATATTCAGTGTTTGACCAGCAAGGTGCTGTGCACAGGGCTATTTTTAGGCAATTATGTCTTTGACACAAATGATAGATTGTCTGAATATGTATAGGTAGCCATACAGGCAGGTTCCTGATTCTTTGGCTGATCGTCCACCGTGCGCGTTCGGCTTAGCTGAAAATCAGGTGCGCCCACCTGTCGATATCGACCAGAAACTTCCCGCATGTGGGATCGCACGGTGATCTAAAATGTTTGTAAATTCCTGTCCAATCCTAATACACACAGGGTGCCCGCTGATCCTCTGAGGGTTCCGGCTGCAGCGTCATGACATCATCACACTGCAGTCTGTCCCTCATCTATCGAGGAAGAATCTTAACGTGTATGGGCACCTTTTAGAACGTGAATACAATATCTGAAAAGGAATCACTAGGCAGAAGTGTAGGAGCAGACAGATATGCCACACATAACAGCTACAAGTCTAGGAGATGGAACAAACTGATATACACATAATATTTAATGGGGTGCCAAATGCACTTAAAAACTAAAAGGTGTAAACTAGCATGTCAGTTAGGTAGGCTTATATTGGACCTCATTTTACATAAGCAATCTACTTTATCTACAATCTACTTTATCTAATGTGTCTCATGGGGAAAGTTTTTCCAATCTATCCTGGCTGGCTGTTTCTCTTTCTTTTTGTTTTATTTTTAATGTTCTAAGATTTATAAAGCTAGACTCTGTGTGATTTCTCAGGTAGTAGCTCCCAAGAAAGCTCGGCTGCTGGAGGCAGAGCAGTCTCTGGCAGAGACTATGGCTGTGCTGAACCAAAAGAGGGCAGAGCTGAAAGAGGTTGAGGATCGCTTAGCAGCCCTGGAAGCCACATTTCGGGAGAAAACAGAGGAGAAAGCCCAGCTTGAATTCCAAGTGGATTTATGTGCTAAGAAGCTTGAACGGGCAGAGAAGTTAATAGGCGGACTTGGTGGAGAGAAACACAGGTGAGATTGTAGATAGACATTCTTTACCAAGGTTGATTTAGCATTTTTGCATATATAAGTTTACTGTAACTGATCTGTATATTTGTCCAGAGTTAGTTAAAAATGTTGATTAAAACGTAAGATTTACTGCAAGGTATAACTATGTCTTAAGCCCCCCATACACGTTTAGGTTTTCCGTTGGTGGGGACCCGAGAGGTGTGTTTCTAACCAATTTATATGATATGGCTAAAAATAAAGATAAACAATGATATGTCACTTTTTATGGAAAAATGTGTGATCGGATCATAGATATGGTAAGGTGAATCTTATTTAGTGTGGGACCTTATATGTGTGGAAATGTGTGGTTCTGTTGGTTAAAGAGTGATTGTGGTGAGTGTCTAAGTGTTAGTCTATGGTGAGCCCGTTACCTTGTGCATGCGTGTGTAAAGTGTATATCTATGGGGAGTGTAGGGATGTGTAGTTCTGGGGTAGGGAGTGAATCACCACCCAGGGGATGAGAAAAGAGGAGGAGACAGATGTGAATATGTGTAAGTACTAGTGTGACCCTATAAGAGCCTATATACAGTGACAACACTTAGTCAAACCACAAAATGCAATCGAGTAAAAAAGAAAAGTTAATTATTGAAAAGTGTACCTTCACCATTGTCTATCTAATATACTAATGGGCGTTAAACAATACTTTAGTGAGTGCGGAAATGATTGTGAAGGGACAGCAACCAGTGTGTATGTGTAAGGATAGTCCCCAAGTCACATTCTAACCTTCCAATCAACATTCATATCAACTTATAATCAGGGATCCCCAATCCGATCCCCCTATAACAACATCATTGCATACCACAGATCAGGGACAATCATATGTATCATCATGCCAGATATAAATCCCTTAAACCCTAAGAAGAGTATTGCAGTGATTGTGAGATGTGATACTGTGATCAGTGAGTGGCCCCATACCATCGTGACTATAATTGGATCAACTACATTTCACCGAAGATAACCATAAGTGGAATAAATAAAGCATTAAAGCAGGTACCTCACTTGACAAAAGACGTTTGGCTATGGTCAAAAACAACTTAGTAACAGAAATTGGTGTCCCAATTTGCCAAGCCAGTCCTAAGGACAAGAAAATGGTTCTAGTAAATATAAATAACGGAAGGTACCTGTGGTTTGGTCTTTAGTGTTAGCGTTGGCTCGCTTACCCTGTAGGTTGATCGAGAGATAGCCGTGGCGTTAGTCTGGACCACAGAGGATTTGCAGCTGAGTCTGGGAGAGCTTATCTCCCAGTTTAAATGCTCCCCGCCCCCCAACCACACTCCCAATACTGTCATGGCGTTCCTGTTACCAGGGTAACCGGGAGAGGAGCGTCGGACGGGGGGTAGATGAGAGGATAAGCCGGCATTGGCGCAACCACAGAGGAGACACATGGGGGGGATCACATACAAGGGAAGGACCCCACGGACGGAAAAAAACCCAGCCCTCATGATAAGGGAGTGGGGCAACGCGCGAGTCTCCAACCCCCATAAGGGGGGGGAACCGGCGCTGCATGGAAGCCCGCATCCCCAATCAGAACAACCGGGA
>CM070037.1:107365409-107385694 GCA_036250615.1 Ptychadena robeensis | reverse complement strand
CCCCCCCCTTCCCCTAGCCCATTATAAGATCCTGAGCCCGTTTTGATGTATTCTAATGTGGAAATTCACAAACAAACAGAAGATGGTCTGGCTCCATTGCCTGTCATTAATAGGCTCCTATATTCAATTGTTTACATCTTGCATAATAATAAATGCAAATATTACGGAAAGAAAAACATATGGATGTACAAAACAATTTGTTTTATCTGTGTATTGAATAGTATTAATAAACAAATGAGATTATAGAAAGTAAACAGGATTGTCATTATCAAACATAAGTAATACATTGAAAAAATGTGGTTGTCTAAACGACAAATTTTGTGTTCATGGGTGAAGAGACCCTTAGCCATTTTTCAGTACCAATAAATTATAAGAAACATTTATAGTTGACTGCCTCATTTAGGCCCGGAAATGAGGTTGCTTTCAATTTGTATATCCACCTCATTTCTCTCTGTAATAAAGTGGTGTCAACGTCACCGCCACGAATGGAAGGATGTACTCTTTCAAGGACAAAGAATTTCACATCCGTCATGTCATATAGATGGGACAGCGCAATCTGTCTACCCAAGGGGACATTGAGATTTCCCACTTCCATAGTCTGAAGGTGTTCCCTCATCCTCTGGAAGAAGGGTCTCTTTGTTTTGCCTATATAATATGCCCCACATGGGCATGTAAACATGTAGACCACCCCTGGCGGGTTTGGAAGGGCATTCCATTCGGCAAGGTGATATTTCTTCTAGTCTAGGTATGGGAAGTATCTACATCTCCTTTTTTTACACTTGTAGGTGTCCAGTCTTTTGCACTTATCTCGTCTCTCTGTGCCATAGTAATGGCTAGAGACTAGTCTATCTTTCAGTGCCCGTGTTTTTCTGAACACCAATTCTGGTGTGTCCCTTACGTAATTTTTTAGAATGTCATCATCTTTTAATATGTCCCAATGATTCTTAAGGATTTGTCTGATTCTGTCATGATGAGGTGAGTAATCAAGGACCAATTTCACTGTATTGGACACGTTTTTGGGTTGAGTATTGTAAAGTAGTGTGGGTCGATCTTTTGATTTAGTCCTGTTAAAGGCTTTTCTTAGGCATGACTTACTGTAGCCTCTAGCCAACAGTCTTTGTTTTAATGCCTGAGCCTCTTTCAGGAAATCCTCATGGTTAGAGCAATTCCTCTTCAGCCTTAGGTATTGACTGTAAGGTATACTCTGTACCAGATGACAAGGATGTGCACTCGTAGCGAAAAGGATTGTGTTTCCTGTGTTTTTTTTGCGGAAGAGCGAGGTTTGAAGAGTGTTGTCGCTGTCTTTGAAAATGACCACGTCCAGGAAGGAAATCTGGTCTAAATCTCACTTTTGAACTATAAGCAAACCTTCTTTTCCTTTTTTGACCATTTAAAAGTCCCCTGGTCATCTGCCAATATTCGACAGATAGGTGCCACCATAGGAGGTTGAACCTTAACAGGCCCAACCCCACGTCTTGCAAATTGATATTATTGGGACTTTGGTCAGTACATTTGGTTTCTCAATGTATTTGCAGACCCTGGAGTAATTTATCATTACAGTAGTGCAGAACCATATTTAAAACTTTTTCTTTACTTTTCACTTCTCAGTTTGACCACACCCTTTTAAAACCCCACCCATTTTGGTTACATCTATTTCGATCACATCGCTGTCTGTCTGACCCCTCAGTGACTTACCTGTTAAAGTAGAGGGACTGTCTAACCCAGGGGTGGCCTCCTTTTCTTGCCTTTTGTCACCTTGTTTAAAAGATGCTCTCCTTCGCTTGTTCTCTGCAGCGAGTGCACATAATGCCTAGAGTTGTCCAAACATTCCCTTTGGGACGATGCTGTGACGTGATCATGACACTGTGGGTGACAACAAGTAGCCTCTAGGAATTATCTTTGCTCATTGCAACAATCAAGCTTTTTTTCAGTTCAGGAAATGTGAATGGTAAGTTTGCCCACCCCTGGTCTATCCTGTTACATTAAGCCTCAGTAAGAAAAATACATATTGATAAAGTGTCTGCATCATTGAGGGATTTTTTAATTGAGGGGGTGTGTCACACTGGGTTTTAGTCACAAAAGGACCTTAGATAGCAGCCCCCCCTCATGAGTAAGCCCTGGCATGATAGTCACCCACTGTAATATGACCTCTAAGGGGCAGATCCCCATCCCTGTGAACAATCCACTGCAGTGGCAGATCCCTGAAGGGGACCCAAACCCACAGTCTGAAAGGGAAAGACAACGGTGTTCAAGCATATTAAACACTGAAAGAAAATTTGTGTTTTTACTGAACACTTTTTTGCTGTAAAAATTTCCACAATGTCTGTAACTACAAAGGACCTGCTTGTTTCATTTTCAATTTCCTGGCCACAGTTCTACCCAACTAAAGTCTGCTAAGCCCACCTAGGGGCACAGTTTTCAGATTTACAACTGTCAATTTGGAAAAATATGATTCTTAATAACTTTTCACTTAAATGTGATCATTTCCAGATGGTCCAATGCTGCAGACTCTCTGCAGAATGTTTATGATAATCTGACTGGTGATGTCCTTGTATCAGCCGGTGTCATTGCCTACCTGGGAGCTTTTACTGCTGGATTCCGACAAGAATGTACTAAAGACTGGAGCAAACTGTGCAAAGTGAGTTGTCTTTTCTTGTAAAGGCATGCGTGACCATTAACTAAGCAGTTATTATTTACTGTACTTCTATTTATTCATGTGGGTAAACTACAAACCTGTTTTATCAACTCTACTGAAACAAAATAATGTACAAACACTACTGGGATATGTCTAATTAAGGGACTAAGGCGCTGGTTTAAAGCATCCACTTATTGTGTCGGTGTCATGTTAGGATGTGATACTCTTCTAAGGAATCATTAGGGGCAGGGGCATAACTAGAGATGACTGAGCCCCATAGCAAACTTTTTTTATGCCCCCCCCCCCCCGCCCAAACCTTCCACTACAATCCTTACCGCATTGTAAGCGTCTCCTGTACATTAGTATGGGAATCAATAAGGCAGCGGATTGTGGTAAAGAGTAGTTTTGTGTACTGTCAACATTCGCATTACCATTAATTACTGGTACAACGTAACAAAACTTGTGTGAAATGGCCCTTAGACTTTCCATTCCCGTTCCAACTACTAACCTGTGCTCAGAACCTCATTCGAAGCAGTAAAATTAATGTAATGCTTGACCTGCCCCATGTGAGCATTTTACAGCAAGTTGGTCTATTGTAATAGGCAGAGATGGTCTAATTTTTTTAACTTGCCGACTTTTTGTGAGTCAATTGCAAAGCCCCTAAACGTGATATCATCATAGTAAACAAAGTATGGGAGAACAATACAAAAAGAAAATATTGCTCTAGAATGTGCAGTTTCTGCATAAATTCACTTCAAAGTTAATTGGAAAATTCAACTCAAAACCTTTCATTTTGAACTTAAATGATAAAAAACATGTTTTAAAGCAATAATAACTTTTTTCTAATATTCTCCCAACTCTTCTTTATATCCCCAGCAATTTGGGGAAGGATATGTGGTCACATATAAGTCACATAGTGGAATTTTCAAACACAAATTCAACCATTTCTAGAAATACTAAAACATCCACAAATTGCCGGGTCCAGCTCTGGCTCACTGGTATCAGTGAGTTTTATCAAGAGCACGACTTGGGGGTGCTCGCCCATCGAGCCGGCGCAGGGGTAAGGGGGTGCCCAAATGATAAAACAGGCAGCCAGAAGTTGCGTGCTCCCTTGTGGCTATGGCCCCATATCACCGCTATGGCTGCTATGGTGGTTCATACACCACTGGTTAGGGTTTTTTTGAGTGCCCAATGTATTCGCTATGGGTGCATTAAAGCATCCATTTTTGCATTGGGTTGCAATGCTTTTATGTCAACCCGGTGCTCTGCGCTGACATAAACACTATGCAATAGATTCCGACACTTGTGGAAACAATTCCATTGACTAGCAAATGAATGCGGTAAAAACACACAGCAAAAGCAGGGATTTTAACATAGTGGAAACATAGCTTTTTACTGAAACTCCTAATCCTACAACATTCATATTCTACTAATTTATATTATTAAACAAAAATAAATAAACATTTATACTGTATTTAGGAGTTCTGATCCTTGAATGTCACTAACACTTAAAAAAAATTTTTTTTTGCTTTTGTCAGAGTAAAATGATCCCGTGCTCTGAGGACTTTTCCCTGAGTAAGACTCTTGGAGACCCCATTAAAATAAGAGCCTGGAACATTGCAGGGCTACCAACAGATAATTTCTCTATAGACAATGGTGTTATCGTGAGTAACTCACGGCGATGGTATGTATTCACTAGGAGTAACTTTTGCCTAAACTCAAAACCAATTCTGTTGGCACAGTAGCTTTGTAAGTGATTAATACAATATTTTTTTCATTCAGGCCATTAATGATTGACCCTCAAAGCCAAGCTAACAAGTGGATTAAGAATTCAGAAAGAGAAAACCAGTTAAGTGTGATTAAATTAACAGATTCTGACTACATGCGGACCCTAGAGAACTGTATCCAATTTGGAACTCCTCTTCTTTTGGAGAATGTCGGGGAAGATCTTGATCCATCACTGGAGCCATTGCTGCTGAAACAGACATTTAAACAGGGTATATATTTGGTTTCTCTTTACATTGTATTTACCTATTCATAATGTGGACATTCAGTGGTTTCATATTCCTCTTTTGTTTAATGCTTCCTGTCTGGAACAGATGAAGGTAATGCAGCCCTATATTATAGATGTATTATACCTAGAATGCATGTATTTATTTGATCATTTGATTAATGTTAGCTTGCATATACACAGCATGCTCCTGACACTCATCAAAATTGACAAAGCAGCTTGGATAAGTACGGTAACATTTTAAGCATTACAGAATAGATCCAGGTACAAGTCAAAAGCCAGCCATAGACGGCGCAGCCGGTTTAGTGGCTGATCGCTCGCATGATGTCATCACACATGGTTGGTCATTCCTAAAATCAGTGCGCAAGCTTTGTGTGCCAGCATATACTTTGTATGGTAACAAAGTAATGCAATCGACCAAAGAAAAACAGACATGGCCGAACAATCTTTGGAGTGCCTAGGTTTGGTCGCTCCAGGTGGACAGCTTTGATGAGTGGCCCGAATTTCGCCCAATCGATTGCTGCGAACAGGTTTAATTAATAATATTGTATTTTGGCCTAAAGCTAGCCATACATGGGTCGACTTTTGCACTAGTCGAATATCGATCTATAGTACCACCACACAGTATGGTCCGAATTTATGACCGTATTATGGAGCACATATGTAGTACAATCGTAAATACGATCGAAGAAATCATTCGAAATACCAAGGAAAACAGTCAGATATTTTTACGATCGAGCAAACCAGCATGTCCGATCACTTTATAATTGATTTTACATTCAATTTAGATAATTTTTGGTCAATTGTACCTGGTATGCAGGAAAAAATTTACAATGGATCAGCTTAAAAATCAATTGTTTGAAGATGATGGAACAGAAATATCGAACCATGTATGGCCACCTTTACTGTTTGATGCTCATGGCCCTTTTTGGTGCCATCACTGTATGAACAGTTAGGTCCCTTCTGGGTTGCTTTTATTTAATGAATTTGGTCATTAGGACATGATGGTCTGGTTTGACCGTCAACAAAAAGAAGAAGATTTGAGCAGCTCAGGAGGTGAGTTTATGAGGATTTTTCTTCTATGATGAGCTAAGTGCATCAGTAAACCACTTTATTTTTATTGAAGCCCTCGCTGTGTGACACATACACAAACCATGCAACTTGCATTGGTAAAGCACTTGTATTGCAATATGTTATTGCTAAGATGTGCAGCTGTTTCCTGAAGGCTCCATGTCAGCATACACATAGGGTTGGCTCTGCCACTTTAACCCCATAGGACCACCTACCTTTAAACCAAACACCACTGGCTGCACTCTTTTTCTGTCCTTTTACCTTCAGCTGACAGGACCTCAGGGGTCCCTATCTAGCTGGAGTAAATCTCCGGGGGTCCACCTTTTGGTGATGTTCCTGCTCTCTATGCATAAATGTGTATTATACTGCAAAGCCCGCTGCTGGTTGACAGACTGGGTTGTACCTACTCTACTTATCCCATTTGATCCATGACTGCTGTATGTCCCCTGTCTCCTCTCTGCTTTCCAGTAGGCTACCGATGGCATCCTGCGTTTCTCTATGGAACCTAGAAATTATTCAAGTATTCCAGTATCCTTCTTACTGGCTCTGTAGGCGAGCCTGTTTTTATCCAACCATAGATCTGCTTTCATTTTTATAACTCAACTAGATTTAAAAGAAACACCATTAAGGTTATGGTGAGAAGGTATTGAGGGAATCAAAAAGCCCTCAACTTAAGAAGTGCATAGCACAGTCAAGCCTTCTTCCATTCCATCACAAACCCTAAAAGTTAAGGGAGAAATCAAGACATTGGGTGGAGCCATGCAAATTATTCCTTTACACTTCATCAGCTAAAAGAACGTCCAGAACCACTGGTGTACAGTGCAAATATAGCCTTAACTTATGGGATTTGTGACGTGATGGGTCATGTGAGTACCTTCCATTTTTAAAAGGCTTTACTGTGCTATCCACTAGACTTGTAAAGACTGATTTTGGTTGCTGGAAGTAACAACATCTAAAGTTGCTTGACATAGCATTTATATGCCTGATTTCAAACAGGATCATTTAGAAGGTAAGTTCACCTTACCTCTGTAGTACTTATTTGTAGTCTGTAATCCCGTTGTGTTTCATCGTGGCAAAATCTTAACAACATGACAAATTGTCATGAGTATAAGGTATATTCACTGTTTGGTCAATAGAGCACTCTGTTCTTTTATACCTAATTTTAATAGACTTGATTTGATTTTTTATAGTAAAATTTTTCTCATTTACAGGGGGTATGGACTGCATCAGACTTGGAGACACAGTTATTGAATATTCACATGATTTTAGATTCTACATCACAACCAAACTCAGAAATCCACATTATCTGCCTGAATTGGCAACTAAAGTTTCTTTGTTAAACTTTATGATCACCCCAGAGGGTCTGGAAGACCAGTTACTTGGAATTGTTGTGGCCAAAGAGAGGTAAGCACATTTTAAAGAATCATTTGGTAGCCTGCAGTTGAAGTGAAGATGTTAATTTTTCATAAATGTTCAATATAGACCAGAACTTGAAGAAGAGAGGAATGCATTGATTTTACAGTCCGCTGCTAATAAAAAGCAACTTAAGGAGATTGAAGACAAAATACTGGAGACCTTACAATCCTCAGAGGGAAACGTCTTGGAAGATGAGAGTGCCATCCAGATCCTGGACTCTGCTAAGATCATGTCCAATGAGATTTCCAAAAAGCAACAGGTTAGAAAGAATTAGAGAAAACCTGTGGTGTTGGGACCATGGACGCCATTGCTGAGTTTTCCTAAAAAATTAAGGATGCCAGCAGTGCCATCTCTAGCCTTTCGGGGGGCCCTATGCAAGTTCTTGCTTTGGGCCCCCGGTCTACAGGGGGGAACTATTTGTGCTATTGGGGGAACTGCTGACCCAGGGGGGGGTTATGAGGGGAGGTTATAGTCAGTGAAGACTTCTTCTCATCCAATAACACCAAAGCCATCACATCCCCCACCCGGTCAGCAGTACACACTGTTCATATCTCCATGAGAAGGGAGGGTGCCCGTGTCGAGGATGGAGGCTGCCAGATGTGCATGCGGAAGAGGGTGCCGGGGCCCACTGAGGGTCTGCAGGGCCCTATGCGCATGCATATTTCGCATAGTGGCAGAAATGGCCCTGATGCCAAGAATAACTCTTGCTTCAGTCATCAATCAAGGAACAAGTATATAAATAAGGGATCCTGCCTTAACATGCTTCATGATTTTATTTTGGGTGATTGATTTAAAGTCATTAATAACCAGGTCATCATCATCTTCTGAAGCAGCTTAACAATGGCATCCTATGTGTTTCTTTGTTGTTTTACTTTGAGCTTGTGATATGGGATATATGTGTAATTATTTTAGCTAAAATTATGTTATTGTTTTTTTTTTTTTTCTGTAGATTGCAGAGAAAACTGAACTTAAAATTGCAGAGTCACGAGAAGGATATAGACCTATCGCTAAGCATTCATCTGTCCTCTTCTTTAGTATTGCTGACCTAGCCAACATTGACCCCATGTATCAGTATGCTCTCAACTGGTTTGTCAATCTCTACATAAACTCTATTCAGGACAGGTGAGTCCTTTTTATTTGAAATATATGTTTTCTAGAAATAGTAGGTGAGTTAAATCTTAAAGGTAGATTAATGTGCTGAAAAAGGCCCCCTTGCCTTATACTTGAGTCAGGGTGCCACTTACCGGTCCCAGGTGTTCACTGTTTGCTGGTTCGCAGGTGCCGGCAGCCTCTGTGAATGCTTCGATGTGTTTCCGAGATCGGCTGGTGAAATGAAAAAAGACTTGGGCGTCAGTGCCATCCAGTGGACGATTTGTTAACTTTTATGGGAAAAGGTGGAAAACTCCACCACTTATGATTCAAATATGGAAATAACTTTCCATTTTCATTCTATGTAATTGTCCCAATAATATTAATAATAATAATAATAATAATAATAAAGACTTTTAAATGGAAACGTATTTTCATGTTTGAACCATAAGAAGTGCCTTGAAAACCCATCCTGTAATAACAATAAACCTGTTTTCTCTTAACTTTATTGAGAGTGTGGCACTAAGATTTACCTGTTTGATTAATTCCTAGGGGTAATAGTACTTTTTCTATATTTTTTTCATTTAGAAATCTCCACTTTGCATTTCTCCCATGGGATTATAGATTTTCCCAGTATTTTCAATCAATTTTCCCAGTTTTTGTAGATAAAATTAGGTACCTCGGCTTATACTCGAGTGTATACGGTAAATATTTGTTGCCCAAGTATGCCAAGTCTCTGCTTTCCTGATAGATATACTAGCCTTAGCATTAAGCTAGCAAGATCAAAGATCATCACTAAATCTGAAAGCCTCTAGGTTAGGGACAGAGAGTCTGAAAAATAATGTTATTCCCATTATATCAGAACTATAAATCTAGGAGGGCAAACAGTGTCTCTTTTCTGGTTTTGGATGCAGAGTTAATGAACTCTTAAGCGGGGAACACATGTGTAGATATGGGCCAGATCGATGGCCGCTTCGAGCGCCATGCACGCTCACGGACATCTATCTGGCCCATATCATATGCGGCCATCCCTGTTTTTAACTTGACTTCTCCTTCAGACTTCAAACTAAGCCTCTGTCTGATTTTTTCATATAGCTTCACCAGTAGATTGCTGTTGGTACAAAATGTTTTCTTTTTTATGTTTTCTTTTTACCACCACCTAATGGATCCCTTTTCAAATCCTGTGTGCATGCTCCATTTTACAATTTTACTACATTTCCTGAAACTTCTCCATCACTTTTTTCAATTTGAATCACTTTTGGTTGATAGATTCAGTTAAAAACTAATTGGTTTAAAAATGCTTGACTTAAAACGAAACAAAAAAAAAATGGAACCGTGCTTAGCCACCTTTACTGTTACTATATAGCGTTGCCTTGTTGTGTAATGAAATTGTCTGCATGTTTATTCACTTTCATCTGAAGACAGCATATTTTCTTTGTCATTCCTGATTTGTCTCTTGATTTTCTCTTTCAGCAACAAATCCAAAATCTTGGAAAAACGTCTTCGCTACTTGAACGATCATTTCACTTACAATTTATACTGCAATGTGTGTCGCTCCCTCTTCGAGAAGGACAAACTCCTATTTTCTTTCTTGCTCTGCTGCAACCTCCTCATGTAAGTCCTGCTCCCTCACAGCATTTTCCATAACTCAATGTATATCAGATATTTACTAATTCATTTATTGCTTACTTGTTTGTACTTCTAGGGCAAAGAATGAGATTGAGTATCAGGAATTTATGTTTTTACTGACCGGAGGAGTGGGCCTGCAGAATAATGTGGCCAATCCAGCTCCATCTTGGCTTCCTGATAAAAGCTGGGATGAGATTTGTCGTGCTAGTGATTTAAATTCCTTCAAAGGTTTAAGGTATAAGTTTCTTTTAATAAAGAATTAGGATTTTGTGTGTGTGTGTGTGTGTGTGTGGTGGGTGTGTGTGTGTGTGTGTGTGGTTGCTGTGTGTGTGTGTGTGTGTGTTGTTGTGTGTGTGGTGTGTGTGTGTGTGTGTGTGTGTGTGTGTGTGTGTGTGTTGTGTGTGTGTGTGTGGGTAGTGTCTGTTTGTGTGTGTGTGTGTGTGGGTTGTGTGTTGTGTGTGTGTGTGTGTGTGTTGTGTGGGTGTGTGTGTGTGGTGTGTGTGTGTGTGGTGTTGTTTGTTCTGTTCTTGCATTACCAATTGCTTAGTGAAAACTTACCTAAAGTCGTTTTTTTGCTGTTTTCCTACCCTACGATACTGGTCCGCGCCTTTATGCCGCTCCTCCATCGTCCAAAAATACCACATTACCCTCACTATTACTTTTTGGTTCTTGTATTGAAAGAACAACCGACTCCAAACGCTTACGTAAATTGCGTCCACCTTCCATTCATCCTGCCAACAAGACCCAACAAGTTATTACCATTCAAATATTTGAACATTTTTCCTGCGCCTTAAAATCTTTTTTATGATAAATATGTCCTAGAACTAATACAGATATCATTTGTTGCTATCTGCGTCGATTTCCGTTATGCAATAGGGGCGACCGTAGAGGAATTTCGAATAGATTAAACATCTTAGCAATCTCATAACTTGCCCGATATGTCATCACAAGAACTCGTCAAGCATGGAATAATTCCCTGAAGTGATGTCAGGGGGTCAAATGAATAGGGGGGGGGGGATTTAAAAATTTGCACAAAGTCACAGGCCCACATTGATATTTATTCAAAAATATAATTACACTGCTGGGCAGTAGAAAACTACAGATTTCAACATATCTTCAGCAGCGGGTGCCCAGTGATGACATGAATCTTTACTTGGTGGGCCAAGTTTTGCCCTCGGGCCAGAGTTTGACACCTAATCTGTATGTAGGTACCTGTGAAGGTATTTAAAATGTGTAATTACGGTATGTTTTTCTAATTTTGTGTAACCAGGGAGCACTTCATACAAAATCCCAATGAATGGCACAAAATATATGACAGCAGGGAGCCACACAATGTTCCTGTGCCCAGTCCATTCAATGAAAAACTAAATGAGCTGCAGAAAATGATCATTCTACGATGTCTGAGACCAGACAAGGTAAGAAAGACATGCCTAATGTGATATGGGAAAACATGTTAGAAAATGAGACACATAGAACTCCCAATTTTTTATTTTATTTAAACAAATTGTAAGTTAACTATAATGAAGCAATTTATTTTTATATAATATTCAGTGCATTTTGAGGAAATTAAATGTAAGGAAATAAGGAGAATCTGAATACTGATTTATTTTATTTCCCCCACCCAGGATCCCAGAAAAACTTTTGTGCACTGCTTGTGTCTGACTTTTCTTTTAAGTATTTGGGAAAGTATGTTCCCTGCTGACCACTATGGTTTCTGCCACTGTTCCTTCAGTAGTGATTTAGACTCAATTTACTCTGCAGTTCAAAGAGCGACACGTTAAAACAACCGATTGGCGGATGCGACATTAGGAGTCTGCTGGATAGTTTTCGGGCTTTAGCCCCATAGACCTGTCATGGGGTTGTTATCTAAATGACCCCCGAGCACCTGCACAAGTTTTCAGGCGACCCATGGCAGGTCGTTTCTCCAGCAAACGACAGTGACATTTAGCCTTAGGTCAAGTTTACACTGGCGGTTTTGTACCACCAGGTAAACGATCATTTAGCGTGGTTTTCCGGCTTCTGTGCCATAGGACCTCTGTGGGATCCTTAATTAGACGCCACTGTTTTGCAGACGACTACAGGGCGACGTTTATCCCGCTGCTGCGGGAGCGCACTGGCGGTTTCTGAGCTGCTAGCAGCTTGGAAATCGCCAGTATAAACTTAGCCTTAGGGTAGGGTTTCAGATAAAATCAAAACAGCTGGCGGTGCAACATACCCGAGATATTTGGAGCATCTGAAGAGAACAAAGGTACTCTGAGGAAGTACATATAAAACTTCCCTTCTACAGCTTTGCTGTAACATTTCCCAGACCCTTAAGGGGGGCCATTATATCACAGTCTATACAAAGACATTTTAACTTCACACAAAATGACATTGTAATAGCAACACCTTTTGTCATTAAGTATGGTTAGAGAACAATTTCATTAATTACCTAATTAACCCTATTAAAGTTCTAATGTTAGAACTCACTAGTAGCATCTTTGAGGCTGTAAGGTGATGTAAACTTAAGATGTATGTAATCAAACTAATGTACCTTAATTGATCCCCCACACAGATCAGCCCAGCTGTGACCAATTATGTGACTGATAAACTGGGGAAAAAGTTTGTGGAGCCACCTCCCTTTGACTTATCGAAAAGTTATTTGGATTCCAATTCAACAATTCCCCTCATTTTTGTCTTGTCACCTGGAGCGGATCCAATGGCAAGTAAGTATCACTACTTACCTGAAAGTATGTCATCTTGTGGAAATTTTTTTGGCTGCCACTGATTGTGATATGATGCCTAACATTGTAGCACACACCTCAAGACTGTTGTAATATTAAAGGGGGGAGGCTCCACATGCGTCGGGACCACCTCCGCTAAGCGTATTGCTTGGCGAGAACACATTCATTACCTGCTTGGCAGATGCTGTGTGTTCACAGCACTGGGCCATCCCGCCGATGCAAGGCTGAATGTAGTGGAGGACGTTGAGCCTCTGCATCGGCGGATGTCTAAACACAGCATCCGCCGAGCAGGTAAAGTCTATGTGGATTATCTGTGTTGCTAAATACAGCATCCATCATCAGACTACTGGTACAAGTCCTCATTCAGGGAAACCCTAGACAAATAGGTGATGTAAAGACAGAAGTTTATTCATACAGTGAGTCAAACGTTTGTGGTAGGTGGCAGATAGGCACTGGGTGGGAGTTCAGTTATCTATATAGATTGCTAACAAGTCTCAAGTGTAAGTGCATAGATGGGTGCTAGATCGATGGCCGCTTCGAGTGCTGACGTCACGCCGTGCGCGTTCATGCCTTCATGGATCTACAGCCCATCTAATGCAGCCACCCCTGTTTTTGAGTGGGACCAATTGATCCCAGTCGAAGACAGGTCAGTGAAGCAGGTACCAAAAATCTGCATACAAAGGATCGGGTGGGAATCAGGTACCTAAATAAAACTGCAAATCACAGCAGTGCCCACCAATCTAGGGAGGGGTGCGCCGCAGAATCCTTGCCCCCAACAGGATGGGACGGGGGAAATACAGGACACCCCAGGAGCCATGGAAGATGTCTCTTGTGCTTATGCAACAATTGAACTGAAAGGATAAAAGTTGTCCAGCAATACATCCTGAGACTTGTGTAAGTTTCTAGTTCTCAAAGAATGATCTGATTAAAAATAAAGTGTGGAAATTTAAGTCTTAGTGTATAAAACTGGAGAGAAAAAAGAAGACAACTTTATACTGAAAGCAACCAGGTAGCTTTGAGCTGCAGAAAGAGATAAAGGCTTGTATAACTTTCTAGGGTTAAACAAAAGTCCTTTCCAGTTGTTCACAGTATGACAACATTTTCTTGTTTTAGGTTTATTAAAATTTGCCAATGATAAGAACATGGGCGGTGGTGACAAGTTCCAGGCCATCTCTCTTGGACAAGGACAGGGTCCTGTGGCTGCAAAAATGATCAAAGAGGCAGCAGCAAATGGAACTTGGGTTTGTCTGCAGAACTGTCACCTGGCTGTGTCCTGGATGCCAACCTTGGAGAAAATTTGTGAGGAGTTCACTAGTGAAACATGTCACCCAGATTTTAGACTCTGGTTAACAAGCTATCCTTCACCAAAGGTACCTAAATCAGTAATAAAATGTATATCTCACTATAATGTTCCATGATAAAATAATATTGTTTAACAACCTGGTGGTCAACTGGTCAACTTTCGGTGTGGTCAGTATCCTTTATCAGTGGTTCCCAAATTGGTGTCTGTGACCCCCTGGGGCGCACTAGAGATCACAGGGGTGCGCACCATCAGTGGTGTTGTAAGATAGGTAGCAAGTTCGGGCCACCTCAGGTACCATCTAGAGGGGGGGGGGGACACCCTGCCTCCTGCAGCCTCTGACAGATGGAGGCTGCAAGCTCAGCTCTGAGCTCCTTTCGCTCTCTGTCAAGGGTGGTGCCAGTTGAGCCACTATGTCAGGATTGGGCTCCGCCGTCATCTCACACAAAATACAGGAATTGATGTGAGCGGGGTATGATGTTTTATTATGTATGGTGACTAGAAGCCGAGTCCAGCTTAGGGTGATAAAACTTGCTATAAGTGGTAACCCCAAGCTGGAATCGGGCTGGTGAAATGCAAACAAGTGGCAGTGTTGTAAACATTTTACTAACTTTTACTAGAGATGGTAGAATTTTTTTTTTTTTATTTCACTATTTGACTTTGAGAATTAATTACAAAGCCCTTGAACATGGTATCATCCCCAAAATTGCTGAAGATATAAAGAAGTGTGCATGCAAGTTAGGAGTGAGGGAACGTTACTCCAGGGCAGGAGTGTTGTGGCATCACTTCGGGGAAAATATCTTTTAATGCGGGAATGACAGTAAGAATTGGGGTTGAGGGACCTGTATCGTCTTGAACACAGGCATGGGTAGCCTTAAAGAAAAAATGTTGGGAACCACTGACCTACATCATTCTTTCAACATAGTTTTAATATATTTTTGTTTTAATTCATCTTAGTTTCCAGTCACCATCCTTCAGAATGGAGTCAAGATGACCAATGAACCACCAACAGGACTAAGGCTCAATTTATTACAGTCTTACCTCACTGACCCCATCTCTGACCTTGAGTTCTTTAGTGGCTGCCCAGGAAAAGAGCAGGTGAAAGACATAGATTCAGCGAACACTAAATTTATATAGATTTGTGTGTATTGACATGTATATAATTCAATGTTTTTCATTTTAGATATGGGAGAAACTGCTGTTTGGAGTATGCTTCTTCCATGCTTTGGTTCAGGAAAGGAAGAAATTTGGTCCTCTAGGATGGAACATTCCATATGGCTTTAATGAATCTGATTTGCGAATAAGCATTCGTCAGTTACAGGTTATTATTATCTATCACTCTTTTAAATGGAACTGAAATAGGAAGACATACTGTATACAAAAGGGTGTATATATCCAATAGCAGACTACATTTTATATTTTTCACCCTACCCTATGACAAACCCAGGAATGAATAACCCTTGAGGGAGAATACATTGATGTTGTATTGCTCGTTATTTAACATTTATTCTTACTGCATTACTGACTTTTTAACAATGTTCATTTCAGCTGTTTATCAATGAGTATGACCATGTACCATTTGAAGCAATCTCATATCTAACTGGAGAATGTAACTATGGAGGACGTGTGACAGATGACTGGGATCGGCGGCTCTTGCTCACCACTCTTGCAGATTTCTATAACAATGATATAGTGGAAAATCCACGTTATTCCTTTTCTCCAAGTGGAAATTACCTAGTACCACCTAAAGGCTCTTATGAGGATTACATAGAATTCATCAAGGTGAGCCCCAATACAGATAACTGATGTAACTATCCAGAAGTGGAACTATTCATTTGGGTTTAATTCACTTTTTAAGCAAATTATTTCCTTTCTGACTACCGTATTTTCCATAAGATGCATTTTTCCCCCTAACCTAAGTACTAAGGTGTGGTAAAAGGATATGTGTTTGGTGTCCCTGCCGTTTGGGCAGGCGCCACAGCTTGTTGGGGCTTTGTTTGAATCGCAATTAACAAAGAGGGGAGATCTGCCACACACAGCTTCCCCTTCTGCCCCCCCCCCTGCCACATTGTGTGGGGAAAAAGCCGGTGATGTAATCTGTACATTGACGACAAGTGTTCACTGGAAACATCTTGTGGCTGAAATTGGTGTTGCAGGGGGAGTTTTCCACAATTGATTTGAACGCTTATTTTTTTTTCTTGTTTTCCTGCTCTAAAAACTGGGTGTTTTGGTACCATTTCTTCTTAAACCTTAATACTTTTTTCCTGTTTTTTAGCGACTCCCATTCAGTCAGCACCCTGAGGTCTTTGGCTTACATGAAAATGTTGATATATCAAAAGATCTGCAGCAAACAAAGATTATTTTTGAGTCCTTACTCCTTACTCAGGGGGGAAGCCGACAAGGAGGCTCATCTGGAGCCAGTGATAACACATTATATGAAATAGCCAGTGATATACTCAACAAGGTAAGTGGTATATTCAAACATTTAACTTCAGGGAACAGAACTTTATAAACCCCTTTCCATTCAGGCATTAGTGACTGTGTCTCATGATAGCTACACAGATGCCTGGGGGTATGTTGACCTACTCCTTTGCTGCTTACTATCTTCATTTCTAGGAAAAATTAGCAGGTGATCTCCCCCTAGAAGCATGTTGTATGCATCTGATTATCAGGCACAAAAATTACACAGTGGCAGTTTTGTCATGCATGATGGTAGCCTGCCACACTATGTGATACCAACAGAGGTGAGGAAGCATAGATCCCCTGTCTAAAGCCGGGCACACACGGCTCGATTCCCCTGCGATCATTGTGTGATCTGATGTAACATTCTTACGCAGGAATATCCAAACAATCGCACACCGATCGTTCAGGGAATCGATGTACACCACCTTGGAGAATAGATCCCTGCCTGATACTTTGGATGGCAGGGTAAGCAGGGTGGCGACAGCCGCATTTAGAGGTTCCCAGGTTGGGGATGTTTTTTGGACTCTCAGGCAGCACTTTGGACCTCAGACCTGATCTATTCCTACCACCTTTACAATAGGAAGTGTAAAGTTGAGGTTTCATCCTTCCCACACACCTCCCTCCGCTCCCACCATCAGTGGGTGGGGGGCTCCGGTGCTGCCGAGCTCAGATTGACCCCCCTCTCCTGCAGAGACACACGGTTGTGCCCTTTAGAGCCAAACATAAGCCCCTCCTCATACCTAGGAGAGGGACTTTCTAACAGCACAAAGATCTACATACATCCCAGGGTGCATTGGCCTGAAGAAGCCCTATCGGCAAAACATGTTGCCTCACATGCACCTTATCTAGACCATCATCGACTGTTCGTTTTTTCATGTATGGACTTGTGTGTTATAATACATCCTGTTTGCTATGGGCATTCTGTAATGCACTGAAGTGTGTTTTATCTTAACTATACACAAAGGCCTATGCTATACAAAGGTATTTGTGATCTTAAGATCACTCGTTGTGACAAGGATCTCATAAATAAAAAAGTTTTTACGCCAATTCGATCTAGTTAACATTCGTATCACTGTTCCATTTAAAGTCCCATAAAGGGACCCTTTTCGTATTTTCAATACTTTGGATGGAGACAAATCATTCGGGAATCGAGCGAAAAATTGAGCCGTGTATGGCCGGCTTTAGTGAAAGTGATCACACATGGGCACCCATAAAAGATGAGTTATTCGGCTGCCATCTTTTACAACAGTTACATGGCATACAGTATACATACAGTATGTATAGAGAATCACATAAATAAAAAGGGACTTAGCTGGGCATGGGGGAAGAGTAGAACTACACAGAGGGGGAAGTTCAGTATTTACTGATGGTGATTCCTTTAATTCTCATAAAGTCCTTTAACAGTTAAATTCGTTTTTTTTTTCTAAATAAAATGCACCTTACAAAAGAACTGATCGCTATAATGGTATGTGACTCTTACTCTTGCAGCTTCCAAAGGATTTTGACATTGAGGCAGCGCTTCAGAGGTTTCCAGTGAGATACGAAGAGAGTATGAACACTGTGCTAGTACAGGAGATGGAGAGGTTTAACAAGTGAGAACTCATGTCACTACTCTACTACGACAATATAAGTACCACTTGATGGTGTAAATGTGTCTTTGTAAACTTTAAGCTTCCAGTAACTTTTTGGACTATAAGACGCACAGGACCATATGACGCACCCAGTTTTTAGAGCAGAAAAACAGAAAAAAATTATTTAATATGTTTTCACATCAATTGGGTTAATGCAATGGAATAAATGAATGCAATATCAAACTTAGCCAGTAGATGTCACTAGCAGCAGTACTATCACAACATCATCTTCCTCACTGATCGGGAGGAGGGGGGCCATTGGGAGAACGGCTGCAGAGTCTCTCCTCTCCCTGTGTGTGTCTGTGAAAGCTGCAGAGTGATTGCAGTTTCCACAGACACAGAGAGAGGGATAGATGGCAGTTCATCTATATCTCTTTATTGCTTATACCAGCAGGGCTCTGTTGGCATAAGCAATACAGTTCAGATGGGACACCGGCCATGGCTGCATCTCTCATCTGACAGCTCCTCGGCTAACCTCCTTGCAGGGAGAGCTGGCAGGAAGCCAGCATTTGGACCATAAGACGCAGGCACTTGTTCCCCTTGATAATTTTTTGTGCATCTTATTGTCTGAAAATGTCAAATACAATATTTACTTTCCTTTTATATAACACAGTATTGCATTTATGATAGAAAAAATATATAATTATATAATCCAGGGTATCGTTAGGTTTGAACTCATGGTGTCTTTGGCAAGATGAGAATGTGGCCTAACTGTGCTTACACTGAGAGGGTACACTTAAATGTGTATTATTATTCATGTGAGCATAGATGCTATTATGGTTTTTTTTCATTATCTGATCTGGAAAGCTATCATCTGCATTATAACTGGAAGCACCTTAAACATATTATGAAATATTTCATACATGAATCCAATTTTATTTCAAGTTGCATATTTACCAAATATAGCATGTGTTTGTAGTCATTTGTGATGATTGCTGTGTGTTCTTAGTGTAAGAGCAGTCAATGAGTCAAGGCATCTCTTCTGTATCTTTAGCTTAATTCGCACTATCCGGACAACACTGCAAAATCTACAGAAAGCTATTAAGGGTCTTGTGGTGATGGATTCAGAACTGGAAGCTCTTTCTAGCAGTTTAATTGTTGGGAAGGTTCCGGAAACTTGGGCTAAGCGTTCCTATCCCAGTCTAAAACCTCTGGGAAGCTACATCAGTGATTTTCTGGCCCGGCTGAAGTTCTTACAGGTGAGAGCACAAGTTACTGCAACACACTGCGACCAGAAAACAAAACTAAGTGAAGTCAACATTTCTAAAGCTGGGAATAGACGGTACATCGTACCTTATGCGATTCTTTGCACTAGGAGCGGCGTGATGACGTCATTAGTTCGGCTGGGGGCAGCTGTCCCCAGCCGAACTAATGGGATCGGGCTGAAATTTACCACCCTGTCGGGTAACTGTGTGATCCAACAGGGCGGCTGATTTTAGCCCAATCCTCGTCAGTTGCAGCCTCCAATTCCTGCACGACCCGATCCCTAAGGGATGCAGGGGCGCGCACGGCATTGGATTGGGTATCGGATCTTGCAGAAATTTGTACGTGTATGCCCAGCTTAACATTTCTAGTGGGTTTTCAGGGCTTTATTAAAAGTACTTTATAGTACTTAATTGCTCGTGCTGCTACCTGCGGTCGATACCCGCAACTGAACATGAGCGGTCTTCAATCATTCAACGAAAAGATCCACACCACCTTTGGCAATTGATCCCTGGCCTACACTTGCGGTAGAACAGGGATTTACCAACATGTTAGTTCTCTATTCGATCAACATTTTCTTGGAGTGGGATTGAATGCTCTGGGTGGGCAGCGTTCGATTCTCTATTGATTGTGCAATGAACGATCACCGTCAATGGCAATTGATTGTTCAGGAATCAAATGCTAAATTGACCTGTCTTGACATATGTAATGTCTCCCTCCTGTAAGCTGAAAAGAAAGCTAAATTACTGAGTAAATTGCCAGTCCCTTAAATCTGCCATGTTCTGGAGTTGGATAAAAGCAGACTGGATTGTTGTTCAGTCTGTGTGACAATCTTTCCATAGATACAATAAAGAAATACAGTGGAGGAAATAATTATTTGACCCCTCACTGATTTTGTAAGTTTGTCCAATGACAAAGAAATGAAAAGTCTCAGTATCATTTCAATGGTAGGTTTATTTTAACAGTGGCAGATAGCACATCAAAAGGAAAATCAAAAGAATAACTTTAAATAAAAGATAGCAACTGATTTGCATTTCATTGAAATAAGTAATTAAACCCCTACCAACCATTAGGAGTTCTGGCTCCCACAGAGTGGTTAGACACTTCTACTCAA
>CM070037.1:107353854-107365309 GCA_036250615.1 Ptychadena robeensis | reverse complement strand
TCGGCACTACATAGTTGTTGGTAGATCTAATGGAAATTGTATGGGGGGGCTTTATATATATATATTGCCGAAAACAAGGAGGACTCCTGGAATGTTTCCTGAATAGAGCTGTCCTTTACCAAACCATTTAAAATTTGACATTTTGTTGACATTCATATTCATCAGAGGATAATAACATATGAATAGCATGTATTATTTAAAAATATATAAAAATAGTTGTTATCATATGTCATATTGCTTCTATTTGCAATGTTATTTTTACATGAACTACAATTGTAACTTGAAGTAATTGTAGCATATTTGATTTTGTCCTAGAACTGGTGCGACTCCGGCAAGCCTCATGTCTTCTGGCTCTCAGGGTTCTTTTTTACACAAGCATTTTTAACCGGAGCCATGCAGAACTATGCCAGAAAATACCAAGTTCCCATTGATCTCCTTGGGTATGAATTTCAGGTAGGGTAACATTTATGTGCTGTATTGCTGTCTGATTTCTGTTTAACACGGTTAATTGCGAAACATTTAAGGGAGAACTTATTAAACAAGCGTGCCCTACATCTCTATTTGATTAGATATTTCTATAAACACTGTACAGTTAGATCCTTTAAATTTTAGTTTTCTCTATATATAAAATATACTTAACATTTGATAATATGGATTTGTTTACCACACAAGTAACAATGTGTCTGTACAATTTATTTTATGCCTGTCAGCAACTTAATGCTGAGGCCGACTAATTGGACACTAATGGATAGGATAGTTTAGTAATGTCCCCATCTAGTACAGTTTAACCTCCTGGATGTTTGGCCCAAGTTAACTCGTGCTGAGTTTCATGCATCTACATAGACCGGCTACATAGACCTCCATGCCTTTCTTCAGCATAACGAGAACCTCCAGGCGGGGAGGAAATCACGGTGGAGCATGTTGTGGCGTGATTATAAAAAAAAAACGGCACCACGTGCACAATGCCCAGAGGGTTAGAGGAAAAAAAAAATACTATACAGTCTGTATAAAATATAAGTTACATTTTGTAAAGTATATAATATAGATACTAGTGTTGATTGTGAATATTTGAATTGCTAATTTTTATTGTGAATATCGGCACTTCGAGAATTGACAAAGATCTCGAATATAGTGCAATATCTTCATAATCACGAATATTCAAGATTTTTACATCAGTAGTGTTGATCTTGGAAAATTTTCAAATATCACTACTTTGTATTTGAAAATCTTTTTCACAATGAAGGTAGTAATGACTGGTGATCAAGAATTTTCTAATTTATATATTTGTTGCGAATATTAGGTAGAAAAAATTTGTGATATTTTGCTAATACGAATGTTGTTCATCACTAAAGCTGGGCATAGAGGTTTTGTTTCTTCACCAATTCTCTGGCAGATCGACTGTGTGTGATGACGTCATCACACACGGCCAGTCGTGCAGAGATTCGGCCTTTGTGTGATGGCACTTACTTTGGATAAGTAATGGGATTGGTCTAAAATTTTCTTAAGCTAGCCATATACGTGTCGGATCCCATGGCCGATTGATCACTGATCCGATCGATTCCGGCGATCTCAGCGGGAATCGGAGCTCCGATCAATCGGCCAATTAAGAGTATCCGATCGCTGCATACCACCTTGTCCCACGGATTCCTGGACGATTCCGTGTCCGATCGCTTACTTCCGAAATGGCAACTCCCCCTGATGTGTGCAGAATCGGATCAGAAAGACCAACATGTTGGTTCTCTGTCGGATCCGATTCTGAGCCCCCGATCAATCGGACGCGAACGATCGGACAAGGTGGGCTGCACGCGATTCCGGCACGATCGTTTCGCGTGCACGCGCCCGGAATCGATCGTCCCGGAATCCGGTCGGAATCCGACCCGTGTATGGGGGCCTTTAGATTGATTGACTAGCAGATTCATGGCCGAATTTTGCTTTCAGGCATTAGATTTGAGGGCAATTTCGTAGCAGATCGACCTCCGTGCATGCTCGGCAGTCGATCGGCAGCAAAATCGGCTGCAAATCTAAATGTCTATGCCCAGCAATAGTTTAAAACTATTTAAAAATTAGAGGGATGTCATTGAATTGTTCTTTTCCACTTGTAAAACTTAAGTAAAGGTTACTAGACTTCTATGGTAAAGCTGGGCATACACGTACCAATTCCTGCACAATCCGATCCCCGATGTGATGCCGCGCGCGCTCCCGCATCCCTTAGGGATCGGGTCGTGCAGGAATTGGAGGCTACAACTGACGAGGATCGCACAGTTATCCGACAGGGTGGTACATTTTAGCCCGATCCCATTAGTAATTAGTAAATTAGTAATGAGCAGCAGATGCAGAGTGCTGGCCGATTCTCGGCACTAGCGGGCGGGCGCGATGATGTCATCACGCCGCTCCTAGTGCAAAGAATCGCATAAGGAATAAACGGTAAATCGTACCGTCTATTTCCAGCTTAATAGCTTCTATCCAAGTTAGTTCTTAGCAGTGAGGTATATCTAACCTGCTTTTAATTCAAAAATTGTTGGTCGCATGAATTTATAAGTGACTTGTGGTGATTTGTAGACCTGTGATTTGTAGATATCTTATTTGGTCATCTAGGTAAGTCATGGTCTGATAGGTCTGTTAACGTTTATGGCTCTCTACTCAGGTTCTACCTATGGATACCTCTGAAACTTCCCCAGAAGATGGTGTTTATATTAATGGGTTATTCTTGGATGGAGCTCGGTGGGACAAGAAGAGGTTAGTGAGTTCCAGCCACATGGAAAGTTGGACTATTGACATAACAATATTGTGTATTCTATGTTCAGCACAACTGCCATGTTTACTACATTGGTATTGACAATTTTACAATAGGAGGCAGTTTGCAGGCTCAGAGCTGTGTGCCTACCAGGAAGTGGGGTTATTCTAGTAAGCACACGGCCCTGAGAGATCAATCCTTGATAAGCCTGCAAACATCCTTTAACCTCCATAGCGGTCATGAAGAACCTAGTTCGTCCGGAGTTTGAAAAACAAACTCCGGGCGAGCCAAAAAGGCTTGACGGTCCCACATCCCTGGAAAGCTGCAGCAATTCTCTATATCGCCACAGCATCTCTGGCTGGCACTGTCCCAATCGCGTCACAGTGTTATAGACCTCCATGTTAACAGAGGGGCATCAGCTTTTCCAGCCCACGGCACCGGCATCATTGATTTTCAAGCAGAGTACATTGTACTCTGCTGCGATTGCCTGTACTGCGCCGATAAAAACAGCCTGGTACAGGCAGACCGCTAGGGGGGTAATTGTGAGTATTTTATCTTTTGCTTTGTTTTATTTTATCATTTACAGTACTTTACTTTGTTGCACTAGGTTTTGCGCTTTGTGTCCTTGTTCCTATTTGTATATTACAGAGGGTACCACTGATATCACTGTATCTGTGTAACCATCGCTGACAGTTGTGTGCAACTATTTATTACCCTTCTAAGGGCTTGTCCCAACTTGCACGGCCGGCCACGGATGGCCACTTTCATTCATTTCTGAATGCAATCAATAGCCCTGTCCTCGCATCTTGCCACTAGTGCCGCGTTTTCGGCATGAAGAGTGAATGCAGCCGCCCCCCGATCACCATGAATCACGCCCCTAGACATGAATGGACACAGCTAAAAATCATGTGTGAACGCAATCGGGGGCAGCTGTATTCACTCTGAATGCCGAAAAAAATGCTACTGCGACCGCTAGCACACTAGTGCCAAAATACAAGTGGTTGATCACCCACAGCCGCCGTGGATCTGCGCCACCCCACGGCTGCCCACAGCCGCCCTTAGTTAGTTTTTTCTTTACCCTGGCCCGAAATTGAAGAGCAGCAGGTTGCAGGGTTGCTATTGTACTGCATTCATGATATTAGGTAGGAAGCCATATATGTATATACAGTATATATATTTAAATACCAAGAATTATTATTCATTATCCTTTTTTTAAGTAACGTCATAATAATGTTGTGCAGAATATTCTGTTCATAATTCAAAGCAGCAAACTTCACTTATTACACTGCAGATGACATATTTGCGCAGTGCAGTTTTTAAGGTTGGAAGGATAAATCTAATTGTTGCCTATGGTTTTCTGTCACAATGTGTTTCACCCCATCATCTCCCTTTCTTTTATGAATGACCCTCAACAGTGGTGTCCTCGCAGAACAACACCCAAAAATCTTATTTGACGCTGTGCCGATAATATGGATTAAACCAAGTAAGTAAATTGCATGCTATATGTTTTTTTTAATTTTAATATATATTTATATATATGTATATATTAGGGCATTGTGGACATAGACATGATTTGTCATTTTGAGTCATCAGTTGTAGTTGTATGTTGACTAGTTGTTTGATGACATCACACAGGCACAGTGGAGGAATACAAGTGTCCAACAATGAACAATTTTTATAAGTTTTATGTTACATTAACAATCAACATGACAACAAAATAAAAAATACTGATAGGCTAATACCTTGAATTTTGTGGTAAATTTAAGTGCAAAGCAGAAAGTAGGAGCAGCTTAAACTGCAGTAACCAAGGCACACTGAGTCAACACTATACATTGTGGTTCACAAAAGAGCAAATTGTCATAAAAAAATACATTTAACTGTAAATCTACTCCATGTGCCCTGGACTTGGCAACTCCCGGTAGTGCTGCATCACCTGTGTTAGCTTGCGGATGTCATTTCAGATGGCCGTGCATAACCATAGTATGTTTACACAGACTTGCAGATTGTGCAGAAAAACATGCGGTTTGCGTGGTCTTAAGTATTTCCATACTTGTGATGTGTGTCTGTCCCCTACTGCCTCTTCTGCCGTGTCTCTCATCTTGTGTTTATATTCCCGTCCTTTTTGTGAAGTGATTGTAACCATTGATTTAGTCATTTGTTCCCAAAGGGGGGGCGGCGCAAAGGTATACCAAGGGGGGGGGGTCGCTGGCCCTCATTCTTAACCTGTGTTTGAATGGGGAGGGGGGCTCAAAAATGTCCCTGAATAGAAAAGGGGGGGTCCCGCAAAGAAAGTTTGGGAACTACTGGATTAAGTCAAGGAACGTGTGTCACAGAGACAGAGGCAGAGACTGCATTGTGTATACAAATGTGGACACAGAGAGAGAAAAGAACACACAACTTGTCGACTTATTGGCATTGACTAGTGGACTTTTCCGTTAATGCCATTATACATGTATATATATATATATATATATATATACACACAAATACTATATTACAACTACTACCAGGTATATTTCCATAAATCTATAGCAGTAATGTTTAATAAATGTTCAATCAAGTTAACTGCACATAACTTATTAACCTCCCTAGCACACCGCCCATAACACTGCCTGTCATTTCCTCCCTCCCTCCGCCCCTCTCCACACAGCCAGTGTCATAAATGACGCCGGTTGTGTGGGCGGGAAAGCTCATGGAGGTCTTAACGTGAAGACAATCGCTGCAGCTTTCCAGGGGAGGTATCGTGTTGGGGCGACCCTGAGCGGCGAACGAACAGGCTTCGTTTCAACCACTAGGGAGGTTAAATCTGATTCTTTCACTGTTCATTTATTTCATTTGTTGAAGTATGAGGTGAAATACCTTGTGCTAAATGAATTTGGAAAGAGTCAGGTTGATGCTTTGTGTGAAAGATGCACAGTCCAATCTAGATTTCTACAGCACCTACCCATTAAATACATCAGGTTTGTTACTGTATATGTAGTCTGGCTTCAGTTCAGTAATAAAACCTGAGGATTCAATCACGAAACACTGGATTACACTTGAACAGGGGGCGTCTGTAGTACAATATGGCACAAACATTTGTTGATTAATGGATTGTGGATCCAGCTGGCCTCTCTGTGGGGTCAGATATAGAACTTTGTCTTAGTCTGGAACTTTTCAATGTCACTGCACCTGTGGCTAATAATTCACCATGCGGCACTGTAAGATTTAGTGCATAATATAAATTTCTGTTTATATTATATCGGGATTTGTTATTAAGAAGTTTAAAATCAATAAATGAAGGTTTATCCTGTCCAGTGACCTTGATGTTCTATCATTGGTCATGTGACTATGCACTATGATGTCCAGTATAGAGAACCTGCAGAACAAACTAGATTCTTAATTAGTGATGAGCGGCATAGGCAACATTCGTATTCGCGGCATGCCCCGAATTTTATGTAAAACATTCGGAAAATATTCGCATTCAGCAATATTCGGGGTTTTTATTGCGAATATCGTCAGTTTTTATTGCGAATTTTGCGCGCGCAATATATGTTTGACATGGTGCGAATTTTTATGCGACGATTTTCGCAATATTCGCATCATCCCAATATTCAATTAAAAAACTGTTGATGGTCGCAGGGAGTGTTGCTAAGCTCTTGTTGCAGCCTTCCCATTTGTCCGCTTGCATTGAGAGGCATGTGTAATGGATAAAAAATACTGAATATCCGGAATTGCGAATATTCGGCAATATATTCACCATCTTCGCGAATTTCCGAATTGCCGATGTTCGCGATTAATATTCGGAATCCAAATATTCGCGATCATCACTATTCTTAATGTGACATTCCAGCCCTGTACAGCAGACTATGATTTAATGATGTACTATATAAATACAAGATTATAATAATAATAATAATAGCTGTGTGGGGGCCAAGTGAAAGACATCCATGATACCATGGATAACAAGATGTACTTTATCAGAGTCAGTTATTGCACAGACATTCACACTACACAGGTTCCGATTGAGGGCCATTTTACACTAGTCGTGTGGGGGTTGCAGTCTCCTGTACTAGTACAACCAATCATACAGAAACATTCATCATTCACATGGAGACACACACAAATCTTACAGAAACATTAATTAATTACAAAGAGACACACTACACTCATGCAGAGACATGAATCACTCACATAGAGACACACACAAATCATACAGAAACATGAATCATTCACATAGAGACACACACAAATCATACAGAAACATTCATCAATTACAAAGAGACACACACCAATCATACAGAAACATTCATCATTCACATGGAGACACACACAAATCTTACAGAAACATTAATTAATTACAAAGGGACACACTACACTCATGCAGAGACATGAATCACTCACATGGAGACACACATAAATCATACAGAAACATGAATCATTCACATAGAGACACACACAAATCATACAGAAACATTCATCAATTACAAAGAGACACACACCAATCATGCAGAGAAATGAATTATTCACATAGAGACAAACACAGACAGACAAACACACACACATACACACTCACATTACATGCACTCTACTTACTATCTGCAGCTAGTTTCTCCATTGTTGGCTTTCTAGCTCAGCCCACTAGCTTTGCCCCCCATTGGAATACCAAGGGGGGCACAGCTAGTGGGAACCACTTGCATAGAGACACAGCTAGTTTGGGAACCACTTGCATAGAGAGTAAATATTAAAGTGGAAAAAGGATGGAGGATACCAAAGGAGGGAAATATGAATAGCAACATACTTTCAAGTGATTTTATTTATCTGTTAAAAAAATTGTTAATAAAGGAAGTTGTTTGTTAGTGTTTTTTACTTCATGAAACTGAGATAAATGATTTTGTCACAGAATTCCTGGAAAACTAACTAATCCCTAATGAACTAATAACTAAAACTAACTAATATACGGCCATATTTGATTGTTGTATCATTACTGATATTATATTTTATGTCTTCAGATAAAAAAAATGAAAACCAAGTCATACGTGTGCCCTCTCTACAAGACCAGTGAGCGGAAGGGAACCCTATCCACCACGGGCCACTCCACCAACTTTGTCATTGCTATGCTGCTTCCAACAGATAAACCAGTCCAGCACTGGATAAAGAGAGGGGTCGCCCTCCTCTGCCAGCTTGATGACTGACAACACACACATATTTTATAAGAGAAGAGGAAATGTAGCACATGGTCATTCATTTTCTTTTCTGTCATTTCATATCCGTGCTGCAAAACATTAAAACTGGTGCTTATGGTATAATGACTTGTATTGTGTTATGTATTATGTATGTATTATAATCTGTGTAAAACAGGGTTTACTGTATCTGTAGTGTTAAGGAAGCAGTAATTGGCATTACCGTGCCCTTTTATTTTAAATGAACAAACCACAGCCAAACACATTGTGTGCGTTTTGTTCATGTCACACAATACGCCCATTGTTTATCAATGGGCTCGCTACATACGTAACAGAAATGGGGGAATGGCGGGCACACCTGCACTGCATGTAGCGTGGTTTAGACAAACCCTATAAATAGCAAATACACAGACAATTAGCACTTAGAAATGTCATTCATAGGAGGCTCCTTTCACACTACCCAAACTGCGGTTACAGCATGATATTTTGCAGCAATGGACACGTCCGTTGCAGGTAAATAAAACCTTGCATTAACCTTCATGTTCGGTTCGCCTGTGGCACCCTTTTTTAAAAAGATAGTGAAATCCGCTGTGACTTTGTGCCCTCCCTCATCCACTCCTACACATCCCCGGCCTCATCGTTGACACTGGGGATGTGCTGGAAAAAAGCATCGCCACCTCCATCACCATCAATTGCAACATTAACTTTTTACAGCTTTCATATTTCACAAGACCGACTATCATTCAACTGACATTCATCTGACAAAGACAATCTTATGTATTTAAATGCTGTGATGACAAATCTTTGTTAAAAGAAAATCTTATTTTTCTAAAAAGATTTATGTGTTTCTGATTAGGTGAAAACTGTCTTATTGTTACTGTCTTATTAGTGCTTATTTCTTGTTTTACAATATTTTAATGTATTTTTTGACAATTGGAGTTCAAATAAAAGGTTATTTAAAGTGAAGTTTTGTTGGGAGTGTTACAGCTAAATTCCAGCCTTAGACCCTGTCTCTGCTGCGTTGAACGCAGAGATTTTGATGTGGTTCAAACGCTGCCCATTGTAACTAATGTAAACAATAGGCTATAATGTGCCTGTCTCCACACAATGCATCGCTGGCATGACATGTGTACTGAATCAATGGACATGTCAAGTCATGCATACAATACATGCCTGTTGTTTTTCCGGTCACTTATTGAATGCATTATGTCCATATTTAAACGCTAACATGTATGTGAATCCAATAAAAGAAGACCATATAGAACCATGGGCTTTTAAGGCACTCCACAAATTTACTCTACTTCAAATATGTATTTAAAGGTCTTTATTGTAAACATAGTGAACCATTCAATCATAGCAAAAACGACAACAATTGCCAACAAATGAGCACAAAACATCAGTTTACATATCTTATACAATTGATTGGCGTCTCCCAAGGGCTCCAACAAGTTTCGCCTATTTAGGCTTTATCAGGGATTTCTTGGAACAACACTAGATTCCCCTCAAGGGGGAGTCTAAGTATCCAGACACCAAACGTGTGGACAGAGAGACCGCCAGGAGCTAAACAGGGCTCCCGAGGGAGAGCGGGAGCATCCACAACCACATGCCCACCCCAGCATGGATGGCTGACGTCGGGGATGTGCCGCACAGTTCTCCCAAACACTGCTGAGGGGTATGTTACCACCACAATAAAAGTTCCTCCTATGTATTCAGCTCAGTATTAGCTCAATCAGCTTTTATATTCCTCAGAGGCTCGCTCTGGTAAATTGTTGTAGGTATCCCACTATAACCCTTGTCTTTGTGTCACAGATCGATTGGCATGTCCCCTGTGACACAAAGACAAGGGTTATAGTGGGATACCTACAACAATTTACCAGAGCGAGCCTCTGAGGAATATAAAGGCTGATTGAGCTAATACTGAGTTGAATACTGGTTGGCAAGCACATTTTGGCAGGTAAATACGAATGCAATATTTTTGAATAATTATTATATGATATTTACAAGTAGATTCATTGCTTCAGCACCCCATGAATTCTTTAGAACAGGAGATTCAATTGAACGTAGAGTAACATTGCAGTTATCTATTAGTTATTTTGTAATGTACATTGGTAGACTTTCGATTTTTTTTAAGCTAGGTATACACGGCTCGACATTTTAATAGATTCAAGCACAATCGAACGCCGACTAGCCTTAGAGCAGGATCATCGAGCCGACTGCCTTAAGCTAGCCATACACGTGTCGGATTCCATGTCCAATCGATTCATCATCCGATCGATTCCGGCGATTCTGCCGGGAATCGCAGGTGTGATCAATCGGCCAATTAAGAGTATCCATCGCAGCATACCACCTTGTCCGAGCGGATTCCGGCACAATTCTGTGTGCGATTCCACCTCCGATTCCACCTCACAAATGGCAACTCCCCCTAATCCGGGCAGAATCGGATGAGAAAGACCAACATGTTGGTTCTCCGTCGGATCCGATTCTGGGCCCCTGAACGAACGGACCTGATCGATCGGACAAGGTGGCCTGCATGCGATTCCGGCACGATCATTTGGCGTGCACGCGCCCGGAATCGATCGTGCCGGAATCCGGTGCGAATCCGACACGTGTATGGGGGCCTTTAGAGCAGGATCAATTGATCCTGCTCAGTCGAACAGGGATCAGCATGTTGGTATACCCTGTTTGATTTGCTTTGGATGGGGATATTGAGAAAGCTTGCGCGCAGCGTGATGACTTCACTAAAGGGCCGCACATAACATTTTCAATCTATACTGACTTGTATAAGCATTTTTAATGAAACAAATTACAGCAGGCAGAGCTAGAAGACATTATGTTTCATTCTTTAAATAACAAAATTGGTTTTCAATGATACTTCAGGCATTATTGAACACTGTAGTATGGTAATACACATTGTAAGGTGTATGGGGGCCTTTACAGATATATTGTAAAGAAAGGTAAGAAGGTGTAATGTGTTCCTATATAGTTTTGTATGTTGTTGCATATTTTTGCAGTGTAATGGCTGTGTTGCTCCAGCATAGTGTGAGCGTCTGGGTCCTGGATCTGCAGTCTCTTTTAATTCCTCTGCTGTAATCCACCTGATTGTGTTACTAAACATAGCTCACCCACGTGAGAGGGGGCAGAGTGTCCCATGATCCCGTATTTATAGGTCACTAGTGAAGACTTTGGAGATGTCTGCTTCTAAACAAACATGAGGATATGATGAGGAGTAAACTGCCGCCATGACTTGACCTGCTTCTTCGATGCAGCAGTTTTCAACGTTTGTTGCAGTTCATGGTTACACAAGAAGATTACCAAGAGGAACAAAGCACTGACGCATCAGGTAAGATTCTTCAGTTTTCTGGGTATTACCAACAGCATAGTCATGTTGTACAAAAAGGAATACAATAAGCGACATACCATAGCAACAACATTTGTATTTAATGTGAACACAGGCAACACAATGCCTGTAAATCTAATGTTAGCTAATGTAAACACAAACGGAACATACAGTGCTGCTTGAAAGTATGTGAACCCCTCAAGTGGTGTAGATGTTTCTGTT
>CM070037.1:107318009-107331770 GCA_036250615.1 Ptychadena robeensis | reverse complement strand
CCCCCCCCCCCCCCCAGTTTGGGAAACACTGATATAATGAATGTGATAAGACAGAGTGGCACTGTCTACAATCAGCAGATCTCCAGAACCGGGACACCTCCGTTCTGGATCCAGTGGTTGCTCCTTGTTCTAACAAAATGAAGAATAATACACAGAATGGTACTGGATTCCCTGTACTGGTACCTGTATGTGTCATGACACAGATGGCATGATGATGGAGCTGCAGTATTCCTCACCCTAGACCTATACTCAATAAGCCTTCTCACTTGCCATGGGTAAAATTAGCTTATATTCAGGTCAGTTCATCTCTTTAATGCAGACCTACCACCTAGGAGGTCACTCAGCAGTATCAGCTGCAGCTCAACCGATACCGCTGAGAAAGTCAATTGTAAAAATAAAATCTTTTTCTGACAGCAGGATGGGAGCTTGTTCTGAGTGAGCCCCTCCCACTGCCTTACGTAGCGCCTAGGCAGCCGAAGTGGTGTCTGGGACATCTCTCCCAGGCAGGAACTCTTCAGCAGATGATTCCCCCCCTTTACACACTCCTCCCCCTCCCTCACGGAGCTCTGCAGCTCCGACAGAGAAGAGATAAAAGGGGGAGGTGGAGTGGAGGGGGTAGGAGAGGGCAGAAGTAGCTGCAGGTCTCCAGGAGCTAAGATGCCAGCATGAGTACTGCAAGGAGAGTAGGCGAGTATGCTGTGGGTTTTTTTTTGTGTAGCAGTTTTCCAGGATCTGAACTGCCGACAGGTGAGTATTGTGTCTGTTTAATGTGTTTTAAGTTTAAAACCGATTTAATGGCTCGTGAACAACGCCAGCGCATAATTCTATATAAATGTGTGATGATCTCTCCATGGTATTGTGGAATCACTTTCACATCACAACCTTCATCCAAAAATATAACTCGACATACCAAACCGCCACCAACATACACCATTCGATCCAATAACTATGGATAATCCGCTCTGGGCTTAAACATCAATAAATCGTATATTTATTAGGTTCCCTTATCAAACTTTAGACAAAGAGTTATTAAACGGTAATATTTACATTGATTAGTGCAAAAGGTTACATTCACAAATGATATCCTGTTGCTTCACAGAACAGAACTATAAAATGATTTGGTAATAAAACATTTATGTTGTATAATAAATTCTAGAGATGGTCGCAAAATGTTTACTTGTTTGTGAGTTAACCTCCTGGACATGCCGCGCTTTTTTGAAGCCCCTCCCCCCTTCACATCCCTAGTGTCATTGATGTGCAAAAAAATAACGCCGCCTCCTTTACATGCACCCCCCCCCCACTGTCATCTATGATGACCCTGGAAGGGCGAACCAATATGGAGGGACACCGCAGGCACCCTCTGGACAGGTTAGTATGCCTGAGGTTAGTTTGGGGTGAGTATTGTTAGTAAGCAAACTCAACCCAAACTGACTCAGGTTAACCACCCAGGAGGTTAATTGCAAATCTCCTGGACAAGGCATAATGAGGTATTCACTCACAAAGTCAGCTGACTGACTTTGTGAGTGAATCTGTGATAAATTCATCATCATACGACCTCTCATCTGACTAAAGGTACCCATACACTAAGGGGTTCCCATCCAAATTAAAGACCGGGAATGAATCGTGCATCGCTCAGCAATCTGTTGTGTCATCACACTGCGATCACTCGCTCGCTCATCAATCAATAGGGTATCAACCCATGTATGGGCAATCTAAACTCTGAATGGCTGGAGAGGCAGTTTAGATTGGCTCTCTATTTCTTAAGCTGGGCATAGACTGATAAGCAGGGTACAGACCTGCAGATATGGGCCAGATCGATGGCCGCTTCAAGCGCCGTGTACGCTCACGGCCATCTATCTGGCCCATATCATATGCGCCCATAGCCGTTTTCGAGTGGGACAGATCAATCCCACTTGAAATCAGCCATATCGGACATGACTGTAAATACTGCCGATGTCTGATGCTTTGCCTAGAGACCGCTGGTTTTCCAAAAGGCAATCTGAAAAGATTGTCCAATGATTAATCCCCAAGAAGAGTTTGTCAGTCAAACACAATGCAGCCTCGAAACACTGAGCCACCCCAAGACCCATTATTTGCACTTTCAGTCAGTATATAAAATACAAGGTTATCATGGAAACAGGAATAACAGTTACAATATAGAGCGGACACCAGACACAAACATAACAATAACCAAAGGAGCACATAAAAGAAAACCAAAGTGAACTCATCTTGAAAATGGTCTACGCCAAAATTCAGGGGCATTTCCAAGGACCAAAACGTTTCAAAAGACAAATCTAGAACCCTTGGAATGCCCCGTGGAATCTGGGAAGTGACAATCTTTGTACACAGGGGCGCTGGAAGAGTTCCATTTATAAATGTCTGAATGCATGTAGCCATCGTTCGGTGCAGCCCAACTTGGCACTTTACATTAGAGCCATTTGGCTGACATATAGCTTAAGGTCGGGTTGTGGGAGGGACAGGACAACTACAGGGAATGGCTAATTAGGAATAAATATTAGAACTGTTGCAGTATCTTCATCAGGCATGAAAAACTACGTGGAGATTGACCTCCCTAGCGCCTGAGACGAACGTTGGAGGAGCAGGGATCAGACAAACCCGATATACCTTCTATATAACCGCAGCATTTTTGGGCTTCCGCACCCATCCCCGATGGCGCCGATAGAGTGGACAGAGGTGGGGTGGTTATTTCAAGCAGAGTACATGCTGTATACAGGGGCTGTGTCAGAGGTTAGAGTCCCTATACAACAACATTAGAATTCTGTCAGATTTCCTTTAGATCTTCTATTTGTTTTACCAAAACCATGTAATATGAGGGACTTTCTAAACCCTCAAGTCTACCTGTGTTCAATCGCAGAGGACCCTATACTTCCTAGTTGTTGGTAGATCTAAAGGATATCTGACAGAGAGATCTAAAGGTGTATGGCCAGCTTTATTCTTCTCTGATACTCTCCATCTATAGGCAGAGAGCAGGCGAGACACAGGGCTGAGAGACACTGGTAGCAGCTATCAGCAGCCAATTTGTCTCTATGAACGTCCAGGCATTTGCTCTATAAGACACAATGGGTGGAAAAAGAGAAATGACGGTTTCCCCCCAATACTGTAGGAAAAGTGCACCTTACAGAGCCAAAAATACGGTAAGTGTATACAAATAAACTGCATCCAAAGTAAGCTATACCTTCATCATAGATCCTAAACAGACTACTCGGAGTTCCTTCTGCCTATTATTTCTAACACTAAAGAATAGACAGTCAAGGCTGAACTCAAGTGCAGACATTAGAAATAGCAACTGACCCAAATAAGTGTTCATTACCTCCTGGGCGGCGATGTGTACAGGGGAGGGCGGGAAGCACAGCAGGGTACAGTGTATTTTGCCATGATCACCCTACGGGGCCGTTTCGCACCATTAACGCCAGGGAGGGTACAAGCATTAGTAAGCGTATCTTTGCATGTACATTTGTTTTACCAAAAGATCATCCGCTCGAAAGAGAGCCATAAACTCACTTGTGCTCAAGTGTCTCACAGGGCAAGGTTTTTCATCTCTGGCAGTCCCTCTCCCTCTTCAGAAAATAATAGCTACAACTACCGCCACGTCTATGGCATCAGTGCGATGAAAACACAAAGGGAAACACACTAGCTTCTTGGCTGGGTAAAAAGTTTTAAAAAAGAACAGAAATCTTTTTCACATATAATGGCCAGGTCAGTTATTTTCTGAATTCATGTTAATTCACCCAATGCGTGGCGTAACTTGACATTCCAATGTAATATATATTTCTATACTTAGGTCTGCTTTAATACCTGGTGCCGGAGTACTCCGAAGAGTGAACGGGAGCATCAGAAGAGAAGACTGGAAATATCTAAATACCAGTATGGAGGTTTGCCCTGGACTATGCTGGGACGATGCTGCAGTTAAGATTGCTAGTACAGTTTTGGTTGGATATCGGCAACAGTAAATCTGAAGAAAAAGAAAACCATTTTGTTGAGTTCATGTACAGTATATGACGCATTCTAAATGTAGTCGCTTGCCTGAAGCCTATCTTTAAATGATCCCATCATCATCCTATGTACTCTGAACAATAAGGATATAGGGTAATGATCAACCACTATTATATCAAAAATTACACGTGCCTCACCCCCTAAAACATATTTAGAGTAAGAATCCTTATAAACGATAAGGGTTACTGTGAATGGGGCTTTAGCGGCACATATTTTACAGTATACTTACTTGTATTATTGTATTATTTTATTTATACATGACAAAAACATTATTGCACAAAAATCCATACATTTTTCAAAACATGGTCTGTCTATAACAATCACAGATGTTTTTGTACTAGATGTAGATGTATCTAGATGTAGATAGATTTTTTGTTCTTTGTATGCACAGGCAATCCCACTCTCCCTGATGAAGCCCCTTTCTGGTGGGGTGAAACGCATCAGATGGCCAGGGATAGCCAACGCAAAATCAAAGTAACATCTGTTATTGTTATAGACAGACCATGTTTTAAAAAATGTATGGATTTTTGGTGCAATAATGTTTTAGTCATGTATAAATAAAAGAATACAATAATACAAGTAAGTATATTTGTCATTCACGGTAACCCTTATAGTTTATAAGGATTTGACTGTTCTTACTCTACTATGTACTCTGTACGGGCTGCATGCTAGGGAAGCTAGGCCTGAAGAAGGGATCTGAGACATCCAATAGTCAAGTACCTTCTGACATGGAGATTCAGAAAGGTAGACAACATAGCCACTGACTAATGTTAACCATGAAGACCTCTGCCTTACACAAAATCTCTACTGCACAAAGCGTAGCCATACACAGGCAGTCCCCATCCAAAGTAATGGCTAGCACACAAAGGGTGCCCAGCGATCAGCTGAGGGGCCGGGTGCAGAGGGATGAAGTCATCACGCTGAGTAGATCCCTCATCTATCGAGGGAGAATCGCCTCGTCTATGGCTACCTCTAGAGTATTACCTGGAATACACAACGTCACACCTTACAGGTATTTTGCATTTTTGCTGCACGTTAACCAGCCACGTGTCACTAAAGTCACCAACTTCCATTCAGCTTAGTTGTCAATACTTAAGTCTATTTATTTATCATCCCTGTGCAAAGCAAATGTCATTTGATTTTTTAAACCACTTATACTAATCAACAGCATGACTGCAAATTCAAAATTACATGTTTTCACCAAAACCCATGTATCCTGTAAATACTGAAGTGTGCCAGACATCTCTCGGTATTCCTCAGCCTGTATGAACCCAACCACATCAATATCAACATCATGATGATGACAAACGGTGTAATATATGAAATCATCAGCCAATCTTTCCTTGTATTTCAGTCACTCAAAAGGGAGCCAACTTGTTGCTGGCAACACCAATTCTTCCACCTAAAAAAAGAAGTTTCTTGCAGTTTTGATGAAAGTGGAAATGACCTGTAATCACATTTCTATACATGTTGAATGTGAATAAATAGGGTTTTCAGGGACATCTGTGTTTTGAGTCTCATCTCATGCCGGTAATATACCGGGTAACTGAAGCTCTGCCAGATAGAGCTCCGTGCTTCAACCAGCTCCGTGCTTCAACCAGCAGAGAGGGAGTTAAGAGGCGGGTAAGCTGTCAGTGTCTTCCCCAGTCCTGGCTAACACCCAGCGATCTCCCGTGATCAGAATTGCGGCACGGCAGGCCATGGATGGATTGTCCTTCTGCAGGGCTGTGTATGGGGCGGCTGCTTCTGTCTGCTCACATACAAAGCTGTGACAGCTTACCCGAAGCGGATAAGCTCAGTGCTTAGCCACAGCCGGGAACTTGAAGGCGCCATTTGTGAAGAGCACAAATCTGAAGAACTTCACTGGAAGGGCTGATGTAAATCTGGAGACTGATCTGAAAAGCAGCTTTCTCCTGAAACCCCTCTTTAATTCTAAACATACTTAAATTATATAAAACACAGTAAGTTACCATATATACTCGAGTATAAGCCGACCCGAGTATAAGCCGAGGTACCTAATTTTATCTACAAAAACTGGAAAAAAACTTATTGACTCGAGTATGAGCCAAGGGTGGGAAATGCAGTCAGATAGTGGAGTTTTCTAAATGAGAAAAATATAGAGAAAGCACCATTGCCCCTAGAAATATAATAAACAGGATTAATCTTAGTGCCACTTCATCAATAACTTTAAGAGAACCCCGGAATTATTAATATTACAGGATGGGTTTTGCAAGGCAATTCTTATTTTTTAGTCATAGGCTATGGAGTGTTGTAGCTGTACTAGTAACTGGCCACCAGGTGGCAGTGTGGAGTTTGTTTACATTGATCAGCTGGCTGTCGAAAACCACAGAGCTCACAGGAACTCAGAGAGAAGATGCAGGGAAGAGGGAAGCTGGACCCCCCTCCGCTGACTCGAGTATAAGCAGAGGGGAGCACTTTCTGCCCATTTTTTTGGGGCTGAAAAACTCAGCTTATACCAGAGTATATACGGTATACAGATAATCAGAACTGTTCTTAGCATGAAGGCAAAATATGACACCACCCACCCCCAGATACAACATGATTAGGGCAAAGCAGGAGAAACAACCCAAAAGACATAGAAACACCACAATGTCAGTCCATGGGAGCTGTTCAGGAGAAATGCAGAGCAGACGGGACAACAAAAAGCCCACATTGGTCTGTAGTAGTTGTAACTGTCCTTGTACGGATTACAAAAGCATGGGCAAAATTCGGATCTCAAGGGAAAATAACGCACAGCTGCATATATTCATTAAAAAGGCTTTCGGAATAATCAAAACAATAATAAAAAAGAGCTCTGCCACATCTCTCCATCTCACATGCTAATTGTGCAATCGCAACAACTGCCGACCAGAAGTCTCTGCTTCTTCAAGCTTCAGATTCTCGCTTCTTCTTTCCATCTTCGCTGAGCTCGCTGTCCTCGGACTGGTTAGAGTTGAGGACTACAAACTGTCCTTCTGCGTTGCCCTGGGTGGGTCTACTAGATGCAGCGATTAAGCGGCTCTGCTCCTCTAAGTCCTAGAAGAAACAACCGAAGACATTCATGTAAAAATAGACTGGCTCTCTCAATGGTCACTTATGGCTTATACTTATTTTTTGTATTGATTACAAAGCAGATGGTCAAATAAATGACACTATTTTAGGTAACTAACAATTAGGAAACATGGTCCCAACCAACATAAAGGTTACTGGAAACAAAACAAACCAGTAGTGTAGTGGTTTAGAGTAACTAAAGTCAGCGTCCTGTTACATCTGAATGATTAGCTTGAAGACTGTACTTGTACTTTACAATTGTCCTTTCCTTGTTTCTACAGCCTAGATTACGCAGACTGAATACCCTGGAAGGGAACGTGTTTAGAAAAACGATCATGCGCGATCTTGTGCCACCTGTGGATACTGGATCCACCATTCCAACATATGTTCAGAAAGAAGTTTACAGAATACAATGACTACCTAATACAGTGGCAACCGGTTAGCTGTAGGTCAGCTTGCATGCATCTTCTCTCCCTGCCAGCAGCTCCAAAGGTGCCCATACACGCATAGCTATGCGCCTAATTGATGGGTGCATACACGGCGCATATCTAGCGCATATCTAATGTGGCCACTCCTGTGTTTGGTAAAACAGGGTTACCAGACCTGATGCACCTCCAGCTCTTTCGATATGATGTCATTGCGCTGAGCTCAAAGGCTGATCCATCTCATGGGCATGGACCCGTGCATGGCAACTTTAAGGGCTTGTGTCCACTGCTGCTTTCCCCCGCTGTGGATGTGCATCAGCTGAGGGGAAAAGGAAGCAGAGAGGACACTTCCCTCGATCCCAAAGTAACGTAAATCAAACAGGGTTTACCAAAATGTTGGTTACTTGTTTGATCATTGCCCTTTAAATTATTTTATCGATCTGAGCGCAAACGCTCAAGGAGATGGATTGTGTGCTTAACACGCAGGAAGACAGAGTTTCCAAAATCAGGGCTGGAAAAGGAGCTTTGACAGATCTTGGGTGCTCTCCTCCCTACCAGTGTGTGGGCTGGAGTGGTGAAAGGACAAGAACAAGGCAGTGATGTTTAATTAACCTCCCTGGCAATACAGGCTGCTGCAAAAAGCCGCTACCCGCTCTCTACACACCGCTGGTGTCAATTAGACGCTGACGGCGTGAGCGGGGAAAAACGACGCCCCCATTACCATGGAGGTCTATGGAGCTGCCTCCCCTTGCAGGAATGCTGCACAGAGAGCCGGCAATTGTGCCCGATCCTGGCACGGGAGCAACTTGATCTTGGCATCGGGCGTAACTCACAGAAGGATAAATTGCCGTGGGGTTGGGGCTGGGAGCAGGGGGCTGTAAGGGAGGTAAGCAGCCAAGATCTCCGATGTGGCTCCTTGCTCTGACACAATCCCAGCCCCTGTCAGCCACTCTTCAGCCCCCAAAAAGTTTGTAGGACAGGAATATGGATGTATGTACCAAAGTCTTATCTAAATGTTTTAGCAGTACACAATAGAAGACTTTTATTGAGATGCTCCACTCCCTTGTTCTTGTTTATAACCACCAAGGTGTGAAAAGAGCTCCCCTAAGTATAACTGACCTCAATCTAGAGGTCATAGATTGTCCCTGCAGCTTTTTAAGACATTCTCTCTGTATTTACATCACATAATGGTGTTGGTCGGCAATCTATTGCAAGCCTATAGGCAAGGATACAGAAGTAAGCTAAAAAAAGCATGAACTGTCAAAAGATGCAACTCATTCCTTTAGTATTAGTTTAGAGTCTGGCGGGACAGAAGAAGAAAGACAGACTAGTGAAGAGTGCTAAGTTATTATACATTCCCACTGGGTCATCTGGTCAGCTCCAGAGTCCAATATCGACATGTTACCTTTTCTATTTGTTTCTGTTTGCTGATTTCCTTTTCTTTCTTTTCTTTGACTTTCTCAATTTCCTTCTGTTTCTCAGAGGCTCTTCGGTCCTACAGAGGGAAAAGTTAATACTTACATACTGTACTCGAGTATAAGCCAACTTTTCAAAAAAGCACTGAAAACCCACCTCTTCAGTCTGGCCTACCCACCTTCTCCTTCCTAACATCACCACCATACCAGTCCACCCCCCCCCCACCTATTGTATACTCTGTTGCCCAACCTATTAGATCGTAAGCCCCCAGGTCCTCAACTCCTTCTATGACATAACCTGTACCTGTGTGTTATCTTCTGTTGCATCTCAACTGCAATTAATAAATAATAAGTTACACCAGTGATGGTAAACCTTTTAGAGAACGAGCACCCAAACTGAAACCGAAACCCCATTTATCTCAATGTGCCCCCATGGCAATATAACCTGAATTACACAACTTATATACACACACAAAACATCTAAACACACACACACTACTTTCTTAGGAGAGGGTATAGGGTGCTGTGCGCAATCAGAAGAGAGAAGAGAACTGAACGCATTGAGAGCCAATAGTCTGCAGTTCTTTGCTCTGTGCTGTTTGACAGCTCGCGTGCCAACAGAGAGGACTCAGAGTGCCACCTCTGGCATGCCATCACTGAGTTAGACTATGTCCCCACTATATCAATGTGGCGCGTTTCCAATCGCAGCGCAGAGGCCACGGTAGAACGCGAGCACCTAGCGATCTCTCGCAATTAGATTTGTGGCACGGAGATCAATAGTACCTGCAGGAAGAAAGTGGGGGGGGGGGTAGGGCAGGACATCTTGCCCCACCCTGCCTGATCGTACCCATAGGGCTTGTTCCCACTATAGAGAGCTCCCGTGATTATAAATTGCAGCCATGTATGTGAAAGGGCTGATCCCCACAGTCGCCATAGACCATAGCCATGAATGGATGCAGTTAAAAAACGCATGTCATTTTAACCACGCCCATTCACTCTCTATGGATGCGATCAGGCAGAGTGGGGCAAGATGTCCAGTCCCACCGCCCGCCCACCTAATTCCTGCCTGCAGGTGCCGTGCTGCGATTCTAATCGTGGGAGAACGCTAGGTCCTAGTGATCTCCAGCGGTCTCCACACTGTGATTGGAAACACGGTACATCGCCTAAATGGGGACATAGCCATAGAGAGTGAATGGGCGTGGTTAAAATGAGACACGGTTTTAAACCGCCCCCATTCATGTCTATTTGAATATAATTTATTTTAAAAAAACGACATCAGCTACAGCAATATTTTTTTCCCAAATGTGCCTACACCCCTTCTCTACAAATTTGGTGAGGAAACCATGCTATGGGGCTTTGCAATTCGCTCACAAAATCCACCCACCACTCGTGTAATGCGATTTTCAGTATAAGCCAAATGTATTTATTTTTTAACATATACATATATTAGAGTATAAATGGTAAATTTTTAGAAACCACAATCAGTTATAATCATAGATATACATACCAATTCAGCATGAAGTGCAATCTGCTTAGCTAGGCCAACAGAATCACAAATCTGTAAACAAAAAATAGATATTATGACCTGGCATCATCTGAAGTCCTGATTTTTTTTGTGGTCCAACTGGGTTGTTGGGGGGATTGGGGAAGTTGAATGAATTAAAACTTAACCCCCCAACCCCTAAAGCTCACCCTTACAGTCAAGAACTTCCCCAAATATTGACAAGTGAAACCGGTAGGATAAACCCTATTATTCCAAAAAATTAAGGCTATCTGTGTGCGCAATTGTAAGGGAAGAAAACATGATGGGGTAGGAATATATCCTCATGGAAGCCTGGGCAATGGGCTGTTACATAGTATTTTACCTTTTCTCCCTCGTTGTTGGATTCAAAAATATAGCAGACGGAAACAGGGCGACCTTCTGAGCGTCCACCCGCTGAGCGCAGCACAAACCCAAACAGCCGCTTGTTTTCCTGATGTGTGGCGTACAAAACTACATTTGGCAATGGAAACTGTGGAGGAAACAAAATAAGACATTTGTTGTTAAAGTCAAACATTACAAATATACACATTTATAGTAAAGTGTGTTAAGATGAAAATGTACATTTATACTCATCTTTATTGAGGAATAGTTTCTCATTTTGTATTATCGTTTAACCTCCCTGGTGGTTTGCCCAGAGCTGGGATCTGGCAAACCTGACTATGATCAGCGATTCAGAATCGCAGTGGACCCAGCGATGGCCTCCAGTGCTGAAGAGGGCCGGGGAGGGGTTGGGGCATAGGCATTGGTTACCCAGCTCACATTAGGGGGAGTCATCGATGACACAGGGGAGGTGGGAGGGTCGTGAACACAAGCAGAATACTGTGTACTCTGCTTTCAGCGGGGCATACTGCTGGGGAGGGTAATTGCATTCACACAGACAAGTACTCACCCTTAATCTTGTAACTTGTGTTTGTGGATCAATCAATCTGAAAACACACAGCATATATGAGAAAAGCAACCACATTGCAATGTAACCACATAGGTTGTCATACACAAGTACACATTTTTCAAATATATTATGCCTAAAGCCCCCATAAACCTTTAGATCGCTCCATACAATTTCCTTTAGATCTACCAACAACTATGTAGTGCCAGGTCCTCCCTGATTAAATACATAGTGATTGGAAGGTATATATCACTACTATGTAGTGCCGGGTCCTCCCTGATAGAATACATAGTGATTGGAAGGTATATATCACTGCTATGTAGTGCCGGGTCCTCCCTGATAGAATACATAGTGATTGGAAGGTATATATCACTGCTATGTAGTGCCGTGTCCTCCCTGATAGAATACATAATGATTGGAAGGTATATATCACTGCTATGTAGTGCCGGGTCCTCCCTGATAGAATACATAGTGATTGGAAGGTATATATCACTGCTATGTAGTGCTGGGTCCTCCCTGATAAAATACATTTTTTTTATTCCCACGACATCTCTACATCTTGAGCAATTGTGGTGATGATATCATGTTCAGGGGCTTTGTAATTCACTTATAAAATCCACCTACAAAAAGCTGATGATTTTTATTCCTTGACCCGAATATAAGCCTAATTTCATTTTTTGATCACATTTCAGGTGCTTACAAATTTGACTTCTATTCGAGTATATACGGTACTCATTACAAGTAAGTTTCGGCATTGCTGCCTACTATCGGCACTTCTAGTGCTAGTCATGCAAACATGAACTTCTGGTGGTAGGTCCACATAAAATGTGCTTGCTTATATCATTTGTATGCTGGACATGGATTCTGTACATTAAGGCAATCAAGGTATTCTCCACACAAAGCATACAAGGAAAGGTCATTATACAATGTAATACGGTCCAGGCACCCCCCCCCCTTCACATTTATAAACTGTAGTATTAGTTTATCTATCTGCTTCATGCATGGCTCCTCCATACCTCTAAATAAACTTCCAACATAATGGCCCAATAAAAAAACATTTCACAGTGCATATTAACTTTCACAGAACATAGGTAGTAAAACATAGGTTTAAAATATTCCTGGCCTGTGGCAGATCTGCCTCCCTCAACAGCCCCCCTACCAGCTGCACTCACTGTTCCTCCGTACTTTCACTGTGGAAGTATAGCACTACAGGTCCTGGCTGCAAAGCTGAGCATTCCAGTGACATCATAGTGAGCGCCAGCTACCAAGAGTATGCTGGGATCTGTAGTTCTCTACTACCAGGGCCAGAGGACAGAAAATTGGCGAGTGCAGCTTGTAGAAGAACAGAAGAGCTGGGTAGAGGGGGAGCAGGATTGGTCGGGGGAAAGAAAGTACACCAACTGTACACACAGGGATGGGGGCATAAATGAAGTTCACACATCTGTATGTGTTGTACAGTTTATTTGTAATCCATGTGTGGCCCCATCCCTGTGTGTACAGTGTGTGTGTAGTCCAGGGCAATCAAAGTCAGACCCATGGGCCAAAAATGGCCCGCAGTGTAATTATATTTTTTAATATATCAAGGTTGGCTCATGACTTTGCCCCCCTTGTATATTTGAGTTTGGCACCCCCACAAAATGTTTCTATCCTGAATCACACATAATAAAAAATATATAATCCTTTCTGCTCTCATAAGTTAATATAATATAAGATAAGTGACCAAACAATGTTCTCCTGAACAGCTCCGTTTTCCATTGTACTGAGCTTTCATGGGATAAAGTATAATAACTTACTTTAAGCAGTCGCAGGTCACAAGGAGGTGAGACTCGGTCATCCGAAAGATATTGTGTATTGCACGTGCAGCTAGTATTTGGCGCATTGTTTCATATACAACCTCAGGGTTGTCATCGGTTTTGACTTCCATGGATCCAAGAAACCTTACAATGAACAGCTGGTGAAGGATTGAGTCTACAGTGTGGGGGGAAAAAAAAAAGAACTACACATCAATAAAAGTTACAGGGAAAATTCAATGACAATTATTCACTATTCAGGACTTTAACTGACATGAATTTAGTGAACTGACGTATATATGCAGTGTACATGGAACTCAAGTCTCTCCTGGCAATACTGGGGCTGCTACTTCTAAATAATGGTTTCATAGTGAATAGGTATTGAAGTGGTAATTATATTACAAACAAATATATACAAGTATTAATTACCTTCAGACACGGTTTGTTCTCCTGATTCTCCAAAAGGGTTTGTTCGTCTATAGAAAAAAAAGGAAATGCTTGTATAAGTGGGAAAAATATATCAACAAAAAAAAGAAACGACATATTGTATTTTTCAGGCTATACACCTTTTTATACATAAAAATAAATTGGAAAGTGTCCCTGCGTCTTATGGTGCAAATATATATATATATATACA
>CM070037.1:107298919-107317315 GCA_036250615.1 Ptychadena robeensis | reverse complement strand
CCCCCCCCCCCCCCTAATTTTCTTTGGGGACGTCTTATGGTCCGGTGCGTCTTATAATCCAATAAATATGGTATGCATCAGTGGTTCTTAAGCTGTGGGTCATGACCATTTCACAGGGGTTGTCAAGTTTACTTAAAGGAGGAAGGGATTGGGCATTACTCTCCCTCCTAACTTCCCACCCTGCACAAGCAGAGTGGAGAAAAATAAGAGGAGGACATAACACTTCATCATGGAGTGTCACTTACAGTATTTGGAATGCAGAAATTACATTCAATACAGAAATGGCACTTCCAGATTCCAGATACCAGAAGTGACGCTTTCAACCACAGATATATATATAGGTATATATATATAACGTTATGTACCTGCCAGACTGCCCTGGTGTTCTGGGTTGCCCAGACTGGTCTTCACTCACTGGAGAGATGATGTCAAACTGGATTGGAGTGTCTGGAGCTACAATGGAGTCCAGGGACAGAGCAGTGAGAGCAGAGGAATCAGAGCCCACCGAGCTAGTGCTGTTTGTACGCGTTGTCCGAGGGTTTGACCGCGGTGGTCTGCAGAGGAAAAAAACAAAAACAAACTATTATTAGAAAATGACAGAATTGTTTTACATGTTAACCACCTATGGTTGTATCTTCTAAGATGGAGCATTAATATTACCAGTAAATATAACCAGTATAAATTCAAAAGGGATCCGATAACCGAAAGGATACAGCTCTACCATAGAAATAGCGAGAGATAAAAATTTACAGGTAAAGCTGGAATTGTCTTTTTCCATTTGTCTACACAACTTTCCGGCTGAATTACTTTAGCCATTAAAAACGAACGTCTATTGTCAGAAATGGGTCCATACCCTTCCTTCAACAATCAACTATCATTAGGGCATGGTATTCACCATGTTGTCATTATTTATTTTAATAAAGAATAAACAAAATTAATTTTAATAAATAAAACAGCACATGATGCATTTTGTTCACGTCACATAACGCACCAATTGTTTATCAATTGGCGTGTTACCTGACAGCCATCCCTGACAGTCAACTTGATGTCAACAGACCCACAACGGCTGGCGGGGCGTTGTTAATGTGTCCTGTTTGGCGACTTGGTAAAGACTCGCAAGTAAAGATTGGAAAGACATATCCCATAGGGAAAAGCAAGAGGTGTCCGCACTACATGAAAGAATGTTGAGAAAATGTAGAGTAGACTAACTGTTTCAGGGCCCTTTCACATTATGTGCTCTGCACCTGTAGTTGTGCTTCTTGCGATAATGGACGCTAACCACGACTGTTACCGGCAAAGAAAAAAAAAACACATTTTACACTGTGTAAAGCCCCCCATACACGTTCCGATTTTTCATATGAATTTTGCCCGACCGACCAATGTGGTCGGGAGAATAATCGATCGGGAGATTAATCGGATTCGGAATTATGTACCGCTTCGGACCTGTCCGTAAATTTTTGGTCGATCTGCTGTTAATAAATAGGGTCAGGCTGATGGATCGGTGATAATTCGAATTCCGATTTTTCGTGCCAGCCGACCGACCGACCATAACATTTTAGGTGAAAATCGGGTGACAGGATCGGACGAAAAAAAATCGGTCGGGAGAATAATCGGAACGTGTATGGGGGGCTTTAGGCTTGCCAAAACTACTGTACTGTAACGCACCACAGCTGCAGTGTGGCTAGTGTGAACGAGCCCATAAACGTTTGTTATTCTTGTTATTTGTTATACTTTTTTTTATGTAAAGTTTATTGTCAGAAAATACTACTAACTAATTCTGCGATACCGGATTACCAATAGCTGTAAACTGTAATAAACCCTAAGCTGTTACACTAGTATATGTTTGGCTATAAATGATTTAGGATTCACATAGGTGTACCCTAAAACATAAAGCTGATGCTGAAAATAGTAGAATGTCAAATTTCAAAAGAAGACGGAGAAAAAAATGCGGCTGCAAAATGTTGACATCCCTTTGAAAATGGTGACTACCAGGCTTTCTCAACTGTACGGAGTGACTGATTCCACAGCAAGAATACAGCTAATGAAATAAGAGAGGTGCCACAACTCCGGACCTGCCAATTTCTTTTGGGTCTATGCTTTAGAATCCCCTGAAGTCATTCTGCAAATGATAAATGCCTAGACATTGGAAGTGAAATGCTAAATCAATAGCTTCAATACTCTACAACCTAATGCAAACATTCTAAGGGATATGACTTGATCAGCTACAGGCTAGTTCTGGGTCACAAACACAAAGTATGGATGAAGACGATAGCCAGGAGGTTTGTATTTTCAGTATGAAGGTAGCCATGATCGTGTTTACATTGCCCACATTGGTGTTATGCATGTGTAACAAATGAGAAACTTTAAGAGGGATTCGTTCATTATATGAAAGAAAAGGACATTGACTTTTTTTTAAATGACTTTTCCTTAGACAACATGTTTACTACATTCTAGGCAGACTGCCTTGGCATGAAATATCACAATCACTCTAAAAGGGAGCTGTCGTGAAATGGAAAAACTGGGGTCCTTAAGATCTCCTGGCTCACATGGTGAACATTTGAAACTAGGATAAACCCTACCTGGAGGGGAGATTACTGAATGGTTCTGTAATGCCAGCTATTACTAGTGAAGATCCATCCTAAGTCTTCTGCTTCTCAAGTACACACAGGAAATCTCCAGCCTACATTCAGACATAGCAGAGGTTTACTTAGCGGGCCTTTGATCTATTTCTCACAATTACATTTCAGATTTCAGAGACAAATGGAAAAGTAATCATTAAAATTCAGAAATTGATAATGCGACATCTCTTAAACCTATTTCCATCTTGCTTCAGATCTTCTTTTTTCTTTCAATATCCATCAAGGTTCACACCCTGCACTAGTTTTTCCAACTGCAGACACAGGCGATTCCACCCAGAAGACGTCATTTGGTGTCTTTAGAATGGTGCGGGTTCGTGCAAGCACCGGACTGTCCTGGACACATAAAAGGGCTGAGCATGGTAGAACCGACAGCTGCTACTGGGGATTGCCCACTAGAACTAATGTGATTATCCTGTGAAAGATACCCCTGACTGGAGAATTGACCTGTGAAAGATATGGAGGACATTATAACTCCCCCACTCCAGCACTTAGAGGGTAAGGACCTTTGCTATATGGTACCCATTAACTGGAAGTTTGTTGCTATTTGGAGATAGTCCCTTCACCAATTGTTTGACTTGGGGGGTGGTTGTGTTCTTAGGCTTTAAAGGTATTGAGCTGAGCCACTCCAGTGATCGTGTAACAAAAAGAGAAAAGAAAGAATTAAAGGTAAAACCCACTCATACTAAGGCGCCCAATGGGAGAAGCAGACATTTCTTTCAAAAATCCCATACAAATACTGAAGGCCCCTATGACGTTCAAATTTCTTTCAAAAAATTCCACCCAGAAGGTGCATTTTGATTTTGTTTGCATGTTCTGTTTTGCTTTATAACTGTTTTGTTTCTTGTTCTGCATGGTACTAGATCATTGGTCAAGAACCTTACAATCGAATGTGTGTCAGAATACTGTGCATTGCTTATGTTATCTACTTTGTATTAGAAATGTTTCAATAAATACAGTAGGGGAAAAAAACTTCAGATCAGACATGTCTATTTCCATTTTTCAGCACAGTGTTCATAGGATGCTGAAAACCACCATTACAGATGTCACTGTTAAACTTACACTGGCCTCATACTCTCATGTCTCTGCTGGAAAGATGGAGATGGGGTTACAGCTTCTATGGCACTTTGGTTTACTCGTGCAGCAGTTTCCTAAAAACAGATAACAATATATAATATGACATTACACTATTAGCATAGGTAACAAAGAGAAAAACAAGTGGTTGTGTGTTCCTGATGTTATACTGTCCACAGAATATACTGTAAAGGGTTTAGGGTAAGCTAACCTTAGAGCCCGGAATGAGTGTATGGTAACAAGAGTGAATAACTATAATCCTTACAGGCCAAAATAGACAATAAACTTAACCCTAAAGCTACCCATACTGCAATCCGTGGCTGATCAACTGGCGTGCGTGCTCATGCCAATCTATTGGCCGCAAAATCGTCACAGATCGCGGGTGCCCACATGGAGCGACAGATCCATTTCACCCACAATCTCTGTTGGCCAGAGAACGGACATGTCTGTATTTCTCTGGCCAATCCCATTACTTTGAAAGGGGACCAGGGTTTTCATGCATCTGGACTGTATAGTTTATAGCCTGTGCTGTCACCTTCCTCAGGTACAATGTACAGGGTGAGGCAGCAGAGATGAAATAACTTGACATGATTACATTAATACACATGGTAAAATTTTTGCTGTGGTAACATTTGTTATTCAGAGACATATCAGTGCATCTCAAGTAATGGCTTATTTTTTCTATAAGAAATGACACTCACCTCTGGATTTTCAGTTAGATATATGCGTTTAGAGATGTTGTTTATTGTACTTATCCACTGTGCAAAAACAGAACGAAAAATGCAAATGAAAGATCTGAAACTAAAGATATAAGCATGTATTCTATAATGTTGTTTATTAAATGCATTCAACAAATAAATACTATGAAATACATGGGGGTTGTCCCCACTTGTGCGGGCAGCTGCAGCAGCCACGGTCTGATATGCAGGCTCCCGAGCTAGCAGCTGCGGCCAATCGCACCCATAGACATGAATAGACATGGTCAAAAAAACGTGTGTTGTGTCAGCCGCCAGTGGCCAGCTGCCGTAGGAGCGCACCACCCTGTGGCCACTCCGCCAATATGGGGGCATGCCCTAACCGATGTGTCTTTTGCCTCCATTAATACAATAACTTCATGTCTGTAAACCTCTTAAGGACCAAAGCAATCAGAGTCCATTTCTAAATCAGGCACTTTAGTAACAGGAAGGGAGACTGCAAAACTTTGCAAGATGTAGCCAAGTTCCATCCTGTAACTTTATAGTGGATTACAAATATAATCTCAAATTGTTAATTACATTGCATACCCAAGTTATTTGTAAATGTGATAAAAGATTTTTTTTAAAAACTAAGTAATTTTAAAGTAACACAGGGATTTTAGCACAGTGTACAAGGCCAGCACTGAAGGCAATGAGTTATGGCACAGCTGTCCACACAGCCCCTCAAAGCCCCTGATCTGTCAGTCTGGGCCTATAACACGCTTATGTCTTTGCGGATCATTTCATTGACATGATGACCGCACTGCATAGCACAGCTGACAACGTGGCCCTTTTTAAATCAATGGTCTGACGTATGACCAATGTGCCCAGTCCATTGACAGTTAATGGATGTGTGATATTCACATAAATACAACAGAGCACCAGACTGATAGATGGAAGATATGACGGGCTGTGTAGACATCCGTGCCATAGCCCATTGCCTTCAGTGCCGGATTTTAACAGTGCCTGGTCATTCATCAGCCGATTCACACGATTACGTTAATGCACATGTTGAAGTTTTTGCTGTAGTACAAAGTTCCTTTAACAGTAGTTATTCAGAGACATATCAGTGTATCTCAATTGATCAACTTATTTTTTCTAGTAAACTTATTTTTAAAGAACCATATTTACATATTTACTATAAGACCCACCCTGTTTTTAGAGCAGTACCCAATGTCAGCCACAACAATGGTGTCGCTAGAAAGCACACTTCAGGCAGAAGGAGAGGGGGGCACGGTGGATTCTGCACTCTTCTCCCCCTTTGTTGCCAGCGTGTGAGCTGCATGGAAATCGTAGCTGACAGGCAGAGATGGATGGAAGCTGCGGGCTGGCCGCTTCCATGTGTGTCTCTCTGATGTACTGCTTCTATCAGCAGCGTTTAGATGAGGGATGTGGCCGCATCTTATCTGAAAGCTCAGGAGAGCTGGCGGGAAGCCAAGATGCAACTCCGACTTTGGGGGTGAAAAAGTGTGTCCTATGGTCTAAAAAATACGGTAAGACTTCTCAATTCCAGTCATTCTCACACACATAGTAAATTATACCTCCTCACTGTCCTTCCTGCTTTCGGCTTGTAAAATGACAAACCTACAAATACAAAGAAATTCACATTAATTTGCAAACAGCAGAATATTATAGTCACATATTAAAATGAATACAATAATGTATTCAACAGTCTTTCATTTGCCCCTGTCCGATCAACGTTATGGAAATTACAGAATCCAGGGATATATCGGACATCTGCATATCGCTTTGAGGAGGAACATGATTGTAAAGCCCCCCCCCCCCACAGTTCAATAACCATTCGATTGACCTGCGATCGATTGCAGCGTAGTGACGTCACCAGACTGCGCTCAATCATATGTCGATCGAACAGCGAATCGATGAGCACCACTTTGCACGTCAATTCCCATTAGATGGGGACCATGGTTTAAGAAAATATCACAGGGTAGGACACAGAAAGGCTGCAAGGAGGGAGGCTACCCCCCGCACACTGTCCACAGCTGCCCGTGCCTCGCCCCCTTTTCCTGTGTCCCAGCTCCTCACTGTGTGTTAGGCAGCGCTGGCTGTGATGGGGCTGTGTGGTCCGCATTCACGGACATGTCCGTTCCCAGTTCAATCGATTAATTAATTGTTCAATTTTCCGTTCGATTGACGAACGAACGTGCACAGCGATCGACCGTTCATCGAACGAAAAATCAATCCATGTATGGGGTGTATAAGCCAATCGAAGTCTATTGCACTGTATAAAGCTTTAACCCTGAAACTTTGTACAAAGGGCAAATTATCTGAAACAATTGTTCTGCCGGGCAGCAATCTCTGTACAGACAGATTGCTCTGCTCTCGAGGGACTGTTGTGCTCTATGGAGAGCAGGTAAACTTTGTTTTGACCTCCCCATTGCAAACTGCAGTGATCATTCTGATTGCTAGTGATTCAGCATGAAAGATCACTCGCGGCAGATCAGGGACTGCTGTGTGCAGTGTGTGAAGAAAATTAAGCTGAGGCTTAACCTCTTTGGCGTTACCCCGAAACCCAATGTTAACAATTTGTTCCTAAAACAAACTGTGGCCGCCCCAGAATCGGGCAAACAAAGCTGTGCAAGCCCGCAGCAATTCTGCATCACTGCAGTATCCCCAATCACTTCTGGTGCTGCGTCATCAGTGACGCCAAAGGAGTGGCGCCATAGACCCCCATATTAATGGAGGCGGCAGCGCTTTTCCCTGGCCCACATGGGCGGCAGCTGGATCTGTGCTGAGGAGAGTGGGGAAACTCCTGTGACGCCAGGGAGGTTCACACAGAAAATAGGAATTACCTCCATTTAACCCAAACTCCCTGCAGGGGAAAAATATCAGTGACTTAGCTACCGTGTTTCCCCGAACACGGCACCCATACATTTCTGCCTCTCCTGGAAATATAAGGCGCCCCCCCCCAAAAAAAATAAGATACCCCCGAAAATAAGGCGCACCCGCATGTTCCAAATCACAGGAAATGAATGGTGGTGTTTAAAATCAATCGGGGGCGAATGGGAGCAGCCGTAGACGTGAATGGAAAGTGACCGGAGCAAGCAGAAAGGCCTGCTGCTCTGCTGAGTCTGAGGGAATCCCCTGAGTGAATGGGGTGACTGGGGTAAAAGGGACCCCCCCCTCCCTTCTCATCCTCCTGTGTCATGATTGCCTCCAGGAGGATGAGAAGGAGGAGTGGGGGGGGGGGGGAATACCATTTTAGTAACCCCTTCTCATTTTCCTGTGTCATTTTGATTGCCCCCCTCTTATCCCCCCTGTGTGTGTGGGGGGGGGTGGATTAAAATGACACAGGAGGATCAGAAGGGGTTACTAAAACGGTAATCCCCCCCTTCTCATACCCCTGTGTCATTTTGATCCCCCCCCCCTTCTCATCCTCCTGTGTTGTTTTGATTGCCCCATCCTGTGTGTGTGTAGCACATCTTTGGGGGCAAAAATTAATATAGGACAGTGTCTTATTTTTAAGGAAACACGGTATGTGGAAATCATTGTTCAAATTTTGTGAACAACAAAATTTAAAACCTTCCAGTTTAATTAGCTTGCATATGATTTTCAAACTTTTTTTACTGCTCGTCTATAGAACTGCTTCAATACCAATTTGACAATACTGAGAAAAATACAAACTTTTTGCCATCAAAGGAGGTGATCTGGAAGCAGTATCTCCGATCTTCAGAGTCCACGGCCATAACAGAGCAGTTGTCAATATCCATGACCAGACCCCCTGCTACGTCTCCTCTGGCTTGACTCATTAGATTACCGCCCTGAGTGAAGAAATACTGGCGTTCCCAAGATGATGACACCAGACCTGTCTTACTGAAACAGGAAAAAGACACAATAAGGCAAAATAATCCAGAAAGTAAAAAGGTAACATAACAGAGACAATGGAGCCAGTGTATGAATTACATATGACCTTTATGCTTTCAATAACAGCAAGGACTACAGTCCAATTACCCGCTGGCTGCCCAAGTGGTACTTATGGCAGATTAACAGATGCAAATAAAAGAACCTTAATCTATTTGGACTTTAATTGGAACCACATGCACATCAATCTACGGATATAAATAAAATAAATGTCTACATGTTCTACATCTCATGTTCTACATCTATACATTTATCAATTATTTTTTGTATAATGAAGCTCCCATACCAATGTTATATTATTCTCAATAACACATTCATTGTACTGTCCATATCTCAGGAAATGTCCTAGTATACCCGTATACTCCTGTTATGGTCAGGAAAGTCACATAAAATAAGTTTCAATAAATCTGAGTATTTTTAAAATCTGGGTTACTTAAGAGTTAGGGGGCGTTATTTCCCTTTGCTTGTGCAGATGATGTGCAAGGTTGGAAGTTAGGAAGCAAAGTAATACCCCCCCCTCCCACATAAGTTAGCCAGCTAGGAGGGGAAAGTAAACCTTCCAATGCCGAAAGTGATGTCAACGTCATTACTTCCTGTACGTGAAACGCTGAAGTGGCATTCCGTCTCAGCACTTCCAAATACCAAAAGGTGCATCCATGACATCACTTCCTGGAACTTTTCCCTTCTATTATTATTTAAAAATTTTATATAGCGCCAACATATTACCCAGTGCTGTACAATACATTAGATTGGAGATACAACACAGGATAGTACATACAGGAACAGGTTATGACAAAGGGGGAGTAGAGGACCCTGCACGGTCGTGCTTAAAATCTTGTTATATAAGGAAAAACTTGACAGGTATGTCCTCGATATATATGTGGATGTATTTCACCCAGTAACGGCTTCCTCACCACACATCTAAAAATTACACTATGGTGGGCAACAACCAGAGTTGTAAGAAAGCTTTTCAAAAGACAGACAGGATGAGGGCAGACCTCATAACCTCCTATAGGACGCATATAAAGGGAACAAGCACTCTTCAAGTCCTTAAATCGCTTCTATCCTTGATTCCTTTAGTTGCCTCTGCATCCTTTAAATAGTAATAGTAGGTTCCTAGGGTGCACTAGCCTCTCTTGTCATGGGCTTCCAATTCCGCTGATATCAGTAAAAAGCCATATCCCATAAGAATGTATTACACCCAGCTAGTACTCTTGGAGAAGTTTGGGGAAAATGAGCATCATTGTTTGTTTAATATCTGGCTGCTAAAATGTTACGGTTAGGGCCGGGTCTGCCACAATGGTTTAGCAATTTATGTTGGATTTTCTTGCATTGCATCAAAATGTTCTAAATCATCTTTAGGAACAAAGGCCACATTTCTTGCCTTTTCATTTACCTATCCAAGTACTTTTGACAAATTAAAAAATAGGATGTAGGATCCCACTAAATTTAAAAAAGTTTAAGGGCCATCTTACACTAGGCATTGCAGTGTTTTTTTTATCAATAATGGATAGGGTAGCGGTACCCCTACCCCTACTGCTTCCGTTACCGGCAAATAAAACCCAGCATTGTTCAGTGCGCTGAGCTTGTGCAGGGCTAGTGAGAAAGACCCTTGGATTGACACTAGCTGCGCTGCTATACTGTAATACAGCTAGTGAGAAAGAGCCCTTACTTCCCTACTCTATATGAAACAAACAAAAGAGTTGGCACGTTTTAGTGGACCATAAACTTTCACATACTTGCGTATGTTGAGGTAGCCGGCTTTTCGGGTTAAATTTCGGCTGACGGGAAGCTTCTTTGGGTCCGGATCTGGCAAATATAAAGGTTCGCTGGCCACTTCCATATCCTGAATTACTTGATGCATGTTCTCAACATCACTGTCCATGTCACGGCGGACGCTGACAATAAAAATGATACATGTTACCTCTCGATCTCTCTAACGAGCCAACAAAACCGTTATATTTAATATAATATATAACATAACATCTCAATAATAAACAGCAACTATAAAATAGGTAAAAGTCATTGGGCCTTTAAACTCAAATATTTATTCACATTTCTCCCAACTAAATGACTGGTAAGAAACCTCAACCTAAAGTAATAACTTGTTTATAGCTGAAGCTTGATGGGTTAAATCCACCCCAGGACACTTCTATGTAGATTCCATTTGAAAGATTTCCTGTCATTATTTCCTTCTCATTTATATATATATATATATATATATATATATATATCGGCATATTCCAGCAGCTTTTGTTTAAAAAAAATATATACAGTAAAGATAGTTGGAGAACCTACGAGTCACATGAGCTGTGAGGAATTCAGGAACAGAGATTTAATAAAGTTCCAAGGGCATTGTCAGAAGAGTTAACTTTCTACTAGAAGCTAAACAAATACTTTTTTTGCTGTAGTCTAACTTTCAGAATTACCTCTATTAACAATAGCATTGTGCACGTCCCCAGCACCATTCTGGCGTCACCGGTGAAAAAGTGACACCCCTCCATTAACACGGTCACCAGTGACGCGATCGGACAAACAGGAGAATTGCAAGGGGACAGGTATGTTTCCCCGCAGCTATCACGGGTTGAGTTGCATGAGGACACTCAACCCAAGATAACTCGGGGAGAACGCCCAGGAGGTTAAAGTATTCCAAACTAAGTAGATGATGTAAACCACTTACTTCAGAGTAAATTTTAAATTTATAATTAAAATCTGATTATAGAAAAACTCGCCTATGCTTGGCGAGCTGATCGTTTCGGGTGAGGCCGAAGAGGTGGGGTAATAGCCCTCCATGTTAATGGAGCTGCGTTGGTTTCCCAGCCCACATCGCCAGACTAAAGGTATGTCGGTATCGCAGTGGTTAGGGCAATAAAAGAGTACTGATTTTACCCTCCGTCTCTCCTCCTCTCTACATATCACTGCCATCATCAATAACTCTGGCGATGTGGGGAAACCGACACCCCTCCATAACATGGACATGAATGGCACCGCCTCCCTGTCAATGCCGAAGAAGCCGTGCTGAAAGCGATCGGTGGACAGGCTCGCCAATCATAGGTAAGTATCCCTGATCCCAGCTTGGGCACAGTTAGTTTTGTAAACTGCCAGGGAGGTTAATAAAGATGGCCAATAATTTAGACTGGTTATAGAGACTTTGTTAACTCCCCAAAAAATATTTTGTTTACACAACACTTACTTTTGCACACTTGTTGAGATGTTGGACAAGAACTCTTCTAACTGGTCACTGAGGTTTTCAGAGCCCATTTTGAAAAAACTTATCTATGAAGAATTAATAAAAACATATTTTTAATAAGTTTTTTGTGATTTAAGCAGAATTCTATGCTAAATAAATAACTACTACTGTACCAGATCAGAAAAAAAAAAGTGCTCTGCTAATCGGAGTACAGCGAGCAAGCCCTTCCTTCCTACAGAAGGCCAATATCAGAAGAGATTGATCATATATTGTATTTTTTCTCAATAACACGCACTTCTTCAAATAAATTGTGACTGTGTGTCTTATAGAGCAAATAAGGTGAAGAAAACTGTCCATGTTCATATTAGATCAATAAGGGTGATGAGGAACAACTACCTTCCGGAGATACCCATGTGATGATCTGATATGTTGGAGGGATGGTGCAACATTTAAACAACACCCTCGCTATTTTGAATCTTTGAATTGGATTTAGATCAGGAATTGAAATTAATCAGTCCATTTAGACTGTTCTGTCTTGTCCCCATATTACCCCTCTGGAGGGAGTCGCTTCCTCCACTTAATATGGAGTCACTTGGATTCCGGTTAGGTACCTTGGCTTCATACATGGATTAATTTGGATTGCTGGCCACCATGGAGGGAACAACATTTGAATTACATTGCTGTTTTTTGTTTTTTTGTTTTTTTTTTAGGACATGCAATGGATAAATCCAACTGTACTTCCTTCATTTTTTCCCTGAAGAAGCCCCGTGGATGAAACATGTAGGAAAATTGTGGGGATGCCAAAATGTTGTCTACTCAGATTGTAAAAAAGTGATATTTTATTGATGTTTTTACAGATGTATTATATTGTAATATATTGAATGTAGGTACAGATTATTGGACTCTATTTATATATGACTTCATTTGTATTCATTAACAACCCTAGCGTTTGAGAGAAACTTAGTTTGTTCGCGGTTTAGGTTCATCCCAAACTCTAGGTGAGCGGGGATCGGGAGAACCTTATATACGCGTGGAAAGCTGCAGCAATTCTCTACGCCATAGACCACCATGTTTAATGGAGGGGCGTTGGTCTCCCAGCATCGCCATTGACGATGCCAGCCACGTGTACAGGGATAGGAGGAGGGTGAAAATTTTAAGCAGTGTACAATGCATGCTGCTAAAATTTGCCCGTAACACGCCGTTAAAAAAAAAGACGCAGTATGGACTTGGTGTAAGGGTTCGCAGATATATTCCATACCACATGGCCTCTTCTTTTCCCTCCCTACTGTGGTCGGACGCAACTGTACTATTACATTGTTTACGCCATATTACGTCGCCTTTGTTTTAGTGCCACAGTCTTTATGCTAATTTAACAGTGGCCGACTGATTTGTTAGACCCACTTTGTTTATGAGCTTATTTTGTCTTGTCTTTGTATTGTAATTTGTGAAAACAAATAAAACTTTATTAAACAAAAACGACGCAGTACGGGCAGGACGCTAGGGAGGTTAAAGAACAGTTGATGTTAAGGTGTAAAAAAGAGGCTGTTTTTGGCCTTTTTGAGGATAGCAGTCTAGCACTTTCCCTCTACCTGACCCTTCAGTAATACAGACTGATCACTGCTGCTCTCAATTCTTTTTAGGGTGTCTGGTATTGTACTCTTCCCATCCTTAAGTTGTCTGCAGTGGTTCTAATGCACCCCACCCACAGCTCTGCTTCCTGCCAGGCCAAAACTTGAGCCGCCCAGTAAAATCACTGCTTTTTTTTTTAACAAGGTAATGTCAAGTGCAAAGATTTCAATTCAGTTAATTCCTAAGGCTTACCTGAGCCTGCATATAACCTAGGAGTGGTTCCAATATTGCAATCTTCTTCTTGTACTGGATGGTGTTCAATGCACAGAAATAATGCATCATTGTTTGGTGCTGCTTTTTCCTGGCAGTGTACACATCTTCTGTGGCTTCAAATTTGGTCTAAAAACAATTCAGAAATCCATGTTATTCTGACAAGATTGTGATGGCAGCTTACTTCTCCACCAGGCAATCAACCCAGATATATATCTACCTCAATGCAACAGCCAAAGTCCATATGGAAGCCATACACCAGTCGATATGTCACCGATCGATTCCCGTTCCAATCATTAAAGGCGATCATGGAATCGGTGATTGATCGGATCAGGAATCGATGGAACACCACCTTGGGAATTCCATTTGTGGCTGATTTGGAAATCTCCCAAATGGCCGATTCTACGAAATCCACCAATCGGAAAGGCTGCTGCTTAGGGCTATGGGTCCACCAACGTACTTACATTGCCAAACGATCGACCAAAAAAACCTGACATGTCGGTTTAATATCAGATCCGACTTTTAGTCGAATGCGCCTTGATCATACCACCTTGATGAATAGATTTATTGTAAATCTCTGCTTGTAAAAAAGGTGCCTGTGCCCCTCACAAGTGCGATGAAATAAGATGATGCGTCTCTGGCGGCACCCTGCGGTGCCACAATGGGGAAGCCCACGTTCTAAACGAAGATGTGCCGCGTTGAGAACATGGACTGGACCCTGTTCCATTCATTGGAATGGAAAGTGTCCTCTCTGTGTCGGCACCGTGCAGAGCAGTAGGGCAATTTCACATATGGCCAGTATGGGCGGATGCCACCCAACCCCCCACTATGCCACCCTGGGCAACCGCCCATACTGCCCATATGTAAAACCACCACTGCTCAAAATACTAGATTTGGGTCATCTTTAATAGTCATCCAATTGTGGGTATGCCTGCTCCATTTCTGCAAAATTTCCGTCAAAACATTTAAACAAAAATTTTGGACACAGACACAGAAATGCCTGCAGACTTTTCCTTCTCGACTTGAAGCTCACAATCTCCTCATAGACTAAGTGTCCACTGCTCATTTTCCCCTGCGGTGGATGCACATCCACCGTGGGGAAAAAGATGCAGAGGGGACATGTCCCATTGTAATGAATGGGACAATGTCCATTCGATGTTCATTTAATGGAGCTTTGTTTCAAACACGGAGTGCAGCATTTTTGTTGCGACAACACGTCGGTTTAAGATCAATGGGAGCCTCTGCGAGACCTGGAAAACAGCATCAGGCAGGGCTTTTTAGATGTAATTAATAGGGCCAATGCCCTAGCCGTGGTTAAGGCATTGGCAAATTGCTTCCAAATCGGCTGCCGCATGTCAAAAAGCAAACACATGGCCTACACAAACTTTTCCCCCCTTTACCTGGCATCCCCAATTACCTTTTTTTGTTGGAGTCATGATACACGTATACAAATAATTAGGCTTTGCTAAATCCGTGTTCTATAAACAAACCTAGGTCTCTCTTTAATCCTAAGAATTTACTTACTTTTGCCACATGCATATGTTGTTGGGTTTATTTTTTGAAAAACAATACACAACAATTAACAAGTTGCATTTGTTAAAATAGGCTTTATTCATCTACTTTTAGGACTTGTTTGGATGCTTTAGGTCATTAGTAGTGTTTTATTCAATTCAACTGGACTTGCTGTGTTTTGTTTCTTGAAGACGTTTCACTAGTCATACGAGTGACTGTACACGATCTTGCTGGAAATATAAACTGAGGGGTATAGGTCCACATAATGTTAACAGGCATGGGGTCTGAGCCTCATGGACGTAGGTGTTACTACATGAGCATGATTGGAGAGGTGAGGGTTAAATCAGGAGAGGTGTTAAAATGGCAAAATGGCATTGCATGTGGCAGACAATAGATAAGCCCCCCCCCCCCCCCCCCCCCCCCGTGTTCAGTTTTAGCTTGGTTTCTCCATTTTTACATATATGGCCTCCTTCATGCCTCTCTCCGAAACCAGTCCTCCTCCCTACCCAAAAGTTGAACTTGGGCCATACGCTGGTGTACCTGTTGTATTGTTTCTTCCACATTTACCTTTCACACAGCTCTAATCATGCTTATGTAGTAACACGTACCTCCATGGGGCTCAGACCTTATGCTGGTTAACATTTTGTGGATTGGAGCTTCAGAGTATATATTTCCAGCAAGATCGTGTACAGTCACTCTGATTTGAGAAAGCCAGTCGGATGATTAGCAAAATGTCTTCAAGAAACAAAATCCACCAAATCCAGTTGGTTTGCATTAACACTACAGATTTACAACGACCTGGATAAATGGGAACCTTCACATACATGCTTTAGGTTGTATGACATTAAAACATTTCAGAGCTTTTTAAATTTGACTTTTTTTTCCAGAAGAAGTGAAAGAAGTTCATGATCCTGGAAAAAAAAAGCACAAAAACAACCTTCTTACCTTTTCATTCTCTCGTCTCTTGGACAATCGACTGTACCTGTTGATTGCTACATCATGATCTATGCAGAAAAAAAAGGGACATGGTTATGTATACATGCACAATTAGATAAAAATCTATTCAAACATTTTTGAAATTTAAATAAGGTAGGGATGCGTAAAACTAGACCCATTTACCAGACCAATTATGTGAAACAAATCTTTCCAAGATAATATGTGTATTTAACATACCGTATTTTTCGGACCAGAAGACGCACTTTTTCCCCCCCAAAATTGGGGGCAAAAAGTGTATGCGTCTTATGGTCCGAATGTATGACCTTGGCTTCCCGCTAGCTCTCCCGGCACAGAGAATAGCCAGGGAGCAGGAGGAGCTGTCAGATGTGAGATGCTGGCTGGTGTCCGGCTTTCCAATCTGTACTGTATAATTGCCTATGCCAGCAGAGCGCAGAGCCCTGCTGCCATAGGCAATGAAGAGAGAGATAGATGAACTGGAACCCAAATATCTCTCTCCTGTCCGTGGAAACTGCAATCACTCTGCAGCTCCCACAGACACAGTAACAGCAACAGAACAAAGGAGAGCAGAGAGAGAAGACTGCAGTTGTCTGCCCCCCTTCCTCCTGCCGATCAGTGTGGAGAATGATGTTGTGCTTAGAGTGCACTGCTGCTAGTGACACCTACTGCATGAATTGAATATTGCATTCATTGAATTCATTGCATTAACCTAATTGATGTGAAAACGTATTCAATTTTTTTTCAGGTTTTACTGCCCTAAAAACATGTTTGTTCTTTCCTTAAGGCTGGATTTACACGGTCACTTTCCAGGTCTCTGTCATGCATCTGTACACTCTGTGCAGGCGCTTGGGGGTCATTTATAAACAACCCTTTAGCCCTATGGAGCAAATAAATAAAAACTGACCATCGAACTCCTCTTGTTTGTGCACTAATTATCCTTTTACAAATTGCCTGTTTTAACTAGCCCTGAAGTCTCCCTCGTGTAAACTCTCAAAAGCCTGGAGGCGACTTCTGTGTGCTACTCTTATCTACATCTCTATACTGCATACATTTAAATATCTAAGAAAGTACCATACATATTTGAATATAAGTTGAACTTTCCAGCACCTGATGTGCTGAAAATTTTCATTCAGCTTTAATTAGGGTCAAGTAATTAAAATTGACGCATTTTGTAGGTGGACTTTGTGAGTGAATTGCAAAGCCCCTGAACATTCTTTTATCACCCAATGTAGATGTACAGAAGGGTTGTGCGAACATTTGAAAAAAATATATATTGCTCTAGCACATGTAGTTGTTGCATAAATTAGGTTCAAAGTCAAGTCAAAGATTTTAAAGTTGACTTACCGTATATACTCGAGTATAAGCTGACCCGAGTATAAGCCGACGTACCTAATTTTACAATCTACAAAAACTGGAAAACGTATTGACTCGAGTATAAGCCGAGGGTGGAAAATGCAAAGTCAGATAGTGGAGTTTTGTAAATGAGAAAAATATAGAGAAAGCACCATTACCCCTAGGAATTTATCAAACAGGATTAATCTGTGTCACACCCTCAATAAATTTAAGAGAACAGAGGATTATTATTATTACAGGATGGGTTTTGCAAGGCAATTCTTATTTTTTGATCATAGGCTATGGAGTGTTGTATGTGTACTAGTAACCGGCCACCAGGTGGCAGTGTGGAGTTTGTTTACATCAATCAGCTGTGAGTCGGAAACATGAAGATATTCAGCTGAAGAGGGAAGTTGCCTGAAGCATTCAGAATGGAAATTCCGCTGTTGTGATGGGAGCACTTTCTGACAATTTTTTGGGGCTGAAAAACTCGGCTTATACACGAGTATATACGGTAATTTGAACGTAAAAAAACTTGATACGCTAGAGCAACTCTTTTTTCTCTACAATGTTTCTACAACACTTGATGTCATGTTCAGGGGTAATTGACTTATAAATCTGCTAAATTAAATAATAATATCTAGTAAGAAAAGCACATTTGCTGTGCATTTCTGAGCCTTAGCTGGTGCATCCCCCCCCCCCCCCCCCCCCCCCCAGGCTAATACTTGAGTCATTCGGTTTTTCCAGAATTCTTTCTAAAATGAGGTACCTTGGCATATATTTGTGTGGGCTTATACGCGAGAATATACGGTAATACTGCAAGTAAATATTTAAAATACTGCATATTTCTGTGCGTTTTATTCCAGTTTTTCTGGCTTATTAAGGTCATGTAAATAACATTCAACTGCACTGCATTGGTATAGGAAGGTATACATACCATTGCTGGCAATTTGAAAAATTTCTTTTAAAGTCAGGATCTCTGCAATAAGAAAACAATGGGGTTATTTAGTAGAAGAATATATAGCAGCTCATTTGTGATCAACTTAATATGAAGAAAAAAAAATCTTTAAATACTTACTTAAAATACTATTTTAAATATACATGTGTATGAAAGTTGAATGTTTTGTTTTTTTAAAGATCTTTTTATAAAAAAAAAAAATTTCCCATTATACAACAAACAAATACAATGAAGAAAATACCCCTCCCCCCGCCCATCTCTTATGTTGTATCAGAAAAATGCTGGTGT
>CM070037.1:107277053-107291829 GCA_036250615.1 Ptychadena robeensis | reverse complement strand
CCCCAAAAAGCTTTCTTATAGTGCAAACATTGTAGTAATTGCAAAACCACTGAACATTTGCTAGATATGTAGGGAAGTTGTAGGAACATGTTATAAAAAAAACTATTGCACTAATAAAAATTTGGTCCAAATTTGGTTACAAAATTTTAGGTCACCAGTAACTTTGAACTTAATTCATGGAAAAAACGACATGAGCTAGAGCAATAATTTTCTTGTTAAATAGGAGGAGATGATATCAAATTCAGGAGCTTCGCAATTACCGTATTTTTCGGACTATAAGATGCACCTGACCATAAGACGCAGCCAGTTTTAAGAGCAGGAAATCAGATTTCATTTGTTTAAATGAATGTGAAAAAATCTCATGCAGTACCCCTATTCAGCCACACCACCAAAATGGTGTCACTAGAGAGCAGACTTCAGCGTCTCTTCTTACACAGAGCTCAGAGAGGGAAGGGAGGGGGAGAAAGGGGGGGATCTGCAGTCCGGTCTCCCTGTCACTTCTGTGCTGCGTCCACACACTCTGCATTGGCTATATTTGCGAGGCTCTGCAAATATAGCCAGTACAGTTCAGCTCCCCACAGTTCTCCGGGCAGATGCAGATCACACAGCTGACATAGCCCATCAGCTGTGTGATCTCTCGGCGCACAGGAGGTGTGCAGATTGAGATCACAGAGCTGATCTCCTCTCCCTCTGCACACAGCTGATCTATCTGCCGGGAGAGCTGTCGGGGAGCAAAGTTGCGATCACCGGCGGCCAGATGGCCGCGGGGGGTCGAACATTCGGACCATAAGACGCAGGCACTTTTCCCCCCAATTTTGGGGGTGAAAAAGTGCGTCTTATGGTCCGAAAAATACGGTAACTCACAAATCGGCTAGTTAAAACAATGACATCCTGAAACAAAAGCACATTTGCTGTGTGTTTCTGTGCTTTAGCTGCTGCATTTTCACCCTCGGCTTATGCTCGAGTCATTTAGTTTTTCCAGGTTTTGTTTTTTTAATTCCGTACCTTGGCTTATACTCAGGTCGGCTTATACTTGAATATATACGCAAAGATTGCATGGAGGAAGCCCATGCTCTGCAATAATAAAGAGAGACACTTCTGCAACATACCTGCTTTTCATACTCCTTCAACAACTTGGATGTCAGATGTGTGGCTGCACTCAATTCATTCTGCCAACATAAAAAAAGAAACATGATGGAGAAGAACTAAAAAACATATTTTGCCATGCTAAAGAATTGAAAATACATTTGATTTTGACATTAGTTTACTAATACAATTAGATAAGATGTCTGCTGCTGCTCTTGTTATAAATTTGCGCTATGCACACGGCGACTGATCTTTTATAGAAGCCAGGCCCCTGTGTACAGCTCCAGAGGCCTCTTTCTGCTATCTCTGCCCTAGACAGCAGGGTTCTGTAAGCAGTACTCACAGAGGTCTGTTAAGGTCCCCATACACAGCTCGATTTTGTGTTGGATTCCCAAATGATTGCGCGTGTTTGCAGCGATAGATTGTTTGAGAATAGAACGCTGCCCACCTTGAGCACTTGATCCTGCTCCACTGAGGCGTCGATCAAATAAAGGTCCGACGTGTTAGTACCATATTTTTCGGACCATAAGACGCACACAGTTTTAACAGCAGGAAAAACAGAAAAATAAGTATTTGAAGTGTTCAAATCAATTGGATCAATGCAATAAATCAAATCAATGCAAAACCAATTTCAGCCACAAGATGTCACTAAAATCAGGGCACATCATGTCACCTTCCTCACTGATCGGGGAAGAGGGGGCCCGGGGGAACGGCTGCAGACGTCTTTCCTGTCCTCTATGGCTGTTTGTAGAAGTTGCAAGGTGAGTGTGCAACACAGGCAGAGAAGATAGAGGAAGATGGGAGCTCATCTATCTCTCTCTTTATTGCAGGGCTCTGCTAATAAAAACATTACAATTCAGATGGGGATCCGACTGTGGGCTGATCTCACAACTAAAAGCTCTTCCAGCTCCCCAGCTAATCAGCTTGCCGGGAGAGCTGGCGGGGAGCCAAGATACGCCCCCCCCCCCCCCCCCCCCCCCCCCCCCCCCCCCCCCGTGGATTTGAACCATAAGATACAGGCCCTTTTTCCTCCTGGGGGGAAAAATGCATCTTACGACCCTTGATCCCCATGCAAATTATTGGCCAGGAATCGAGCACCCACATTGGTGTGCAGCGATTCACCAAAGATCGTTCATTGATTTTGGCATAAGCCAAAATCCGCGATCAATTGCGCAATCGTATGAGCTTTCAGGAATCTATGCATGTATGGACAAGCTTTAGACTCCAATGCGTTCAGGGTCCCATAGCTGAGGCAACAAACAGGAGCACTTCTGTGTTCTATATAAACATGTACAAGTTCTATTTCTTTCTTCTTAAAAAAATAAATACACACTACAGCAGAGACCTTGTAAGACTCCCTACAATAAATTGTTTCAGGCAAATCAAATAACAGGCAAGAAGGAAAAACTCCTGCATTTCCTGGTCCAGCTTGGTTGTTGACGGGTCATGGTCGAGTGTCTCCCAGATACCCAGATCTTCCATGAGGGGTAATTTTTAGGTGACAGGGAGCACCTTGTTCTCCCCGATTTGGTTCATTGCGTCCCTTTCCCGAGTTGAGGATGAGGTTATTACCCGTCATCAGGCCTTCTGGTAGGAGCAGATATGCTGCTACTTGTATCTGGTGAGGACCCTCTTCCGAGGCTCCCACATGGTCCCGAGTACTTGGGAGACTGGACTTCCTGGTCACCTAGGGAAAGGGAGATTCGAGGGCCGGTAGCTTTGGCTGCTTGGTCCAACCAGCACCCCTTCCCAGTGGACCAAGTCCTTAGCCTCTTTTGAGGTGGGACAGTCGAACCATTCGTGCATCTTTTGTGCTTACTGTGTGCACTTCACCAGGTGCAGAGTTCACTTTTGTCTGTGCGAGCATACGCCGAGGGCTCAATAAAAAAATAAAAAAAATTAACAATTAACACATGACCCTCTGGGTGTGGCGCATGTGGCATGGTTTTTTCACACGCTCCGCCGTGATTGACTGCCCGGCCGAAGGATCTAAACCTGAATCCGGCATCACTGGAGACACCGGACTTACAGTATGCTGAAAAAAGGCGACGCCCCTCCATTTACATGGAGGTCTAGGGCACCGCCTACCCCCTTCTCGTCACCGGTGTTGCAAGCGGGGGCAGACCCAGAAGCATTGGCATACATGCCGATGCTCCTGACCGCCGTAGGAATCCGGCGGTATCTAGAGCGTCGCTCTACATGAATACATGATACATGAAACTCAACGCTCAGAAGGTTAAGCTGAGCATACACGGGTAGATTCCTGTGCAATCGATCTGCAATCAATCACAGCGTTGTGACTGATCATGGGTCAATTGAACGGAAAACAATGTGCACACTGATCGCCGATAAATGGGGACCCTGTACACCTGTGTTGTGAGAAAATCTCTCACAACACGGGCAGAGAACTGCATAAGGAGAGAGGGCAGCCTGCATGGCCCCGCCTCTCCTCGTACACAGAGCAGTGACAGGTCCCGTCCCCTTCCAACTGCTGGGAGCTGATCACAGTCTCTTCTACTTCGGATGGAGACTCACGGTCCCCCTCCGAAGTAATGGACATCAAACAAGGTTTTTCAACATGCTGGAACTCTGTTCAATCGAAGACCAATAGATCTCGCTCAAAGGCAGGCATACACAAGTAGATTTCTTAATAGCTCATAGCACAATCAAGCTCCATGAGCATGCACAACGCTCAATTGTACTCGTATCTATTAAGAAATTTACTTGTGTATGCCCAGCTTTAGAGTCAGGTTCCTTTATGGTTTCGTGCAACAGAAAATTCCTATGGCATCTACAGTTAAATCTTTTGGTAACAGAAGTGAAATCAGAGAACAAAGAGCCGATCATCAAATAAACCACAAAACTGTCATACAGCAACTAATATCCCAGCATCACTTCTCCTTCCTGGGAGGACTGCGGTCACTGGTAACAAATCTTCATTGGTTTTCTGAAGAAATTAATGCAAGTCAGAGCGATGTGCTGAGAGGCATGCAAGTCAGAGCGATGTGCTGAGAGGCGTGCAAGTCAGAGCGATGTGCTGAGAGGCGTGCAAGTCAGAGCGATGTGCTGAGAGGCGTGCAAGTCAGAGCGATGTGCTGAGAGATCAGACGACATAGCAGGCCAAAATAAATTACACAACACTCTTGGTTTCTCCATGACCACAAGTGTTAAAACAAATACATTATAAAAAAAATCAATGTCCACTATGTTTTACTCAGATATTTGATTGATACCCCGAGCCCAAACAAGAAAGGGCAAAAGTGAGCCATTAATAGTCCATAGTGTCCCCTTTCTGAGCCACAACTGGCAACGATCTCTATGGGTAGCCATACACGTTCCCAATCTCCGTGGATTCTTGAGGGACAGTGAGTCATCACGCTGCAGCCCGCCCCTCAGAAGATCGGGGGGCACTCATTCCCAAAGTAATGGGATCGAACGAGAATCTACCAACATGACGGATCCGTCATGTGGAAGATTTCTGGTTGATCTCGCCAGATGGGCGCACCAGATTTTCAGGCGAGCGACCACCGGCCAATTGGTGGAAACACGCACGGTGGTTGATCTGGAATATCAGATTGCCATTCATTTGTTTATAAACAACCAACAATTTACATAAAAATCTCTAATCCTAACTGACACACAAATATTAAATACCTGCAACATCCCACAGAATATATACCCTGTTTCCCCTATGATAAGCCATCTTCATCAAATAAGCCACCCCCCGATTTTTGCCCAAAACTTTAAAATAAGCCACCCCCCGCAAATAAGACGCCCACTGATACCTGCCCCTGCCCGAATCTCCCACTCGAATGAATGGCACAGAGTGATCAAAGGGGATAATGAATGGCAGAGAGTGATCAAAGGGGATATTGAATGGCAGAGAGTGATCAAAGGGGATAATGAATGGCAGAGAGTGATCAAAGGGGATAATGAATGGAACAGAGTGATCAGAAGGGGAAAATGAATGGCCCAGATTGATCAGAAGGGGACAATGAATGTCAGAGAGTGATCAGAAGGGGACAATTAATGGCACAGAGTGATCAGAATAAGACATCCCCCTGAAAATAAGACCTAGGGCATATTTTGGCGTTTCAAAAAATATAAGATAGAGCCTTATTATGGGGGAAACAGGGTATTAACCTTGTGACAAGTGACAAACTGGGAGTTCTACCAGCAGAAAGACAATTATAATGCAGTTTGTTATTTGTACATTTAATAGGTATCTGTGCTATTTGCATTGTGATGTACATATATTTTCTGTTTTGATATACCTGTTATTTTTTACGATTTGTCACCATCATTGCATTCTTTCCTATCTCCTGAAGAAGCCACATTTAGTTGCAAAACACATTGAGAACCTATGCAATATAACACATACCATATTTTTCGGACTATAAGACACACTTTTTCCCCTAGAAATGGGGTGCCTGCATCTCATGGAACAAGGGTGGTCCCCACCAGCTCTCCCGGCAAGAAGATTAGCTGGGGAGGTGGAACAGCTGTCAGATGAGTGATCCGATCATGGCTGGATCTCCCCATCTGAACTGTGTTTGCTTCTACCAGCAGATCCCTGCTATTATAAGCATTGAAGAGAGAGATAGATGAACTTCAATCTATCTCTCCCTGTGTGTGGAAGTTGCAATCACGTTGGAGCTTCCACAGACACAGCTGTAGAGAAAAGATTTTGCAGCTACCCAACCCCCCCCCCCCCCCCCCCCCCCCCGTGGCCCCCATCTTCTCCCGATCACTGAGGAAGGTGGCGTGATGTGCAGTGATACTAGTGACATCTAGTGGCTGAAATCTGGTATTGCATTGATTTGATTCATTGCATTGATCCAATTGATTTGAACACTTCAAATATTATAAATTGGGTGCGTCTTATGGTCAGGTGTGTCATATAGTTCAAAAAATACGGTAGATCTTTCGGTTTACTTTATTGAATGTATTACTCGGATAACACATTAATAAAATATGTATGCTTTTCTTTTTAACAAATTGTGTTATAATTAAAAGTCCCACTTTGTCACTTGAATTCTGTACCTGTGACGGAGTGCGAATTTCAGTTTAATTTATATTTGTTTATAAACAACATTAACCTCCTGGGTGGTTACTTTGACTCAACTCAAGGTGAGTTTGTCAAACACACAAACTTACCCCGAGTTACAATCGAGGATACTCCGATATCTCCAGCAAGCCTGGGGTGATGTATCAGTACACCCCGTGATCTCTTTTGGGTCCCCGCAAGAGATCAGTGGGTGTGCCAGCGGGAAACCCACGCCATTCATAAAGCAGGGGATGTGCAGAGGGTGAGCAACATAATCTGCCTCTTTTTTTATTAGCATAATGCTCATGAGGCTAAGCGATTTTTCAATAAATAAGGGTCCCCATACACCTTTAGATTTCTCTGTCAGATTTCCTTTAGATCTCCTTTTGTTTTACCAAAAACATGTAATATGAGGGACTTTCTAAACCATCAAGTCTACCTGTGTTCCATCGCAGAGGACCTGGCACTACATAGTTGTTGGTAGATATAAAGCCTAGGTGCCCAACCTGTGGCCTGGGGGACGCATGCAGCCCTTTGGGTGTTCTTCGGCGGCCCTCCCAAGCCCTCTACTTGCGGCCCCCGAAACCTAATTGCTAATGCATAGGAACTAACCTGTCCGCCAATCCCCCTTTTGACAGGTCCTTGTCCAGGATCCTTATAGAGTGGAAAGAGGAGAAGCGATAAACTTATGTGATAGGCGTATATGTAAAAGCCAATCAGTGACCCAGGTGCCTACGCAAGTTCCTCGCTTCTGCTCCTCTATTGTTGGCGGGGGATTAGCAGACAGGTTAGTGCCCATGCTCCCACTTTTCCACTAATGAACCAGGGATGATTTAATTATATATGGGCACATAACGATGTATATGACATAAAATGTGCATCACCATACTACAGTGTTCCCTTAAGGTAGCCATACACAGGTCGATTTCACACTCGATTCCTGGCCGATCGATCACCGGGCGCGTGCACATCGATCGATCAACGAGGAATCGAGTGCAGCCCACCTTGACCGATCGACCCCGACCAATCGACATGGCCCCCAAATCGGATCGGCCAGGGAACCAACCTGTTGGTGTTTTCTGATCGATCGGGCACACATCAAGGGGCGTTGACATTTGTGAATCGATCGACTGGTAACAGAATCGTCCAGGAATCGGTGGCCTAAGGTGGTAGGCACAGACTTGTATGGTCGATCGATCGACACCTGTGACTTCACCGGAATCGATCGGATCGCCAATCGATCGCTCAGGAATGGACACGTGTATGGCTAGCTTTATGCTTGAAGTGTCATTTAAAACAAGTTTTGCTATTTAAAATTTTAAAATAATGTCATCTAGCAATGCCTGCTGTCATTTATTCATTAGAATAATGAAGAATATTCATTCTTGTACAAGTCAGTATAGATTGAAAATGTTATGTGCGGCCCTTAAATAATGATGAGGGCCGCACTTGTGGCCCTCCATATCAACTCAGTTGGCCACCACTGATCTAAAGAATATCTGACAGAGAGATCTAAAGGTGTATGGCCAGCTAAACTGATAACCTGTAATATCATACCTGAGCGTCATAAATCCTGCGCATAGCATTGTACAACTGACTGCAGTAACTGGAGATCGCAGCTGCATCTTCTTCAAAGACTCCCAGAAGAGACCGCGTCTGAAAATGGAAGCACACAAGAGGTTTCCCATCAATACAAGTTCTCAGCGATGAAGGAGGCGTTCTGCCTTCTCAGACATTCTACAGACGATACGGAGGAACATTCTATACGTTTCAGTCTGCAATGCTCAAAGCTCTAACTAACTTCCCTTCACTTCCTGTCCTGAAGACAGAATAGGAAATAACATGATATCTTTCCAATATAAAAGAAAGTTAAAGTCCCCATATACGGATCGATTTTTAGTTTGATTCCCGAACCACGAGTGTAGATCGATTGTGTGCGAATCTAACGCGGTCACCCTTTCTTTGAGCGGGATTTACTGATCCCACTAGCAGAAAGCTTGATCGAACAGGGAGCCAACATATTGCTAAATCCCTGTTCGATTGTCGTTCCCTTTGGGTGGGGGCCAGGGTCCCCATCCAAAGTATCAAACGGGAATCGATTGGGCAAACTGGTGATCATCGATTCGTTGCTCAAACATCATAATTGTGACATCATCCCGATGCGCTCATCGATTGAGCAGGTGTCAACCCGTGTACTTTAAGGGAGCCGGTACAGAGTGAATTTTTCTAACCCTAACACTTGGACATCTCACCACTCTACATAAATCGTAAAGCGTACATGGCCCCGCTCTACCAGACAATACCAGACTCTATGCTAAAAGGGGTTCCCGTATGTCAGGGGGTTGGGGGGGCTGATGCTTTTTGGGGGTATTTGCGGTAAAGTCAGCAAACGCCCGCAGTTGATGTTCGCCCATCACTACTACACAGCACAGGTGTTCTGCAGGTCACAAGAAGAATTTAGACCGGGCTGCTGATGATTGACAACCTACTGCAGGGTAGGGCTGGACGATATGACAAGAGTTTATATCACAATATATTTCTTCATTTTGGTCGATACGATAGAATATCGATATGGACAATATTAACCTTTCTAGCGCACTGCCCGTACGGGCAATCGAGGCAGTGTACAAAGAACACTGCCTGTCATTTACTCCCTCCGCCCCTCTCCACACAGCCGGTGTCATTATTGACGCCGGCTGCGTGGGCGGGAAAGCCGGCGCTCCTCCATTAAAATGTAGGTCTATGGTGTGGCCCCAATCCTCTTCTCCGGTGCCGAAACCCCGGAAATGCTGCAGCGATGAAGACAATCGCTGCAGCTTTCCAGGGAGGCATCGGGTGTACCTTGGCTGACCTTGATGGGTCCCCTGCTCCCCGACCCCCCTGAAGTGATTTGGGGGGGGCAGGGAGCAGGGAACCCTTCGAGATCAGCTACAGTATGGGCAGCTCTATAGCACCAGGGGGGTCAGTACACCCACCTCCCCATAACTGATATTTCTGTATGTGGTAGCCCCCCTGAGAGTTCATTCTATGGACAGGAGACATGTCAGATCAGCCTTCTCCCCTGTCCATAGCAGAATGAACGTCAGCGACACTAGGAGGCTGATCTCGATGGGTCCCCTGTTCTATGGACATGTGCCTTCCTGTGCATAGCATAAAGGAGTTACTAGATCACTGCGCCCGCACATCTCAATGGGGAGGTATGGGACGGCAGCGTGATCTCTCTCGGGGAAAGGGGGGCAGCAGAGGGAGTGCTCACCCAGGGAGACCGCCCCTGACTGAACGTCATTCAGTGACAAATGATACAATTTGTGAACACATTTCCGATATTTCGATATACATTACTGATGTTTCGATATACATCTATATCATGATATATATTGATATTGAATTATTGTCCAGCCCTACTGCAGGGTGTGCAGGACAGAAGCAGACTTCTACCATGATCACCAGGTATGAGCCGCGGCGGCGGCATTGTCAGCCATCCTCACTCCTGGTCAGGTCTATCCGCGTGCGCTGCTGCTATCCAAGATTTTGGTTGTTGGAGTTATAAAAGATAGAACTTTCGGGTTAGAGATCCCATGGATAGTTTTTTTTTGCTAGCAATCATTTCCAGCACTTTAAGGAGATTTGTTTTGTTTCCTGATAGATTTATGAAACAGGAAGTAAAGGAAAATTTCCACCAATTACTGTAACAATGGAAATTCAAAGATCACCAGGTTTTACCCATCACTTATTCCACCCAAAACAAGCAATGTTTATGCTGAAGAGACATACAGCCCAAATTCGGGGTGTTGGTGACCCCCTACACCTGGGTTCAGGTATGTCAGACCATATGTACTGCCATATCTCAACTGTGATTGGCTGATATCTATAAGACTCTCTGTATACCTCATGCTATACAATGTCATGTATATGAGTCCTGTATGAGTGTCAGCGGTCATGACTCACACATCTATACATCACAGAATGACACCAGGTACCCCGACCCCCCACCAGCATTGCCAGGAAAACCCCGCCCAGACACGCCTTTTACCTGAGGACTGTCCTCCAGCGTCTCCTCGATGGGCAATTTGTCAATACCGAGCATGGCGGGAGAAAACCGAGGAAGACAACACCTGAACCGGGGCGACAGTCACAGCAGCTGATCTGCATCCAGGAGCACACACAGCGGATGTCCCGCCTCGCCGGGAGAAGATTGGCTGGATGGCGCTGTCTTTCAGAGATTCTGTGATCCTGTTGGCTTCAAAAGACATCTATCACGTTCTGTAACTAAGGGGCGGACATAGGAAGAAGTTGTCGCGATGACGGGAGGATGCCAATGCCAAGGTAGTGGGTGGAGTTTAGGTCAGGAATGACAGCTGACACAATGTGACAGAGCAGACACAACAACAGGGAGGTGGTTCATTAGAGGAAAAGTCAGAGGAGAGCATAGACCGCGGGCGATGGCTCATCATGAACCTGTCACTTTGAGGTTTTCTTTTGGGTTTATCACCCAGCTGCTGAGAGTGGATTCTCTTCACTGGCTGCATGCTGAACACATCATTCCATAACTTGCAGCATGTCCTCTGTTCATCCTCCTCCTCACAATGGCGTCCTATTGTCCAGAGAAATAAACTTATAGCTTTAAATCATTTCACACTTTCTGTGCTTCTATCATGTCCAACCTTGTACATTAAAATATCCCTAGACAGTCCCTCCACTACACTGACCTACTGATTTCCCCACTCATAAATCATCACATGCACTGAGACTTCTCCAGAGCTGCCCCTGCTCTCTGGAACTCTCTCCTCTGTCCAATTAGACTTGTTTCTACTTTTAATACTTTCATACAAGCCCTCTTCAGTCTAACTTGCCAAGCTACCTCATCAAATATCCATGTCCCCTACTTATTGATAGAGATGTTCAAACTTTAACTAGCTGACTTTGTGAGCTGATCGCAAAGCCTCTGAAAATGGTATCATCACCAAACTTGCTGGAGATGAAGTGTTGTGGGAACATTGGGAAAGAAAAAAGTTTTGCTCTAGCACATGTAGTTTTTGCATAAATTAAGTTCAAAGTCAAAGTCGAAATATTGACTTTTAAATTTTTTACTTGACTTTGAACTTAATTTAAGCAAAAACTATTTGTGCTAGAGAAAACGTTTTTGTAGTATAACCCCAACCCTTCTGGGAGTTTGCAATTAATTTGAAAAAAATTCGACCATCTCTACTTATTAAATATTCTGTTAGCCAATGTCTCTAGCGTAATGGATGCACTTTTATAATGCAATGTTAACACACCCAAGTCCTATTAAAAAAGTTTATAAAACTTTTATACATGCGTTGCATAAATGTCATCACAGGTAGCTGTCACGTCTGTGTGTATGTATATATTGAATATAAAACGCTGCTGACATGTTAAGGCCATGTGACCACTGCTGATGCCTTGCGCTGGACGTACGTCCACAGCAGAGTGAAAAGACACCTGCGGACACATTTGCCAGGGAATTTCCCATGACTTGTGGACAGTTCGCCCATGGCTTAGGCCGCACTCTTCCCGCATGACACTTTCTGTGCTTCTATCATCTCCAACCGGGCACATGAACATATCCCTCTACTCTTCCACTGACCTACTGATGCCCACCCATAACATTATCACATGAGACTTCTCTAGAGCTGCACTCTCTGGAACTCTCTCCCTCATGCCATTTAGGTAGCCATACATGGGTCAATTTTTCACATTTTTGTCTGATTGATCACCGTGCATGTTTACATCGATCAATCAGTTGCTGCCCACCCTGAGCGATCGACCCCCAAAAAATCAAAGTTGGTTGTTTGGTAACCGAAGTACGCCCACTTCCTGTACAATTGTCCCATAGCCCCCTATGCTGCAGCCTTTCTGTTTTTGAGGAATAAACCTTTTTGGTGTTCAGCCAAAATCAACCCTGAATCAGATTCCCAAGGTGGTATGCCATCGTTTGCAAAGCGATCAATCGCCAATTCCTTTATTGCCGGGAAAGATCGAATCAGGAATTGATTGCAGACAAATGAAAACGGCTGCCTTTAAGGTAGCCATACACAGATCGATTTCCCACACAATTCCTGGCCGATCGATCACCGGGCGCGTGCACGCCGATCGATCGAGGAATCGAGTGCAGCCCACCTTGACCGACCGACCCCGCCCGATCGACATGGCCCCCAAATCGGATCGGCCAGAGAACCAACCTGTTGGTGTTTTCTGATCGATTGGGCACACATCAAGGGGGCGTTGACATTTGTGAATCGATCGACTGGTAAAGAATCATCCAGGAATCGGTGGCCTAAGGTGGTAGGCACAGACTTGTATGGTCGATCGATCGACGCCTGTGACTTCACCAGAATCGATCGGAGCGTTGATCGATCGCTCAGGAATCGACACGTGTATGGCTAGCTTTAGACTTGCTCCAACTTTAAATACTTTCATACAAGCCCTGGAAACCCACCTCTTCAGTCCGGCTACCTCATCAACTATCCAGTTCCATCTCCCCTACTTATTGTATACTCTGCTAGGCCATGTCTCTAATCAGCGTTATGGACGCAGTTTTCAAATGCAATGTTAACGTGTCCATTACATCGTATGGAAAAAGCACAGCATTTTTGGCGTGGAGGCATTTCAACTTTATTACATGCATCACATTAACGTCATCGTGCTTGATGACGCTGACATGCCTATATCCATTGAATATCAGTGAACGCTTTGCCGACAGGTTAACACACATGCTTGGGTCGACATGCCTGGACAACCTTGTTTTCACCCACTGCATGGCCTTGGAGTGCTGTGCATTGGGCTTGTGTGGGCACCAGTCCCTCCACCACCACTAGGGCATATTAGCCATATGTCATGCAAGGATGGTGGATGAATCAGTAGGGATTTTAAGAAAGAAATAAAGCATTTAACTCTTGTAGGAATTATGTGTTAAATATCAACCATATAACGGCCTTTTAGTAGGTGTGTGATTGTCCTCCCCTGGCACACTTTTTAAAAAGGGGCCCTCCTTTGGACCCCGAACACCTGACGTCATCGTTGATGCTGGAGATGTGCTGTAAAAAAGCGATACCTCCTCCATTATAGGTCAATGACGCTGTCTTCCCCCCACCCCTCCGGCGTCATATATGACATCATTGGGCCAGAACCCGAAAGATAGGCAAGTCCGCAGACACAAAGGATTTCAGTGGACAGGTGAGTTTGTCTGATGTTATCTCGGGGTGAGTTTTGTTAGTAAAGTTAACTGTGACTAAACGCCAAGGAGGTTTATGTACAGGAGATTTGTAAAATGATCATAAAATAGATCATAGAGTAATGTCACATTGGATATTTTAGTTTAAATATGGGTTAATCTCCTAGATGTATAATAGGACACTTTTAGGCTTTTTGAAAGTTATTAAGAAAGGGGGGCTTACATTTATTTAGATAATAATATTTTGGTGGATAAATTGTGTTGGTATTACCCCTCTGCAATGCTGTATATAAAGACACCCTTCTTTGCTACATACTGGGGACCCTTTGTATAGTTTTAGCACCCTGTATGCATGTATTGGTATACTGCGTTTGCATTTCTCTTATTTGTCTGTGAAAGTTCTCATTCATCCAGGTCATTGTATATCTGTGGTGTTTAAATTCAAATCAACTTGACTTGCTGTGTTTGTTTGCGAAACGTCTTCAAGAAACAAACCGAGCACGTCCAGTTGATTTGAATAGGACACAACAGATATTTCTCTTATATTTAGAAATGTAATGAAATATACTATTCCTGGTATTCCTCATGACAGTGCTACCCGGGGTCCGGCTCCGCCCCACGACCCCTCGTAGGACCTCCTCTAAGCCTTTAAAGGTCGGCTGCAGCCCTGCCCACATGCTCCGTTATGAACCGAGCAATGGTAACAATTTTCCATAATACTTTACTAGGAATATAAAAATAATATAACCAGAGTGACATTACTTTAAAAGCAGATAGAAACCCAATTTTGGGTAAGAAAATTTGAATTACTTTGTCATTTAGGCTTTGGACTTAGAACTACTGATGAGCGTCTAGGCAATATTCAAATTCACATAATTTTGCATATGATATTCGATTCAATATTTGTAATCTTGAATATCCATGTTTGTGGGCATGAATTGCGATCTAAAAATCGCAATGCAATCAAATATGCGCAATGCATGCAAGTCAATGGAGCTCGGATATTGGACTGAAAGAATATTAGTCATTTCCGTCCAAACAAAGATCCATTGCTATGAAGGGAATCGCAAACACTCGCAATAAATCGAAAATGGTGGCAGATATCCGATGATACAGTATATTCTTGAATAATCACGAAATGGTGAAAATCGAATATTCAAGCTCAACACTTCATAGGACTAGTATAGTTACTGAGACCCTGAACTGTACATTAGAATCATACCAATAATATTATATGTAAAACCCTCTGTATAACATTCTGTAGACTGTATACTCCCCAGTGACACATGAATCATGGCCGACCCCACTTTCCCCAAAAATAAGGCACCCCCGAATATAAGGCATCCCCCTGAAGATACAGTACTGTAACTCTGGACAGGGGAGATCAGAGGGGGCAGAAGGGGTTACTAAAATGGTAATCCCCCCCTCTGAGTTTTATGTGCCATTTT
>CM070037.1:107241373-107274202 GCA_036250615.1 Ptychadena robeensis | reverse complement strand
CATATTACATGGTTTTGGTAGAAGAAAAGTTGATTTACAGAAATTGTATGGTAAGATTGGAAGGTTAGGTTTATGGGGGGATTTTAAATCGATCACTCTGTGTGGTGTACAATCAATCAATGATTAACTGACGATGGATTTTAAATTGAATCCCAAAATAATTATCGACTGCCTAACTGCATACAATCGGCTAGCTCAACTGCATACAAAGGGCCCAGAAAAGTGACATAGATTGAAAAGTGAAAACTAATAGAAAAAAAACAAACATGTATATTGTAAGCCCAGACCGGGCAGGGTTCTCCACTCCTCCTGTTTCATAACCTGTACCTGTGTGTTATCTTGTGTTGTGTCTTAACTCTAATTTATTGTACAGCGCTGCGTAATATGTTGGCGCTATATAACAAAATGATGAAAATAATAATGTATAGCAATGTTATTCAGTGATGACTATATTTTAATGAATGGGATAATCCAAGAATTACAGTAAATAAAATACATGGCCATGTTACTGATAATAAAGCCACCACAACAACTATTTTCTTTTTTAATGATTTTTTTTGCTTATCAAATATCCATTTTTACGGTCAAAAATCTACCAACAACTATGTAGTGCTGGGTCCTCTCTGATAGAATACATAGTGATTGGAAGGTATATATCACTGCTATGTAGTGCTGGGTCCTCTCTGATAGAATACATAGTGATTGGAAGGTATATATCAATGCCATGCCGGGTCCTCTCTGATAGAATACATAGTGGTTGGAAGGTATATATCACTGCTATGTAGTGCTGGGTCCTCCCTGATAGATTACATAGTGATTGGAAGGTATAGATTCCTGATATGTAGTGCCAGGTCCTCCCTGATAGAATACATAGTGATTGGAAGGTATATATCCCTGCTATGTAGTGCCGGGTCGGTCAAAAAATGGATACTTGATAAGCAAAAAAAATCATTAAAAAAGAAAATAGTTGTTGTGGTGGCTTTATTATCAGTAACATGGCCATGTATTTTATTTACTGTAATTCTTGGATTATCCCATTCATTAATATATAGTCATCACTGAATAACATTGCTACACATTATGTTACTGATAATAAAGCCACCACAACAACTATTTTCTTTTTTAATGAATTTTTTTGCTTATCAAGTATCAGTTCTGCCTCGACATCCAGCAATGATTAGTAATAAATCCTGTAAGTAATGCTACAGAAAGCAGCAATTTCAGATCCTTAAATCCTGGTCTGGACCACCCACAGTTACATTGTTGGTATAAGCATTGTTATATGATCCCTTAAGCTTAAGTACCTGTTACAAAACAAAGCACTCATTAACAGCCAGTCTACTTTCCATTTGTGGATGCAGACAGACAACATAATGCAAAGAATTGAACCATCCTTCTGGGGGTTTTTTGGGAAACCTCTACAGATACTGACTAAGGTCATTTTTAAAGTGGAACTCTAATGTTTTTTATAATGTGTTTTGTTTTTAACATATACAGTGCATACGGAAAGTATTAACTTTTTTCACATTTTGTTATGCTACAGCCTTATTCCAAAATGGATTTAATAACAATTTCCCTCAGAATTCTACACACACGACACCCCATAATGAGAATGTAAAAATTCTTTACTTGAAATTTCTTAGAAATAAAATTGAGAAAGCACATGTACATAAGAATTCACAGCTATTGCCATAAAGCTCACAATTAAGCTCAGGTGCATACTGTTTCCCCTGATCATCTTTGCGATTACCACCTGTGGTAAATTCAGTTGATTGGAAGTGATGGCTGAACTGCGGCCAGGTCCGTCCGCGAACAGGTGGATCAGACTTTTAAAGAAGTCCGACATCTTCCTGTTCGGGCACCTGGGACATAAACTTCCTGGTGACCATTGCCGGATGTGACGTCACTGTCTCTACCTGGCCTTCTAGTGAAAAGATTCTTCCTCCAGCAGGATCTTACTGCTCCTGATCCTGCCGGAGGAAGCCTAGTGAGCTCCTGCTCGCCGCCGAATGAGTCGAACACCCGTACTGCTCGCCGGCTAGAAGGAGTGCGAACATCCATGTTTGTGGCCATCACTATTGATTGGACATGATTTGGAAAGGCACACACCCGTCTATACATAAGGTTCCAGAGTTGACAGGTAATGTCAGAGAACAAACCAAGCATGAAGTAAAAAATAAACCTCTGACACAGTAATGGGTTGAGGCACAAATCTGGGGAAGGTTACAGAAAAATTTCCGGCTTTGAAGGTCCTAATGAGTACAGTGGCCTCCATCAAGTGGAAGATGTTCAAAGCCACCAGGACAACCTTCTCCGCAGCAATCCACCAAATAGGCCTGTATGGTTGAGTGGTCAGACAAAAGCCACTCCTTAGTAAAAAAAGCACATGGCAGGCCCTCTGAGGCACCTGGTCTCTGGTCTGATGAGACAAAGATTGAACTTTTTGGTGTAAATTCCAGGCATCATGTTTGGAGGAAACGCTTATCACCAGACCAATACAATCCCTACAGTGAAACATGGTGGCGGCAGCATAGTGATGGGAGGATGTTTTTCAGTGGCATGAACTGAGAGACTAGTCCGTATAAAGGTGAAAGATGACTGCAGCAATGTGCATAGACATTCTGGAACCCAGACTAGTGAGACGCTTCATCTTACAGCAGGACAACGACCCTAAGCTTAAAGCCAAGATATCTAACTAGTGGCTTCAGAACACCTCTGTAAATGTCCTTGAGTCGCCAAGTCAGACCTCAGACTTGAATCTGATTGAACATCTCTGGAGAGATCCTAAAATGGCTGTGCACTCTAATTTCCCATCCAACCTGATGGAGCTTGAGAGGTGAAACTGGCCAAGGATAGGTGTGCTAAGCTTGTGGCATCAGATTCAAAAAGACTTGAGGCTGTAATTGCTGCAAAAGGGGCATCACAAGGTATTGGGAAAAGGCTGTGACTACTTATGTAGCACTATTTGTATGGTGTTCTTGTTTATTTGAAACTGCAAGATGCATGCAAGGTGTGGTTTTGGGACCTTTCAGGACATTATTACCAGGGAAAATCATCCACTCTTCAGTACATGCTTACTTCACTACATTTGGAAAAAAAATTTAATCATTAGATGGTTGAATTTGTTTTTCGAAATTTTGACTAACCTTGATTGCAAGGCCCACGAACAATGTATCATCACTGAAATTGTAGCTAGCACATGTAGTTTTTGAAAAAAATAAACTCAAACTTTAACTTAATTTAAGCAAAAAAATGATGTGCTAGAACAATTGATTTGAATTGTAATTTCCCACAACCTTTACTTGTTTTGGTGATGGCTCCCAAATAGTAATAATAATTATAACGAGCAAAAATCGATGTCAGACGCAACATTAGGTGCCCCCTGGTTGAGTTTTAGGCTGTAGCGCGATAGACCTGTAGGCTTGTGACGGGTCGTTTGCCGGGCTGCAGACTGAAATAAACGATCGTGTAAATTTAACATAAGGCTGTGTTCCCACTTAATTAATCACCTTGCGCTCTGAATTTTCAATCGCCTGCGAATCGCTGTCAATCACCTACACTTTTTTGAATGGGCTTGTCCCCATTGATACAATTGTGATTAGGACCATAATCAAATCACGGCTCCCGTGTTCTGGTCGCCGGCCGTGATTATTTTCCTCTGATTGCACCCATAGAGATGAATGGAGGCGACTTGCGATCGCACGTGGAGGTGATTAAAAAAGTGTCCGTTCATTCTCTATGGAGGCGCTTTTTATTATAATGGGGGCTTTTTTTTTTAAATCGCCAATGAAAATCACCTGGTCAATTGCCTGGTGATCGCCCACCGGCGATTCCCCAGGCGAATAATCACCTAAATGGGAGGAGGAATGGTCTAAGATGGGGTGTGCCTAAAGCCCCCGATCGTGGGTGCCCACATGGGGCGACAGATCCCCGTTGAAGCGTCCCCATTGAAACTTTCGGCCGGCAAACAAAGGGTGTCTACCTATGCTGTGAGCGATGCCATCATGCTGCACTCCATCACTGGTCTGACGGTCCCCACTAGGTACGTGTGTGGGGGCATTAGCTACCTTGTTTATCAATGTCCCAACCCTAAAGTCTGCTTACAAGGTTTTTACCAGATGGTTCTATGTGGTATACGGTTGTGGACCAGCTTGCCCATCTGTATCCAAACATCTCCTTAACTGTTTAGAGGTTTTTCGGCTGTGAGGCATACTTTCAACATTTGGTGGTCACGCCCTATGTTGTGCAGATTCTTGATATTTCCCAAACCAACAACTTACCAGCATATTTTTGGATAACCATACTAAATTCTTAAATTTTTGGTCACTCTGGATCTACTGTTTCCAACGCTATGCCCTCCACTCACCAGCACAATTGTAAATTCTCTCCCTTCTAATGGGCATGCTCCCGGTGTTCCTCCTTTACCCATTCATCCTCTGATGCCATTCCTACTTCTCAACATGCAGGAGAGGGATTGGGAGCAGATGTGGAACACAGCCCAAACATCTTCATTAGCGCTACATGCCATGGAAACCAATTACATCATCATGATAAGATGGCATGCCGTGCCAACACAGATTGCAATGGGTATCCTTTTGAATGCTTAAGGTACTCTTTGAATGAGGCACTTGTATGCTTATCTGGTGCCAGTACCCAAATGCACATTTCTATTTGCCTAGTATTTCACAATATTTGACCTAATTAACAGGAATGCGGATGTCACCAGATCCTTGAATAGCTTTATTACATACAGCCGTCCCCATGGGATATCTGCCAACCAGCTTTGCTTATGTGCCTATGTGTGAACAGCAGCTATACAGGTAATTACAAAAGCATGGAAATGCTAACATGCAAGCAATGGTACATGCTAAAACACAAGGCGTCGCGACAGATACTTTAGGTATGGGACCCTTGGATAACCTTTGGCACCAGATTGGGACAATGACCTGCTTCACATGGCATGTAATCGATAGTGCTCAAGCAAGAGCGAATAGTATAGCCCCCCTTGGTAGACTTCTCCCTATGTCTTCATGTGATGTATAATGTCATAAACCTGTTTTTTATTTTGCGTTGGAGAATGTGCAAAATTGGGGTGGTTTTGCTTTTGAAACATGTATATTATTATCATTTATTAATATAGCGCAAACATATTACGCAACACTGTACAATGAATTAGAGTTCAGATGAAACACAAGATAACACACAGGTACACAGGAGAAGTAGAGGACACTGCCCGATCAGGCTTACAATCTAATAGGTTGGGGAACAGAGTATACAATAGGTAGAGTGGGGGGGCCAGACTGAAGAGGGGGGGTTTCAATGCCAAAGGTAGGAGCAAGTCTAATGGGGTGAGGTAGAGATGAGGTAAGGCTCTACTTTCTCCCCGGCTCAGCTGAAGCTTTGCTTGGAGACCAGCGGTCTCTAGGCAAAGCATCGGACATCGGCTGTAATTACGGTCATGTCTGATAAAGCTGCTTTCAAGCGAGATTGATTTGTCCCACTCGAAAACAGCGGTAGGCACAGATTATATGGGTCAGAAAGAGGGCCGTGAGCGTGCATGACACATGGCAGGGAATGTATGGGCCAGATCGATGGCCGATTTGAGCTCTGTGCGCGCTCACGGCCAACTATCTGGCCCATATCAAATACGGCCATCTCAATTTTTGAGTGGGATCAATCCAGCACATATCGCACATGACCGTAAATCGCGGTCTATGTCCATTGCTTTGCATGGGAACCGCGGGTCTCCTAGCAAAACAGTGATGAAGCTGGAAACACAGCAGTGCTGCGCCTCCAGCTCCTATGATGTCCGGCAGCAGCGTGATGGCGTCATTGCACTGCTGCCCGGAACCTCGAATGGCTCCTATATTGGCTTTGGAATAAGATTTTAAATCTGCAGGCCTTTTCCAAACTTTTAGTTCAAACTGACTAAACTCTTTGCAGAACAAGCAAACAATGTTGATTGGTTGAAAAAATACAATGAATGCTGCAGTATTTTACAACACATGAATATCCAGCTGTTATTCAGGGCTCTTTCCACAGATCACATTCTGACACAATATAAAGGCTACCATACAAGGACGGATCAGCCTTTGAGCTCAGCATGATGACGTCATCATACTGAGTCCGATATCGAAGGAACTGGAGGCACAGCACTGCTGCGTCATCCAGCTCAGCCGATGATTCGCATGGGGACCCGCGCTCCCCATCCAAAGCAATGGACATTGACCATGATTTACGATCATGTCGGATATCCCTGTTTTCGAGCAGGATTAATACCACTGGAAAACAGGGATGGCCGAATTAGATATGTGCCAGATAGATGGCCACGAGCGCGCACGGCGCTCAAATCGGCCATCGATCTAGCCCATATCTATGCGTGCATGGGCACCTTAAGTTATTGGCTCCCAAAAGTTCTGTGCTCATGCATTGCATGCACAGTATGTTTATATTTATTTTTTTTAATTGGAAAAAGAATCATGATGTATATGGTGAATGAGCCCTATAACGTATATAGGCAACGTTGTTTGTTTAATCATTATGACATGTACCAAGGACTCTATCAGATAGCACTGGTATCTGTGCTGTATAAACAAGTCTGTGTTGTGGCTCCTGGTAGGTGTACAGACATTTAAGGTGTCCACTTTTCTCTATTATCATTAACAGTTTGGTATAAGGGGGATTATTTGGGTATTAAAAGATTTGTGTAAGGTAATTTTCCTGAGGCTGAGTGGACGGTTGTCTACTATCACTAATGTGCTATGATGATTTGGTCAATGTGTCACACTGTGATAATCTGATAATGGCCAGCTCTACAAACAGTACAGTCATGTAGATAATGTACCTATTATATCACAAGTGTATGTGGTCTGTTACTAAGCCCTGGAATTCTAACATAGACCTTTCTATTATGAAACATGCATGCAGCAGGGCGGTATAAAAAATGCACGGGGAAACACTGTGTATTTTAAAACCCAACGCATGCAGTGTGAATGGTAATATTCGTTTTTAAAGAGAAAACATGCGTGTTAAAAAAAAAGTGTTAAAGGGCCCTTAGAGAATACTAAGCATGCATTTAATGTTTACTATAAAGTAGGCACCTAAAAGCAGTTAAAGACATCATCTGCACTGCATGCATGTAAAAATAGCGTCTTAAGGTACCCATACACATTGCGATTTTTCGCGGACCGATGTGATATTTGATTTCGACTCACGGTTTTTGCTTTACTGCTATTGTTAAAAGTCGGTCAGATGCACGATTTTTCAGCCTCCGATTAGTCGCCGACCGACCGACTGATCGGCCGGTTGGATCGGGAATCTTTTAAAAGTCTCTTTTAAATGTGGCCGACCGACCGGAAATTAGGGGCATCATCATTCGGGACCCGACCGACTTTTCGGCCAATTTTTCTAAAAACCACATCGGTCATACTACATTTGCATGTTACAAATCCCATGAAAAATCGCGTGTATGGGTACCTTTAAAAAAGACTGTACACAACATTGGTAACCTTGCAGTCCCTGTTCATAGAGATCTTCAGTAGGCTAGCAAGGCAACCATGATCCCGGTTTCCATAGTTCTACTGAATACAGCTTGATTTTGAAGTCAGACATTTTGGTGTGTTTACAATTGTCCCTTCTCGATTATGCTTTTGATCACAGTTCGATCGATCATACGAAAATCAAAATGTGTATGGAGGCCTTAAGCTAGGTATACACAGTTCGATTTTAGCGTTCGATCGACCTAAAACGATTACAAATCGAAGTTTAGATCGATCGGATTTAAATCGTATACTGCGCACATGGTTCGATTGCTGAAAGTTGTTCGATACCAATCAAAACATCGATCAGAAAGTGATCGGACATGTTGGAAAATTGTTGTCGATTGTACAATGATTGAATTAAAATGGTAGCATTGTGTGTGTTGGTTGGGGCGATTGTATTTGATAACCATGTTTATATATGACTCTTTCCTGTGTTTTGCGATCAAAACTAAAATCTGCGATTTTGGTCGTATTCCAATTGTATTACAATCGAACCTTCCATGTGGTACTACTTTGGATTCGCTAACGATCGGTTTCCAATGAAAATATAAAGATCTAAAATCGGATCGGAAATTGATCGTACTAAAATTGAACAGGTCAATTATTTTGCGATTCGATACGATTGTCGATTTGATTAAAAATCGATTTATTTATTTAAAGGGATCGAGTTCTTCAGAGGGATCAATTCCACTTGTACAATCAACCGAAATTTACCAACATGTCCGATCACTTTTTGATCATTTTTATGTTCAATTTCTTTTGATCGATCACACCAGCTGGGCAGGAATCTATTTCCATTCTATCAACATTAAAATCAATCGCTTTAAGTAGATCGAATGCAAAACTCGAACCGGCCACCTTACATCTGACTTTATATCAGCCTGTTAAACTGGGAATACACCGGTTGAATTTTTTTAAATCTTAAATCGATAGTTTTTTTTTAACCGTTTGATCAAAAATCTAAATCCGAACAAATGTTTCAATCGACTACAAAAGTGAACGATATCAAACAAAAAATCTGTTGAAAGCTGATCGGACATGTTGGTAAGTTTTCATCTATCTTGTAAAAAACTAATGTTAATCGAATGTACCATCGTTTAATTTGATTTTATTTTGTTCAATAGTTAATCGGGTAAATGTGATGTGGGCTGTATAGAGAATAGTATATAAATAATAATCGTTCGATATTTTATTTTAAATTGAGTTTTCATTCGATATCACGTGTCGTCGAACAACAATCTAGTGTGTACATTCAACATATTTTGATCGTTGCTCGATAAAATGATCAAACTAAAATATCCAATTGATGGCCGATTGAGTAAAAATCTTTACGTGTATTCACACCTTTACAATCCCTGAGTAGACAGATCTTTAGCATACAGGTAGTACCACAATGAAAACCACTATTTCTCTGCACTCTTAAGCCCCCCATACAATGTTTCGATATTTGTGACAGATCAACATAAAATGATGATGACGATGGTATATCATTTCCGCCCATCTGGTTCGATCGTCTAAAAATGATTGAAATCAAACCAAAATTCAAAAAGAAAGGTCATGCTGATTTGTGTGCTATTGTACTATAGAGCAAAGGAGCATGTGCACTGATCTAAAGTAATCGATCGCGTTAAAATTTATCACACTGTGTGGTGGAACAATCCATTGATGTTTAGTGTTGATCGAGAATATTAGAAAATCGACATTCGAGAATTTGCAATATTTTGGGAATGTGCGCTTAGATATTTGCAATGGCGGATATTCCTCATAATATGCTTCAACATTGTTTACCGGCATACATCGCGCATATGTGTGAGCATTGTGAATGGATACACGCAATACAGCGCAAGTACTGGCTAAAATCACAGAATGAAAAAGAGAAGCTGTAAAGCTGCATAGCCAATCCTTGCGAATAATTGCAAACAGGCGCGCGCCATAGAAGGCAATGGAATCGAATCTAATTTTTTACATTTCAAATGTTCCTTTGTATATTTGCAAAATTACGCGAATCTGAATATACCACATGCTGCTCAACACTATTGATGTTAGACTGACGATTGATATTTAAATAGCACAAGACAATTGAATCTAACATAACGATTGTGCAAAAGTTGACTCGTGTATGGCCAGCTTTACAGTACATGTTTCAAGGTTTCAGTATGCCCTGACTAAGACACCAAACATCATCAGGCATTTTCGAAATCAAATATATATTCAACGAATATCCAACATTTGAGAGTTTGCAATATCTCGTGAATGCGCGCTCGGATATTCGCAATGGCAGATATTCGTCATATTATGCTTCAACGTTTAATGGCATACATCGCATTTTTGTGTGCTTTGCGAATGGATACACGCAATATACACATCGCTTGTACTGGCTGAGATCACAGAATGAAGAAGAGAGGCTGTACATCTGGTTCGCGAATCTTTGCGAATAATTGTGCACAGCCACGCTTAGAATACAGTCAAATCGAATTTTACGAATTTCGAATGTTCATTAATATATTAACAAAATGACACGAACTCGAATATACCATATGCTGCTCAACACTAGTAATGAATTGTTAAATATATATATATATTTTTATATATATATATATTTGTTAAATTGACTTTTATATATGTAGTATAGTGCTTCCTTTTATTTTATTAGATGCTCAGCCAGTAGTCGAAAAGGTTTACAGGTGTTCTCCACAGTATAGACCCACATTTGTGACCCATTGAAGTATGGACTTCACATTACTCCTGTGGTACCTGGCGCTAGAGCTATATGCCTTATGCGTAGAGTTTCTACAGCGCACATAGTGTGAGAAAGCCCTTTAAGTTTAGGTAAGTTGTAAGGTGGAGAGTCCATGAATCGGGCTTGCTTTTTTAGAGCTTATTTCAAAATATAAAAGTTTGGAGGAAATGCATTGAACTTCCAGTCATGTCCTTCAAACTATTCCTGAACAATTTTTGCAGTGTGGCAGAATCCATTATACTGTTTAAAGATACCACTTCCAAACTCTATTTCCATGAAAGCTTGTATGTGGTCTACAACAACCTTAAGTTAGGTATTTAAGTTTGTGTCATGGTTTAAAATTTTGAGATGCAGTACCCCTGTGGAAAATAAGATGCACCTCAAAGACCATTGGGAAGCGATAACCTTAATGGCGGTTCACCACTAGTGATGGCCGAACTGCCCGCAAGGCGGACAGTTCGGCCGCGAACAAGCATGTTCGTCCTCCTTCTCGCCGGCGGACAGTATGGGTGTTCGACCCGCCCTGTACGCCGGCGAGAAGGAGCCCTCTATTCTTCCTCCGGTGGGATCATTAGCAGCGAGATCCCACCGCAGGAAGAATATTTCACTGAAGTTCTTTCAGTGAAATTCCGGCTTGACGTCACATCCGGTTAACACAACCAGGAACTATTTGTTCCAGGTGCCGGATGACGTCACATCTGGGTTTTTCGATTCATGTTCCACGCATAGAGGCGGGGAATTTGAATGTGTCCGCGAACGGGCGGACGGCGGACTTTTTTAAAAGTCTGCTCCGCCCGTTCTCGGACGGACACGGCCGAAGTTCGGCCATCATCACCACTTTATATTTGTTTGGATCACTTATGGTTGGTATTGACCTATTTGTATGCACATGCCCTGCGGTTTCAGAGATGATCTGACCCACCTCATTTGGCCATCACATTTTGGCTATTGTCAATCCTTACTTTTGTAGTTTTTTAAGCTTAATAATCGAAACCCAATAATAATCCAAAAATGCAATATGCAAGTTCTGAACAGCCTCAAATAAAAAAAATATGAAGAGTTCAAGGTTTTATATCAAATGGGATTGTGACCTACATGCTCAGAAGTCTCCTGAAAAGTCTCGGATCTGGGGGGATCTTGACAGATCAATGTAACTAATACACAATGGAAAAGCAAAACAGTTGCCCGCACTCAGAGTACATGCATATTGCTGATTTTAATTTGTCGGTCCCTCTAGGCTTCGTGAAAGTATAGCACTGGTGATGTCGGGTGCTGGAAACTACACAGAGTCTGTCCCACTCTGACCAATACCGCACAACTTCAAAAAAGGATAGATCCGCACTCCAGGGATTAAGGCAATCCACGTCACACACTTAATTCAAACTTCATTAAAATCTAAACAGCGAGTTTGTTGTCACCCCCAACATAGGGGATACCCCTCTTACGCGTTTTACTCACGTATGAGCGTAATCATAGAGATAATCACAACTAATACAGAAGTGGCAGGTGGTTATGGTACACGGTTCCAGCTAGGATACCCCATATGTATCCTAACTATTTGGGCGTGTTTTAGGGGCTGCTCTTTAATTGTCAACATGCTGGATATTTAGTGGACCTGCTCTTTTATAGCAGTCTTCTGCACAAATGTCTTTTGGACACTTAGCTCTGTTTTTGGGTCACACTCACCTGGCATTCCCTTTTACATGTATAGATTGATACCCTTAATCACTGATAACAGGCACTGGTTCATAACTTTTTCCTTAGTACCAAACTCAATGTTGCTAGCCATTGAAAGAAGCAACTCGTACTCTTCTGTGAGGTTTTGCAGGGATTGGACTGAATAATGCTTAATGAAAGGTTTGCAAGCCTCCAAGTGGTTAGGCACAAGACATTTCTTAAAGATTGGGAGCCTTAGGTCCAGTTGCACCACCCTAACATAGACTTTTCATCTCAATGCTTTTTGTAAATAACCACCACTTAACCACTAAAATAATAACTTTTTTTTACTGTAACCACTTACAGTTTTCCATGTTTACATTTGTCCTTGCTTGCCCCTTTCTTTCTTTTTCTATCCCTGTTATGCTAGGCATACATGGCTCAATGCCCGTAGGATCGAGGGGCCATTCAAGCCCTCGAGCTTCCTTGATATCAGGCCACAGCACTTCTGTGTCATCGATCCCTTGGTCCTCATCCAAAGTAATGGAAAACGAACAGGGTTTACAAACATGTTGGTTTCCTGTTTGACCGAGCTTTTCCACTTGAAGAAAGGCTGGACGGCTCTATGTTTTGATAGATGTCTAAAGCCTTGTTCACACCTTAACTTTTTATGTGCCATAGACAACACATATTGAATATGTACAAATATTGCACATTGTGTTCAATGGAACTGTTCATATGAAAATCAATGAAAATGCATGTCAATGAACATAAAGCAGTGACCTCTTGTACCTTACTATAGGAATACATTACAGATGGAGTACAAGAGTGACTGAAGGTAGAGGGTACTGTGTTTAAGTAAGGCACTGGAAGAACATATTAAAGATGACTTTAGCGTAACAACAGTATTTTTTGGGGGGATGATATATTAATTATTAATTTAAATAGAATATAGTTATATTTAGGGAGTTTCTTTTTCTGTCATTCAAGTATTGTATTATTTAATGCATTTTAGTCATTGGTTGGAGTGCTATTTTTAAATGGTTGTATGTACCCAGTTTTCACTTGCGGATTCTAAAGCTACCTATACGCCGGTAGATTCCCATGCATGCGCTTGGCCGTCTGCCACTCACACATCATTTCCAGTAAGATACTTTGTGTGGGGACCGTGGGCCCCATTCAAAGTATACTAATCGACCAGAAAACAACCGTTCAGGCGGATCGCTGTGCGACCGACTTTCAGTGGTATTCTGGTCAATCCCTCCAGGACAGGTAGGCGTCTCCGCTTTGGGGACAAACGTCCGCAAAATCGCCTGCAGATGGATACGTGTATGGGGGCCCTTAGTGTGCAAGCTAGGAAGCAGAGAGTTAGGCTAAGTTTACACTGGCGGTTCCCGAGCTGCTTTCAGCTCGGAAACCGCCAGTGGGCTTCCGCAGACGCGGGATAAACGACTCCCTGTGATGGTCTGCAAAACAGTGCAGGCAATTACAGGGCGTCTCATTAAGGCCCTTACAGAGGTCCAATGGGACGGTAGCCGGAAAACTGACCGGCGGACGCCTAATGCTGGTCGGTCACATTAAACGGTCGTTTACCTGGCGATAAAAAAACAACAGTGTAAACTTAGCCTTATATATAATATGGGAATAAGGTCATCATTGTTATTCAAGTCACCTGTCATTGATTTTAATGTTACAGCTGGTAATAAAACGAAAATAGGTAAAGTGTTCATAATGACCACACACCTAGCAATGATTAGGGATTTGATGAGAGATTCAGGTAAGAAGCATTGGCTAGTAATTGGGCTTGTTGAAATACTAATTGATTTCTTACAATCCTCTTATTACTAATGCTATGGGGTTTATGTCTGGTATTTTACCTAATTCCCCTCAGGACCATTAATGAATACAAAAACTCAGTGCTGATCCTGAGGATGAGAGCTGCTGAACAATAAACTCTGGATCCCCAGTATAAATAGTATTGTTTCTTGGTTAAAAGGCAGAAGTACACATAGAATGATGATAACAATGATTAAACAAATGCAAAAAAAATTTCAAGAAAATGTAATAAAAGATAATGTTGGTTATGGGTCTTATTTTTGCTTCCTTTTCTTTCATATTCAACTTTTAAATAACCTGCACCTGATACACTGCAAAACACTCACACAACTAGTCACTCAGGTTTAACCCCATAAGTACACACGGGTAGAACACATCACTCACAAACAACATACATTAACGCACCAATTCACATATAATAATAAGTATATTTTTTCATTGCCAATAATCTTATTCACTTGGATTGATTTTATTTTTTTTTATTTTTTTTATTTTATCAAATTAAATTGCAAAATGTATCACGCCTTTTTTTCATAGCCTATTCACACACTCAATATCATATTCAGCTATAGGTATTGCACATAACATAGGTAGAACACCACTTAAGGGTAGATTTTGTCAATTATAAATGATTCACGACACAACCATGTGGAACATCTCCTGCTTCTTCATGTACTTTTCTTTGTTTTTTTACTATTTATTGAATTATTCACAATTCACGCGCTAGGTTCTTCTTTTTCTTTTTTCTTTTTCAGCTTCTTATGATTTCTATCGCTTTTCTTTCTTTATCCTTTATTATTTTTTCTTTAAATTTTTCCTTCATTCTCAGTGCATGTTCCCACTGTTTCACGTATCTTCTTTTCTTCTTTGTTTTTCTTGTATGCTCTATAATATTTCCATCTTTTTACCTCAACTTACTTTCATTTGTGTAATAATGCAGTTTAAGAAGACATCCACAACATACTATACTTTTCTTTTAAGGTGAGTGTACTATTATAGCTATCCGTTCCCCATGGTAGACTGGCTGTTTAGGGATCATTTCAGCCTTAACACTATCCTAACTAGGGGAGTGGGTTACCTTAACTATAGAATGATCTTGAGGATTCCAGGTATCGTATACAATATCTCTGTAATTCATTTATGTCTTTTATAACATATATTTGGACTCTCAGACGAACCTCCTTTTTTTCAATCTAGTATCTTCAATCCTTATGTTCTCCTGAAGAAGTGACTGAGGTCACGAAACGCGACGAGAGTCAACATAGGACTGAAATTATTTGAACTGTATCAAATTTTCCTTAATAAATTGATTGTATACTTACTTTTTTTACAAATATTTGTCAATTGGACATTATTATTTGATTGATAACTAAATTCGCCAGCTATAGTCCCCTTGTGGTTACCGAGGGACTCGTATCCCTGATAACCGGGTGCAAATGATTTCTGTTGTATTTAAAACTTACAAAAAAAGCTGAGCTATCAATGAAGTTTGAATCCTTTTGGAGCTTCACATTTTACCTGCCAAGGCAACTTCATAAACTGAATTAAGTGTATATCAAATATTTGCATTTGCATAAAATGCACCTCTGGTGGTTTGGCAGTGTGACTAAAAAGACTCCTGGTAAATAACCAGGTCAGGTAAATAACCAACATCTGTTACCTAAAAAAATCTGTGGAAAAAAAAATCTTAATTCATTAGAATAAACAATTTGAAGGCACCCTGTCGATATAGGAGACCTGGGTCCCCAATATTTGGCCTGTGCACTTTTCACGGTAGCAAAAAATATCAAACGTATAGTGTAACAGTTTATTCTGTATAATGTTCGGCAAAGATTTCTCCAGGCGTTTCGCGTGTTTACTTATCTTTGAATTGGCAGGATACTAAACTGATTGATACACCCTTTTCCTTTTACATTTATAGCTGATTACCATTGTCTGTTTTGGCTCTCTCCTGAAGATTGTTGGCGTGAAACGCGTGGAGAAATCTTTGCCGAACATTATACAGTGAATGAGTCTTGAGTTACACTCTACGTTTGACATATATAATTTTTGCTTCTGTGAAAAGTCCACAGGCCAAATATTGGGGACCCAGGTCTCCTATATCGGCAGGGTGCCTTCAAATTGTTTATTCTAATTCGTTTATTGGATGTTGGTAGCGTCTACATGTTTTGGTTATTTTTAATGTACCAATTTCTCTTCTGTTCTTAATTCATATTAACCATTTAGAGTTAGGCAGCATTCAAAGCGCCAGCCTCACACAATGTGCACGCACTTTCAGGGCTTTTAAAAACGCACCCAATCTTTCACTATTAGATAGGCTTCCAAAAAGTGATCCCACCTGCATCTTCTTGGCATTACTTCCAGACACCTGTGTGAATGCTGCCTAAATTACACACCATCCCCCTCCTCCAAAAATGCAGACTCTCTACACCAGTGGTGGGCAACTGAGTTGATATGGAGGGCCACAAGTGCGGCCCTCGGCATCACTAAAGGGCCGCACATAACATTTTCAATTTTTACTGACTTGTATAAGCATTTTATAATTAAACAATGATAGCAGGCAGAGCTATTAGACATTATTTTTCATTTTTAAATAACAAAACTTGTTTTTAAATATACTCCAAGCATTAAGGAACACTGTATTATGGTAATGCACATTTTTTGTCATATATATCCTCAAAGGTTATGTACCTCATAGATATCTCCAAAGCCTTTGATGATATCTATGGGGCACATAACCTTTGATTCAAAAGTTATAACCCTCTCTTCTGAGCTTATGTGCCACATACAATAATCCCCCGTTTGTTGGTGGAAAAGTGGGAGCATAGGCACTCATCTTCTTAGAATAGTATATTCTTAGGGCAGGAAGCATAAGAAAGGTGAGGGACTTGTTCAGGCGCTATCTGGGTTGCTGATTGGCTTTCATGTGCTCAGTCAGAGTGAGTCCCTCTCCTCCTCTTTCCTCCCGTAGAGGATCTTGGGCATTGGGCATTAACAGTAGGTTTCCTGGGCCAAAATTGGAAGACCAAGGGGGGCCGCCAAGGAACGCACAAAGGGTCGCATGTGGCCCGCGGGCCGCAGGTTAGGCACATAGGCTCTACGCACAATAAATTCTTATTCACAAAAATATGAGTATATAGGTGCAGAATATAGACCACAATTCTGCATAAGACATATATACATATATTTATTATTTAACAAATGACTCATGATCACACAAAATCTTACCAACCATACACCATGTGTTACATATGCTTGAAAATAATATATACTCAGAATAGATTATCACATATTTGATGTGTTTCACAAACTTTGCAGAAGATGGCACATTCAGAAATGATATACATACTGTAAACACAAAAACTTAATTAATTTTATATTCAATTGAATTGACTTGTGCAAAAAAAATATCAACTGTAAAGCTTCCCATACATGGATAGATCCGTGGCGTGTGCACGTTCGTGGCTAATCGAAATCGCCTGGGGATCACAGCTGGCCACCTGGAGCGATCCAAAGAACAGACATGTCCGTTTTTCTCTGGCTGATCACATTACTTTGGATAGGGACTAGTATTGAGCATATTGAGCGTATTGGTATATTCGAGTTCGTGTAATTTCGCGAATATAATAAGGAACATTTGAAATTTGTAAATTTTGTTTCAACTGTATTCTATTGCCTTCCATTGCACGTAGCCGCAATTATTCGCAAAGATTTGTGAACCAGCTTTACAGCTTCTGTTCTGCATTCTGTGATTTAAGCCAATACGAGCGCTGTGCGTATTGCACCGGTGTTGAAGCATAATATGACGAATATTCGCCATTGCAAATATCCAAGTGCACATTCATGAAATATTGCAAATTTTTTAATGTCGGATATTCATAGAATAAATTTCGAAAATTCTCGCTCAACACTAATGGGGACCAGGGTTACGGCTGGCACACAAAGGGTGCACTCTGATTCTCTGAGCAATCGGCCATTCAAGAGTCGTGCAGGGATCGCTGTGTGTATGGGTTTTTTTTTAATCAAGCATCAACCAATCCTACTACCACACTGTGTCATTGATGCAAAACCGATTCCTACATTCTATTCATTTCCAATTATAATGGTAACAAATCACCGGATACAAACAAAACACATAAAAAACTGGTCAGACACTTGTACAATCCACAAAAATTTTTCTCCCAGCCAATCACGGGTCCATTTTTATCACTTTTTACAGTAAAAAAGGACTCTTAACAATCAGCCTTAATTTTATTTATTAAGTAGATCAAACAGGGAAGTCAACACCTTCAACTTTCTCCTGATTTCCAATGAAAAATATTTTTCTTACAGCATGATTTTAACCTCCCTAGCGCACTGTTGACGTCCAGATTTCTGTACCAAAAGCACACCATAGACTTCAATGATAAATTTTTCTTTTTTTCTATGTTGTAGGCCTGTAACTTCCCAAAATCTGTCCGTACAAGGGTCTAATAATAATCTAATGTCTAATAGACATCCTGAATATAATAATGTTTGAAACACACAATTATGTAAAATAGAAAAATGTTTTAATAAAATTAATGAGAAAACACAAAAATCAGGGCACAAAGCTATGCTGCTATGTACTAAATCTTGCCCAAATAAAGTCACTTGTGCCCCAGATGTGCCCATTTGCAGTTAACCCTCTCTAACACACCAGGGAAGAGAGGGTTACTGCAAATGGGCACATCTGGGGCACAAGTGACTTTATTGTGGCGATGTTTAGTACATAGGTGCACATTGAAAGCAGTTTTCTACATAGAAACCTGCTTTCGTGCTATTTACTGTTCAAATTTCCCACTGCCTTCCCGAGTGACGTCATCACGTGACTTGGAGGGGGGGGGGAGAGTGAGGATCCGAAGAGGCATGTCGCATCAGGGACACCAGGACAGCGCAAAAAAAAGTATGTGCTGCCGGAGCCCCGATGTGTGCTGGACAGCACCATCTCATCCAGTGCTATACTAGCAGTAGCAGCGCTGGACGAGATGCTGTCGTCCTGACCGCTAGGGCGGTTAAAAAAAATGAAAATGAAACATCAAAATAAGAGAAACTATGCAGTGTTATACAAAAACAAACCTCTTCATTTAAATTGTACAAATGTCTCAAATCAATGTTCAAAAATCTGTATTTTGTGGAATAGCCACGTTTTATGGAAAAAAAAATACACAAGCTTTGTTTCCTCTTGATGGATGTTGAGTAACATAGTATTAGTAGATGGAAGACATTAATTACATTGTATATGGGTGGGTTCATGGGTCCTTCACAAAGAAAGATCATCACTGACCCTCAACAGTTGGTGGGAGAAACTGTGGCTTGTAGGCTTCTCCAGATCTCCATCTTACCATAGGATGACCAGGTGTCAGGCAAATTTAAACATTGATCTTTAGAAAACCTCAGCCTGACACTTTCCTTCTCATTCTAGACATAAAATCAATTGGAGTGGTAAAATATTTTTTGCAAGAGCTATGTCTTACATAGGTAAGCCTTATAGCTGTGGTTCTCAACCTTTTTAGATCCACAACCCTGGAAGTGACATTGTAAAGTGTAATTTCCGTGTTCCAAATACTGCAAGTGACCATTCCCTCAAGTGCAAGTGACTTCCCTCATGATCAGATAAGTGTAATGACCCCTCTTATTCTACTACCCCACTTGGGCAAATTATGTGCAGGGTGGGAAGTTTGAAGGCAGAGTAACTCCCTATTCTTCCTAACTTCTTCGTAATTAAAGACTGCCATACACAGCCCCTTCAGTCGGCCGGCACCCTTTGTGTGCCGGCATTAGCTTCAATGAAGACGCCGGTCTTCATTGAAGCTAATGCCATCGGCTTACATCGGCCAGAGATTATTGGACATGTCCGTTCTCTGGCCGGCGGAGCTGTGGGGCGTCAGGAATCTGTCGCCCCATGTGGGCACATGCCGATTAGCGGCCGATTTTTCCGCTGACCGATGGCGCGAGCGTGCATGCCCGTCGGTCAGGTGAAAAATCGGCCGCTTATTGGCATGTGTATGGCAGGCATAAGGCTTCATTCAGATAGTTGGTTTCATGGTGGCTCACACTTTCTGCATTTTTAAAATAATTAAACAATTTCTTGTAAATTAACCAGCATTTGCTCATCAATTTTAGGGATGTTCACTTTCTTCTCTTCTATTGATTTGGGACTGTAAGGCCAATAGGATGAAAATAAAATGTTCATAATTTATAAAATTGTAATTGTAAAATATTAATTTATATAATTGTACTTTCTCATCCCCCATTCTTTTTAGTGAGTTTTTTATTGGATTAACATGTTTTGAAATAAAAAATATGTAAACTAATTAAATTCATATATTTTGGACAGATAATTCTATATATGGTTAATCTCAGAAAGTTGCGTAAGCTGAGTTGTTTTGCTATTTCTAAATGGGACCCTTCTATTGATTAAAGGGGAATCCTGATTATTATTGTTTTTTTCACCGAATTTGAACCCGACTTCAATTGAGAATGCTCATTTGCATCTTCATCACTTAACGATCCTAGATTTGCCCTTCACTATCATCACTATGTGCAGGTACAATTGATGGATGTTAGATTGACAGTCAGTATTAGTTGATCGAATCTAAGGTCGATCTTGCAAAAGTCTACCTGTAGACCAACTAAGCTTTCCCTTGGCTCAGTCAACTAATGCTGCCATCTTCTCCATTGAATCTTTCCGTTCTTGATTGCTAATTTTGAAATAAATCCTGCACATGTGCAAAGGAGTTACATCATTCCCAAATCTCAGAACAATTCCTGGAATCTAAGAGATGGCTTCAAGTAATGTACTCTATTTCAGTAGGGTATTTTTTCAGAATCAAACAAAAAATATTATTCTAAAGGTCACTTAATCTTTGACTTTAATATTCCCATATGAATATTTGATATTGTTGTTTGTTATTGTTACACTGTACATACCAAGTACACAATTCCACCAGCAAAGATACCCCAATTTTGCACTTTATACTGGAGATTGTTTGCTTGATTAGGCAGGGTCCTCTTCTCTTTCTGTGTAGTGATGAGTAGCACAGGCAATATTCAAATTCGCAAAATAGCACAAATTTTTCAAATAGCCTAATATTCTAAAAAAAAAAAAAATATTGAGATCGCCAGTCATTATTACCTTCATTGTGACAAAGACTTTCTCAATAAAAAGAGCCATTATTCGCATATTTTCTTGATCAACACTATCACTAATGAAAGCTATGAAAACATAATTTATAACCTTCCTTGAGCAAATCTTCTCTGGTACATGCACATGTTGCGAACCCAATGCATGGTACTGCATCTGGGTACTAATGTAAAAAATCTCTAATATTCACGATAAGAAAGATATAGCACTTTATGCAAATCCTCTAACTGCCAATATTCGCAATACAAATTTGTGATTTCGAATATTCGCGATCAACACTGTGCCACAGTAAACATTAGTATGTAAGTTTGTGTTACCTTTTAACTCATATAAAATGTACAACCCTGCATATGTTTGCACTTTAAAAATAAAAGTTATTATCATACAGTAATTATAATGTATGTATTTATATGGCTTATCTGCTGCTCAAATTATGAACAAGGGTCATACATTCTAGCTAAATGTCTACTGTAGGAGAACTCATTTAAGAAGCACAAGAACTATAATCGGGTTGATTTTTAAATCTGTAATTGACAGTTACATTTCTGCATTGCATCAAATGATCCTGAAAAGTCAGTACATTATACAGTTGCAAGAAAAAAGTAAGTGAACCCTTTGGTTTTGTAAAAAGGAGCGGTCCAAAATTCCTCCGGAAACGTTGGGTGGAGGTTATTGGTCAACCAGTTATTAACTCCAAAGGTTCACATACTCCCCCCCCCCCCCCCCCCCCCCCTGCACTTTAAATGATTACATGTTATGTTCAATAAAAACATGAAAACATATAATGTTTGTGTAGCATTATTTAAGCAGACTGTGTTTTTCTATTGGTGTGACTTGATGAAGATCAGAGCCCATTTATTGATTAATTCATGCAAAACTCGACTTTATCACAAAGGGTTCACATACTTTTTCTTGCAACTGTAAATGGAATATCTGATCAAACTGGTCATTAGAGATGGCTGCAAAATTTGATTTTATTGGAGATTGAGTTGCAAAGCCCATCAATAAGGTAATATCATTACTGGAGATATGGAGAATGGTTGTGGGAACATTGAAGTTTTCACTTTTTTTTTTATAAATAAAGTTCAAAGTAAGGTAAACTTTTAAAATAAACAACAATTTTGGTGACAATTCCATATACAGGAAATGTGTACTTACATCACTTTAATTTTAGTCAGCTAGTCGAAATTTCAAAAAATAATTCAACTATCTCTACTGGATATGTGTTTCTCCCCTAGGATAAAATACCATCTTAAACATATTCCATTAACTTTTTCTTTATTCTCCGAGGTGAAGGTTTACAATTATTTATATATATTTGTAGCCCCTCAATAAATAAGAATGCCTTCACTATGACCAAGTGTCACAATCTGCTGCTAGCAGCTTAATACTAATTGGGTGCTAACATCCCTCCATCCAATTCACCTGATTTAAATGTGGTAATTGTTAAATAAACAAGCACATTATTATTGAAAATACTAGGTGCCACCGCCCCACACTGCTAATCTGGGGTCCTTTAAAAAACAATTACACTGATTTGTCAGCATGGAGCGATGCGTCTTGTGCCAGTAGCTATTGTCTCTTCCCCGACCACATTAACCCACTAAATAATCATATGAAATAAATGCTGCATTTTCAGCAGGATTAGTCTAATAGCATTAAAGGCTTTATTTATTTATTTATTTTATTTCCTTGGAAGGAGAAAAAATAAACTTTTTTTAAATGAGATTACTTATTACTTGAGTGATTTCCTTCAATGCAGCAAGGATGGTGTCCGTGAAATTGAAAAATTAAGAAAAGAAGCGATTTAATACATTAATGGTTTTGAATAAAAGAGGAGTTAAGAGTCCCATGCTCATCTGCTGGAGAAAGTTGAGATCTTCTGGCAAGGAAAGATAACACTGTCCCTCTAGGTGACCCCCCCTAGTGTCCCCATTAGCTGCTAATTACTTGCCAAACAAATAAACAATTAACTCCTCTTGCCTCTTGGTGGGAGAGTCTTCATTGAGATGCTAAGACTTTCTAATGAGAGATTTTAATTAATGAGGTTGTAAATCCGGCCCCCTTGTTAACACAGCTATAAGGAGGGCCGAAACCCCCATCTTTTAGCATTCTGGTTTTTTAGAGTCTACAGGAAACTTGATCATGTCAAGTGGGTCTGTTTGTGAGAATGGCCCAAGGATGTCTGCAGAGCTCCAGAAAGGTTCTTTTCTTGGTAATGACAGGACTTCAACAAACTCATTTTCCATAGAAAGTATTCTTGGACTGGATAAGAAAAGGGAACTCACTTCCACTGCCAGCATTAGGCATTACAGGCCTTGGATGGACGAATACTGCAGCAGAGGTAAGCCATTACACAAGCTTAGACTATTAATATTGTTAGTAAGAAATTATTTAAACACATAATTTAAAATCTATAATGCATATTGCAAATAATTTCTTTGCAACTATCTTGATCATGCTTGACTGTGAGGCTGATTTCCTAAAGGGGTCTTTAAGTTGCATGTTTTTTCACCTCAATTATCCAGAAAGAAAATATGTTAAGTTACTTATTTAAATTATGTGCAGTATTTCTTTTTAAATGACCAGGTGAACAAAAGTGAATATTTAACGTATTGAGCAAATAATCACAAATCATGTCTTTAACCTGAATGAATTCAAGCACAAATAAATACACATACAAATAATTCAGTAAAGGTTCTATTGCATCAAAATCTGACTATTGATTATAAAAGATGCTAAAACAAACATCCAAATAAAGTATAAATCTGTAAAGTAACATGTTAATTAATTGACTTTTACTTAAATATGTAATAGTATAGTGTTTTACCGTGTTAGCCACTTGAACTCCAAACTCTCTATACTTAAATATGTAGATATTCTAAATACACAGAATAAGTCATTGGTCTCCTTTAGGTTTGCTTACCCTTTAATTACCTATAACTTTATTTTCTCCAGCCCTGCTATTGTTAGATCATGCTGTTATTTTTTTTTTTCATATTAAATTTCCTATTTAAAAAACATATATTTGACAAAATGTAACAAAAATTGCAACAATCTAGTGCTGAGACACATCAACATTTTTTGTTATTGCCTACTTATATTTTCTTGTAATTGTAATTTTTTGTAATTGAACTATATAATAAGTATGTAGAAACTTGTAGTTATTTAGCTTATGATGGGTGATGCGCTACCCAAGACTTATCAGAGGTTTGTTTTTTTTAAATCAGATTAGATTTCACTTGTGATTAGAATCCTTTAGAACTAGCTCATATCTGATATTAGTTGGTGTAAATAAGTGTGTCATCAGTTGTGGTATAAACAATAGTGAGTGTTTGTCTGATTACAGGGATAGAAACACAAGTGGGATTTAAGTAAAGAGTATTTTATATTTATAATCTGATGGCCTTATATGGGTTAGTTATGATGAAAATTGACAAATGCATTTGTTTCTCTTTCCAGAAATTGATACATCTTGCTGGCGCCTTCCTATCCTCAGTTGCGAAATACCTTTTCAGGTTCATACAGTGCGACATACCCTAGATAAAGAAACTGCTGGACAATATGAAAAGTGCTGCTCAGCAACTGAACGCCTTACATATAAAAGAGAAATGAGCTGGTACCGAGGAAGGAGACCTAGAACTGCATTCACTAGAAGCCAGGTAAAAACAGAGATATGTGTTAACAACTGTATATCATATTGATCCCACATACTTTATCAAACATACTCTTTCAATATATGAAACTTTCCAATCACTTTCACTATTACCTTTAGATATAGTTTGTTAATTCAGGCAGACTCTTTGCCTTCAGGAGTAGGTTAGTACTGTAGGTGGATGCCATGTAAACTTTACTTACTGCCTTCCTAAAATAAAATGTATTCATGTTTTTTTCTGAAAAATATAAATAGAATTGTGTGGAGGTAGAACATATGGCCAGTTATGTACCTTCAGGCAGAGAATACTAACTTCTGGTTCCAGAGTAAAAAATTTAAGTAGAAATCTTTCCAGAGCAGAAATCCTACTTTCGAAAGCTGTCATATGTATTATCTCTTGTCAGACTAATGCATTTCAACAATTTATTCTATCATTTCATTTGCAGATTGAGATTCTAGAGAATGTGTTTAGAGTAAATTCATACCCTGGTATTGATGTGAGAGAAGAGCTTGCCAACAAGTTGTCCTTAGATGAAGATAGAATCCAGGTAAGATATGTGATACTTCTGCATTGTGTATATGTTCTATTTTAATTTTAGTACAAACTTACCTATCCCCTAAAACTACCCTCCTCACATGCCCTACTAAATGACCATGATTTCTAAACAGAATTCTCCATTACTTCCATCACAACAGATGGTTAAATGTTTTGCAAAGCCCTGAACATGGCATCATCCTAAAAAAATGTAAGCTGAAATTTCATCTTAACTTTAAATCTTAATTGTGTTGACTTAACTTTGAATTTACATTTTATTGGTAATGTTACCCCAAGTCTTCTCTACATCACCAATTTTGGTGATGATACCCTGTTTAAGGGCTTTGCAATTAAAATTCAAATTTTTGCAACTATATCCCAATTTTGGAGTATGGAGTAGTCGGGCAGGAGTGTAAGCAAGCCAAAAGATCCTTTCTACCAGTCAGTATCATTCGCTACTCGCTGGTTACAGAAAGGGATGCTTTACAATTGGCAAAAGTATTATTTTGCTAAGCTTGCAGAATCTTGTCAGAGGTTTTGATTTTACATTTCCCAGAACTTCCACTTTGATTTAAAATTATCCTTAAAGTTCAATTATCCTAATTTGGGGGCAGGCCTGTGTTTTGTTTTTCTTGTTTCTTTCTACATGGGGCAGATGTTTTCTATTATATACCTAATAACAGCTTGGATATGTGCTATCCCATTCATGATATCCTAAGCATCTGCCCTGCCAGAGATACAGTCCATTCCTAGCCACTGTAGGCAGATACACCTGGTAACTTGGCACCCTACAAGCTCAATCCATTCAGCCTAACACTTTTTGCTATTGTGAAAGGAGGAGTAAATAATTAGTAAGACAAAGGAGCACACAAAAAGAATAGACTTCATTCATACAAACTGGTAAAACAACAGTTGATCCTCTTTCATTTTGTATCCCACTATAGAAAATAAATAATGGTTTAGGATTAGGAAATCTTGGTAACCCACATTTCTGGAGGTTTTTTAATCTGTTTGCACACTACCTTACTACTAACTTGTGCAACCTTAGACAGAGGATTTGTTTGTTTTTGAGCCCTGCTTCCAATCCTTATTTTCATTGTGATTGTTTGCTTTTATTGTAAAATGAAAATCACTCTTAAGACACCGTATTTACATTTGTTCTTTTCACAGATCTGGTTTCAAAATCGCCGCGCCAAAATGAAGAGGTGCCACCGCGAGTCTCAGTTTCTTATCGTGAAGGAATCCTTAACACCAAAACTCCAAGATTGAGAACATTTCTACAGTTACTGTAATGAAGTACTCACCAACCAGTTAAAGCTGCATCTCTGGTCTTGCCTGGTGGCCATTCAGAGAGTTCTCATCTCCACAGTCTACTGCATTATAAAGTTTTCCAATATTGTAAAAATCAAATAATTTTTTTTGTAGCAACTATTTATCTCAATTCACTTAAACAATTTACAAGTCCATGAGCATTTTTAGCTAAGTGCCAACATATTGCCTAAAACCTACGGTACATTTGGCTACATTGATAAAAATAACTTTTATAGTATAATAGTCTGATAAAATGCTTCTCCAGCTGATTTTTACTTTTTGATTTGTATTACCTTTACAATATTGTATTGTGATTCATTGAACACAACTTTTGAACTGTTTTTTTTATACTAATGTTCAGCCAGCAAACTATAGGGACTTTTTGCTGTATAAAAATACTTTCTCCAAGTATAACAGTCCAAACATAGGTGTGAAATCTTTTTTAACCATCACTATTGACTTGAGGAATAATGGAATGGAAATTTTGACTTCTGGCGGCTTAAGGGGCAATTGACTACATGGGTTACTGCTCTGTCTTAAAAACATGTAAATATTTTGTAAACTAATATAATAAAATGTCCATGCACTTTTTGTAAATAGAAATTTAAAAATGTTTTAATAAATATATTTTAAACTCAATCTGTGTACTGAATAATGCTTTTTGTAGAGAGTGACATTGAGTGTGAAAATTGTGCTGTAACCACAGCAGCCCTATTGACATTCTGAAAAATTAAGAAATTTGAAACCTGCAAATTGAAATATAAAGTATATATATATAATAAAATAAAACATGGAAAATTTCCCAGTACTTGGAGAAATATAACAATTATATGTACATAATTTTTTTTTCTAAATGTCTAACCCCAAGGTATACATAATTATGCATGTTTGTAGAGCTAATGCATGCTTTTCACATGTGTATATATATATATATATATATATATATATATATATATATATATATATATATATATATATATTGTAGAGGATACCAAGGGTGGATCCTGGATGGGAAGTATATCTCCCCATATTATGGGCTGTGGTCCCAGCTGTATTCTGGGTAAGGAGTCCGGGAAAATATATGGGCAACTAAGGTTGCTATTTGTTTAGTTTTTTCGGGTCTCGGACTCCAGAAAGGAAGTCTGGTTGAAAAAGCTCTGATGTCAGGTGGAGGAGCTGAGGCCAGGTGTGCAGCCTGAGTGTGTGGAGTCCAATTCTCTCTCTCTGGAGCAGAGTTTCCATGTGGAAGGCCTGGGAGGCCTTGCAGGACTGTTTAGGCAAGCCATAACCACTGACTGCAAAAGATATCTGTGTTTAGAGACTGCATGTAATACAACGGCGATATATGCTGCAAGACTTGATTTGTTTTCTGGTAAAATAAACCGCAGTTTTTTGTTCATCATATGGCTTTCCCCTGAACTTTACAATATATATATATATATACATACATACATGATCCCTGAACTTTACAATATATATATATATATATATATATACATACATACATACGTGTGTATGTTTTGTTTGGATAAAGTGAGGATCATTAGGAATCTGTGTGGGGTTTTCACTAACTAATGACTTTTAATTTAATAAACTTTGTAAATGATATGATACCAACCCACACAAATATACCCATAAAGAGCTAGCTCCTATCCAGTAAACAATTGCACAAAGATTGGGACTCCCTCCCTTGGACTTTAAATTGAGTCACATAGGAATATACAGAATAATTAACCAGAAATATAAATAAATAAAACCCATATTAAAATATTTTTTGTACATGATTGAATCATACATAATTTAGAAACAATTCAAAAATAATGCAGATAGAAACATAGAAATAGATTTTCATGCAAGAGAGGTTTTAGCAGATCAATTGTTTACGTGTTTTGCTCTTTAGAAATGGGCTTCATCAGAAATGTGATTCTACTAATAAGGGGATGTTCAATTGAGGTAGTCATTCACCATACACTTCACAATTGAGTCTGTTAGATAGTAACAAGCAACTACTCCACCTATAATGAATATTAGATAGATGAAACTACTTGTTGCAGGGGGAGTAATGTCACTGACGTCACTTTCGGTCATTCGGATTCAAATTCGGATTTCTCTCGGCGGGGAATTCGAATCTGCCCGCAAACAGGCGGATGGCAGACTTCTTATAAAGTCTGATCCGCCCATTCGTGGATGGACCTGGCCGAAGTTCGGCCATCACCAGTCAGAAGCGAGAACAATACTTGTTTAACTGCATTACACCAACCGTAAATGTTAGTAGAAAAAGGATAATGATATGGGGTTTTTATTAAAGCAGGGTACAGACTGCTCGATAGTCTGTACCCTGCAGCAGCGTAATGACGTCATCACGCTGCTGTCAGATATCGGAGGAGCCGGGGAGAGCAGAACTGTCTCTCCCCAGCTCCTCCTCATCCGAGCTTTGCCTGGAGACTGTACCCTGCTTAAGAGTCTGGAATAAGATCTTTAGGTCCAGTGAAGGGGAATGTTAATCCTTCAGCAAACCAAGACATTTATGACAATGCTATTCTACGATGTTTGTGGGAACAGTTTAAAGAAAGTCCTTTTCAGTTCCAGAATGACTGTGTCCCAGTTTCCAAAGCTATTTCCATAAAGCTGTTGTATGGTTTGGTGATGAGTTTTGAGTTAAGGAGTTTGGTGAGGAAGAACATGACTTGCCTGTAAAGAGCACAAACTTTAACCTCCAAAATAAACCTTGGGAATCAACTGAAAAAAATTAAAAGCCAAACCTTGTTAGTCCACATCAGTGCCTAACTTCACAAATGCTCTTTTGGCTGACTAGAGCTAACTTTATCTTAGACCCTTCACACAGGAGTTGAAGTTTAATTAATGCCATGTATTTACATTGGGATAAAAATATCTGTTGTTATATTGGCCACTTGTATCAATACTTTTATGTGTTTAGTGTAATTTTGCTGATATGATGGGTGTTCATTTACTTTTGGTTATTAGGTTATATTTAGTGCATTTATGTAATTTTAGCTTGCAGCAGAATTATTCATCTGTGTTTTTAAAAACAATGGCTACTGTGGCACTTTTTTTGATTGTTTTGCTATGGACTTTATTTAAATTTCAATGTACTTGCATACTAGCAGTGACTGTCATTCTTGTCATTAATGGGCTGGGTCTTTTGGGATCTGCTCCCCTCTGTCTTGACATCATACGTGCTTTCAAAAATGTCAGTGACAACATTCTGGAACATTGTCCAATTAGTTCTGTAAACAGCCAGAGGGCAACATGCCAAAGGCTCTTGTCAGCAGCGGTCCACCTGACTCCGAGCTGGGGAGCAGCGATAAAAACTCTTGTTGTGCTCTATGTTGTGTATTCCCCATTTTTCTCAAATCCTGTTTCCTCACTAATAGGTTTTTGTGTTGATGGAACTGGTAATGTCGCTGTGCTTGCTGTAATGATTACTTTGGTGACTTACTGTGCCTTGTGCTGATTCCACACTCACAAGACAGCATCAGAGAAGCCTGTTTGTTATTTGCTTAGTTTGTCTGGGGAACATTACAATGCTCCTGCATAGATGCTGCTTTGTATCAGGTTGACCAGTAATATTGTCTCTTAAAGGGTCAGTGCACCCAAAAGTCATGTGTTTAAGTTATTGAGCTGGTTTTTGTAATTATCTGAAAAACAAATCCTGTATTGGATAGATTTAGGTCTTGTTCACACCTACTTGTTTGACATACATCTTCTTGCATTTTCACACACATTATATCCAATGAGTGAAAAATGTGAAATATCATCTATATGGGTAGTTGGTTTGCATAAAGTTAGGCTAAAGACAACATGACACACCCTAATATATATATATAAGAAAATTCCATTAAGGGGACCAACCGTTCCAATATTCCCTAAAAGGTTTGTAAGGCACTGAACATTACTCAGTTGTCAAAATGTTGTAGTTAGGTCTTTATTAATAGTGCAGGACCAATATATATATATATATATATATAAAACAATATATATAAAACAATATATATCCAATTAGCCTGCTATAAGGATGCATATCAACCCACTTAATACAGGTAGCTGTGGACCCAACCTAAAGCCTGGTTCACCACCTAACTTCTTCTCAAAAAAGATCTCTTGTTCCCCCCCTAAATAGTCCTACCATACTCTGGTTATTTGTTTTATATTATGATCAGTTTCTGTCTAATTATGCCAACTGCTTATAATCACACACAAAGATTAATAATTTCATTGCGGCACCTACTGTAGATTTAAGGTACCCATATACGCAGTAATCCCTGTGCAATTCTTGAGCGGCCGATTGCAGCGTGATGATGCGGCTGGTCAATCAGAGGATCAGAGCACACCCTTTGGTCCCCATCCAAAGTACTGCAAACGACCAGAGAAAAAAGGACATGTCCGTTCTCTGGCCGATCGCGAATTGGGCCACGTGGATCAGTCATTCCAGGTGGGCAGTTGTGATCTGTAGGCGATTTTGCGTGGTCTCAAAATCACCAACGGATGTATAAGTGTATGGGGGCCTAAGGCCTGCTTTCATGTCACCCTTTTCTAAACATTGACATGCATCATCGCATGAACAGGTGTTTTGAATATAATAAGTACAATTTTTGGAAATTGGTAAACATGCATTGACCAATGAAGATTAAAGCACATAGGTGTGAAGCAGGCCTAAGAGCAAGGTCATTTGTTATTTGCTGTTTGTCAGTGCACCTGTTCAAATATGCTTCCCAAATACAAGTTTCAGGGTTGTTTATTCTTATACTATTAGTGGCTTAACTGCTTATTGATAAAAAAAATACTGAATAGCAACAGACTGGGCAAGGTTCTCTTCTCCTCCTGTGTCATACTTTGTACCTGTATGTTCAGGGCCGGGCCGACACAGAGGCTGAAGAGGCTCGAGCCTCTGGGCGCTGGTGAGGTCTAGGCGCTGCTCAGGGGGTTTTTACATGTAATTTACATGCAGGACAAGTTTTACCCCCTAAGCAGCGCCCATGAGCGCCCATGATGTAAATGTCATCACAGGGACGGGGATGGAAACAGTTAAATACTGCCTGGCTAACCTTTAACCATGTCAGTCTCTCAGACACCTCAGAACTACAAGTCCCAGCAGCTCCCGGGAGAGCTCCTTCATGTACGCAAGCGTACTGGCACCTTATCAGCTGCCTCTCACATTTCACGGAGCTGATAGTTGCCCAAGTCACAGGTCTGAGGAGAGCATTGTAACCAGGACCCGGAATACAGGGAGTTTAAAAATAGTTCAAAGAGGTGAATGATATTTAAATATATTTAAAAGGACTGTGTTTGTATTTCTGATGTGTAATCACATACTGTAAAGGTGAATTATATAATACACAACCTAAGAATTGTAGGTGGATGGAAGTAGAATTAAGAAGACCAGAATCAGCAGGGCTTACACTGATGTGAACTGTAATCAGGATTCTGCCATATAAGCTTTAGAAGAAGCTATAGGAAGCCAGCATCTCCTCTACCTGTTTTACAATGGAAATCACTTTTTGTTTACATACACACCAGGGTAGGCAGTGACATGCAGGAGACAACAGTGACACTACTGGCATACAGGCACTTCATTTTTATTAGAAATGTATCCCTAGAGAAAGAAAATGGTTATTGCTGTGTTCCCCATTATTAGTTTTCAAATATAAGTAGATGACCTGATGGATTTTCTGTCATTTTACTACTTTTTCTGGGGAAGTGCTAGCCTAAGGTCCTTATCCTTCAGCTGTAAAGTCCTTGATAAATATTCTGAAACAGCAACAAGTGCTACCGATGTCATGGCAAAATTATGAGTAATGAAAGGAAGGTTATCTGCATAGTACACACATACATTAACTTAAAAAAAACTTTTTTTACATTTTAAAATGTATATGAACAATAGGCAACATTTAATGTACTAGACATATATTAATAATAATGTGTAATGTGGACATTTCACCAGGTATTAATATTTTAGGTGTTAATTGGTTTCCTTTATGTAATTCCGGCTCATAATCCATTGTACATTGTAATACCCACATAACAGAGCATAGACAGAAGTATGGATGGAAAATGGGGGGTTATATAAGGCTTTTAAATTTTAACTAAGCAGCACCCACTATCGTAGCATAACATATCGCACTGTTATTCCTTTCCATACACTCCTTGCTTGCCTTTTATTGTAACTACTTTCCCAACATCAACAACAAACCCAATCACCCAACAATTTACATTTAACCCAGCAAAGTATAGACATAAAGCCAAAAACAATCAATAGTCCTAGCAGACATTGCTACTTTTCAAAGTTTTTCATGGATAAAGTTTTAATTTTAATTTTAGGTTATCACCAAAACTTCAACAGTCAGGCATTATGTCTGCTACGATGCCCTG
>CM070037.1:107211109-107226971 GCA_036250615.1 Ptychadena robeensis | reverse complement strand
AAAAGTCGAAATTTCTACTTAAAAATTCGCAATGCGAATTTTTCGACCATCTCTACTGTTTACTAGTTCACTGTTGGCGAGTTGTTATACCATGGCAAGGACTCTATAATTTACTTGGCTCTCCTATGCTTAGTGGGTAGCTATTTATTTTTTATAGTGACAGCAAACTTTTTAGCTTTATAAATAACAGCAAATATTGGTAGATTTTGCCTTAAAAAGCGTGTCCTACATTTTTCTGTGATATGAACTGAATTCACAGACAATTCTACTGTATCTTTCTTTCAATCTATGGTGTTCATATCCCCCCATGACTACCGTACTTAAAGCGGACCTACCACATGGTAGGTCACTTTGTACTACCAGCAGCACTGCTGCCAATTATTAGAACAATCACTGCCCCAAAATGAAAAAAGTTCCGACAGCAGGAGTGCTTTTAGATTGCCCCTCCTACTGTGGGACGTTGCGCATAGGCTGGATGTCATCTAGCCGAAAGGGCACTTGGGACACTCTGTCCCTAGTGCCTCTGGGGATGTATGACACCATGCCTACCCAATACCACGGAATTGTGACATTACAGCCACAGGACTTTCTGGCAGGGACCAATCAGCAGTGAGGAGACTGCTCACCTCTCTTACTGCACAGCAACACCCCCCCCCCCCCACACAGATGACTTTCACTGGGGGGGTTATGGTGGATGTGTGTTTGACACTTCTTCAAAGTACATTCTTTGTAAAAGTATCCTTCAGCTTCAGCAAATACTTCCATAATTTACATGATGACTGTTTCTTCTTTTTGATAGAATTCTGTTATATTAGTGCTTAATTCACAGCTCTTAATTACCATATATATATTTTTTGCACTATTGGATGCACCAGCCAAAAGATGCACCCCATAGTTTTGGGGACAATTTTTGAAAAAAACAAAAGAGTTAGAGACACAGTCATTCACACGGCATACAGAACGATCCAGCATTGTTGGCAAATCTGGACCATGCAGTGTTCACTCTATATTTCTCCAGTCAAAAGGCCAGTGCCAGGCTAAGTTCCAGCAGGGTGTGCCAGGCTGAAACCCAAAGCCCCCCATATACCTTTAGATCACTCTGTACAATTAACTTAAGAACTACCAACAACTATGTAGTGCCAGGTCCTCCCTGATAGAATACATAGTGATTGGAAGGTATATATCACTGCTATGTAGTGCAGAGTCCTCCCTGATAGAATACATAGTGATTGGAAGGTATATATCACTACTATGTAGTGCCAGGTCCTCCCTGATAGAATACATAGTGATTGAAAGGTATATATGACTGCTATGTAGTGCCGGGTCCTCCCTGATATAGTGAATACATAGTGATTGGAAGGGCTAGAAAGGTCCTCATATTACATGGTTTTGATAGAAGAAACGTTGAAAATCAAAATGTTTAAACACAAAATAAAATAAAATAAAATATTCCATCCATAAAGTACTATATGACGCCAGGGATTTCCTGAAAAAAAAAGTTGGACTGGGAAAAGATCCATCCCACAGGCTTGCTGGGGATCGACAAGGACCTGATCTGTCATCGGACCTAAGCATGAGCAGGTCATGTGACCTTATTAAGCCAAAAAATAAATAAATACATAAATAAAAATTGAAGATGCAAACACACTATATGATCTGTGTGGGAGAGGAGAGCATGCTCCTACTGGTGGCGCTGGAGGTAGATACAGAAAGAGCTTAACTTCTTACTGCACATAGTAACTGACAATGTTATGTGGAAGTCTGTAATAACAGAATACATTATGGATTTACTGACATTTTAATCACATTTTAATCACTTTTTTTGTGTGAAGATACTCCCTTCTTTATAAATCAGCCTTGAACATCATATTAATATTTACAAAACATCATTACTTTAAATCCTTTGCTCTTTGAGCTACCCTACTATTTTTTTACAGTAAATTCCAACTTTTAAACTTTTCCAAGTACTGTACAGTCTATTACTTTTTCAGCTGCAGTGCCTTGTTGCACCTGCAGGTGGCAGGGTTGCTCTGGATACTTGAGACGAAAAATGGAATTCCCAATATTCCTTTGTCATGTTCTTTTAGTAGAGGTGTTTGACAGTAAGAGTGGTATTGTATACCTAGTAGAAGTGTTTCACAATTATTAGGGATGAGACAAATTGAGAACAATTATCGTCCCACGCATTTTGAAAAAGTTACACCAGAGGACTCGAGAGGGGAAGCACCTGATTCCTGTTACTTTTCTTCACTAAACTGACTTGTTTAATAATGAAGGATACCTTATTTACTATATACTATTTACTATATATACTATTTACTATACAGTGCCCCCCCCCCCCGTTATTCCTATGTAGTTCCATGATGGACTGGTGAAATCTTAAACTTACAATAGCCGATGAATTTGATGTATTGTTTATCGTCTTAGTCCGGAGGATTCTTTGACATTCGGATTTATCTTTTATTGTGTGGAGAATAAAAAAATACTTCTTTTTTTAACATTTGGACTTTACAATTGGACTTTCTTAACCTGTTATTGATTTAATTTTGTTTTTTGACCTTGCTTTGACTTCTTATTATCTGGATTATTATTTGAAATCCCCATCTGGGGTAATGTAGTAAAAATAGGGTGGCCTCTAGAAAGTCCCCTCGTCTTTACCCTGGTAAAGGAGAAACCTAATGGCCATACACCTATCTGGGTATTGTGGTACCTTTGATATGTGAGCATTTTGAAAAATGTCTGAATAATTTTTTGCACAATCTAAAAATTTTGGGTGAATGGTAATCAAAGTTAAGAAAAAATATTGATGAAAGTTGGGTTTTTAAAGAGTGCATTTCCCTTTACTGGGGCAATATGGCAGCCAGTGGGTAGATGATGAAAACCTACCGTATTTTTCGGACTATAAGACGCACCGGACCATAAAACGCACCCAGTTTTAAGTAAAAATGTTTTATTACATTTTCACATCAATTGTGTTAATGCAATGGATTAAATTAATGCAATATGAAATTCAGCCAGAAGGTGTCACGAACAGCAGTACACTCTCAGCACAACCTCATCTTACTAACTGACTGTGAGGAAGGGGGTCGTGCTGCACAGTATCTCCTCTCCCTCTCTGGCTGTTACTGTGTCTGTGGAAGCTGCAGAGTGATTGCCGTTTCCACGGACACGGAGAGAGGGATAGATGGCAGTCTAACTCTAACTCTCTCTTCATTGCTTATAAGAGCAGGGCTCTGAGCTCTGCTGGCAGAAGCAATAGAGTTCAGATGTGAGATCTGGACACCGGCCGGCTCTATTTCTCATCTGACAGCTCCCAGGCTAATCTCCTTGCCGGGAGAGCTGGCAGGAAGCCAAGGTACGCATTTGGACCATAAGACGCAGGCACTTTTTTCCCCCGATTTTGAAAAATACAGTATATACTAATGAAGATAGTATTCTTAAAAATAGATAAATAACTAGATAAACAAATAAAATATAAGGATAGCTCAATACACAATGTAAACACACCCATGGGGGTGGGTGTATTTTTCCATAAATGAAGGAAACATACAATCAGATATTAGGAATAAAACGGTCATATTCCAATGTGCGTTGAGCACTTTCAAGAATTTCATTTGGTCGAATAGAGAGTTGTGAGAATGTTAAAAAAATTTATTTATTTTGTCAAAATTGTAATTTAACTTTAAACAAATTAAATGCTCCAATTCATTGTTTTTGTTACTTTCCCAAAACATTTCTCTATATCTCCAGCTATTTTGGTGCGGAAACCTTTTCCATGAACTGTGCAATTATCTCCCAAATCAACTTGGCGACCATTTCTAGTTTTCAGTATAGGGCTATGTGTCCCGTGTTTGGCACACAGTGTGGTCTGTACAGGGGTTTCATACTCTGTGACCATCCTCAAAAATATCAGTGTGGGGGTGCACTCATATTAACGCGACCCTCTCATTGAAAATCGATGGACCTGTCAAATGGTCAAATGGTGTGTTTAATTGTTTTTTTGGACATGTATTTTACGCATCATACCAATGGATATAAAGAGATGCGTTATTGCCTCAGGAAATAGCCATGGCGATTAGCTACCCATTAATGCAGCAAAAACACACCACCCATTAACTGCCATGGACGTATTACGCTGCCGCGTCCATGGTACCCAATGGAGACATAGCCTTAAGCCAGAGGTGGGCAAACTGAGGGACAGGGGCCATATCCAGCCTGTTCCAGACCTTTGTCCCACTTTTTCTCTGCAAAGAGTGCACATAATGCCTAGAGTTGTCCAAACGTTGTCTTGGGACGAGGCAGTGGTGATCACGACACTAAAGGCGCATCTTCATGGCGACAACCGGCAGTCTCTAGAAATTATCTCTGCTTATTGCAATGACAGAGCAGTTTTTTGATGCGGGCGATGCATGGAATTGGCACACCTGGCTTTTGGTTATGTCCCTTTATGGGGCCCACAAGTCAAAGCGTTTACCCACCCCTGTCTTAGAACTCCTCCTATTTGCTCCCTTTGGCCCCATATAGAAAAAGGAAGCTATTATGTACTTTTTTATTTGTTTATTAATTGCAAAAATATCTTTTGATCCTGCCACAAATTTACAACTATTCTGTGCACACTTCCTTTGTTACCCCAAGGGGTATATTCACCTTTCCCAGCTCCTCCCTTGGACTACAAAACACCTATATGTTGTACAGATGAGTAAAACAATAGTGAAGTGTCCTGTAGTTCAGCAAATCACAACTTGCTGGGTTGCAGTTTCATTCCAAAAAAGCCATTGTGCATTCAACAGGAAATTAGGTGCAGAATGTATCTCTACTTCAATCTCCTAGTATTTTTTTTGTATGTGCAACAGGCAACTATTGCTGATTGTACTAACGACTGTACTCAGTCTGTTTCTGTGTATTTGTCTTTGGGTCATTTCTCCTTTTTTTAAGTTTACTTTTTATTCTACAAATTAGTATTTTCACAGATCCATAGCATGGTTGTTATACAAATAATAGAAAATTCTGCCGTATAAAGATCTTTGATGTGGTTTGTGGGTTCGTACTTGTGTAGGTGAAATAAAATGGCGTTCTGAAGTTACAAATCATACTCTAGTAAAAAAAGTATTCTGTATTTTTCTATGAATATAACATTATTTCCCCATAAAACCATGTCTGTCTAAATCTATCATCACATGTGTGAGGGGTTGCTGTGAGGTCTTCCATAGTTTTGATTTCTGATATAGTGGTTAGCCAGTGGCCACGTGTGGGCAGTGTGGTCTACCTCTATTTAGTTGGGATGCATGCCCTGGCAGGATTGGCAAAATGAAATGAAGAAAGATTTTGTGTATTGTTTCTTAGTTACCAGGCAATCGACTGCCGTGCTGCCCCCTTGGCGGCCGATTATCCACAGATGGGGGCACCTATCTTGAGCGATCGACCAGAATAGCACTGCAAGACGGTCGCACAGAGATCCGCCTTGACGGTTCTTTTCTGGTCGATGGATATAGTTTGTTACGGGAATCGATGTGTGACTGGCACACACTGCGATTCCCGTACTTTCGTCAGACATCCGAAAGCAGTGCGGTATTTCCATCCGATCGATTTAAAACAATCGATCATGTGGAAATCGATTGCTGCACACCTGATACGATCGACCAAACGTAATCAAAACCATGGTTGAAAAAGAGCCTCCTCTCAAAATGCGTCCGATTGTTCCTGCTGAGCCCTCCAGCATCTGTAAGCAGGAAGTGATCTCATCTCCAACCAGGAAGTGAGGTCAGACTGGAAAGCACATGAGCCTGAGAGATCAATCCTTGTAAAGCGGAAAAAGTTTTGGGGATCGTTAGGTCCACCTGTCAACGACATGGGGGCCCACACTTCCCAATGTGGAGACTAGGGGCTCTGAGCGGGACTTTAACGGCACTAGAGGTAAACCATGAATAGTCTTAAGTAAAAGTAAAGTATATTTTATTGGTGAAAAAGCCAGACAGTCATTCTAGCGATAATTCCATAAACAAAGATATAACAGTGGATATAATGTTCAGAGAGTGTAACATCAGAAAAATGGTAACAGTTTCTATTACATGTAAATCCTAACCACATAAGTGATGTATGTAAACACCAGATGGGTACAGAAAATAGGGATAACATCTTCTCGACGCGTTTCGCCGTTAGGCTTCATCAGGAGAATTTTTAGGTGTTACCCAGTACTACATAATGGAAGATCAAAGAGAGATCAAGGGTTAGTATTGTTTAAGTATGGACATTATCTAAGTTTGTATGTACTCACAGATTGTGAATGTGGTAGGGGTGCGTAAGGACACATCTGAAACATTCATATGGTGGGGTGAGGTCCCGAGGACCGCGAGGGCCAACCATCTGTCCCCCCTCCTCTCCCCCCCCGGGGCGGGGAGGGAGGGGGCCCGAGGCCACGCAATAACGGGGGACCAGAAGCAGGCACACTGTGTCGAGCAGCGACCATCTGTGGATGGAGATGAAAAAAAGGAGGAGAGTCAAGCATTCACAACACCAGTGTGGCAACAGGAAGACACTCCCACAGTGGGGCCATCATCACGAGAGCATAACCAAAAATGTGTGTTTGTGAGTTAGCTATACACCGAGTGGGGTGTATAGGGCAATTGCCTCTGTGTGTGTGTGTGTTAGTGTGTATGTGAAACATAATGTGTATGTGAAAAAAATGGGGGACTCGAATGTAAAACAAAACAAAAATTTAATGTAAAACAAAAACTTAATATGTAGATCTATAATGATCATTTAAGCTATGAGTATGTGGGGTAGTTAATCCCATTGTCACTTCAGTGCTCTTATCAGTCCTAAGGGGGAAGCCTTTATAGGTATCCACATACTGACAAGTGCACCATAATAGTTTAGGTAGTCAGTCTGTAGATATCTGTAATTAAATGAAGTAGGGCCAAATAGGTTTAATTGTATATACCCATGTATATGGTGTAAATTGAGGATGTGGGATATTTATTCCTTCTAATAGTATTAGTCACAGTTTGGCTCTAAATTGGGTTCAACAAAAGTAGTAAAATCATTGTGTGTGTTAAAAAACATCCGACAATGATTTGTCTTACATGTATAAATTTGTGGCCACTGTGCTATAATTAGGAATCTCCTAGGTAAGTAACCCACCCTAGTTAGAATTTTTAAAAAAAGTATTAGTTATTTGGCCTGAATGGGGGTATCAATACAGGCTCTCCCCTAAAGGGCTGAGGTTCTAAAGTTGTTAGTTAACTTAGGGACAATTATTGCAAGCGAGTATAGCCTAGTAATTCTCGATCATGTACTGATCGGTTATCTTTATGGGGGGGGGGGGGCGGGGGAAATCTAGATGTCCTAGTAATTGTGGGTGTCTTCCACCCTGTAAACATTGTTTATAGCAAAAATCTAGTTTCAGATTTTGGCTCGCGGTCCTCGGGACCTCACCCCACCATATGAATGTTTCAGATGTGTCCTTACGCACCCCTACCACATTCACAATCTGTGAGTACATACGAACTTAGATATATGTCTCAGTGGATCGATAATGTCCATACTTAAACAATACTAACCCTTGATCTCTCTTTGATCTTCCATTATGTAGTACTGGGTAACACCTAAAAATTCTCCTGATGAAGCCTAACGGCGAAACGCGTCAAGAAGATGTTATCCCTATTTTCTGTACCCATCTGGTGTTTACATACATCACTTATGTGGTTAGGATTTACATGTAATAGAAACTGTTACCATTTTTCTGATGTTACGCTCTCTGAACATTGTATCCACTGTTATATCTTTGTTTATAGAATTATTGCTAGAATGACTGTCTGGCTTTTTCACCAATAAAATATACTTTACTTTTACTTAAGACTATTCATGGTTTACCTCTAGTGCCGTTAAAGTCCCGCTCGGAGCCCCTAGTCTCCACATTGGGAAGTGTGGGCCCCCATGTCGTTGACAGGTGGACCTAACGATCCCCAAAACTTTTTCCGCTATATATTTAAGGGATGAGGCACCTACCTACATATTTAAGGAACTTGGAAACTAGATTTTTGCTATAATGAATCCTTGTAAACCTCGTTTAATGTGAGTATCTTGTCTGTTGTTTCGTTTTATTGCATTCCATATTATTTAACCATTTACAGTACCTTACTTTGTTGTACTAGGTTGTGTGCCTCTGTCCTTGTTCTTATTTGTCTTTTACAGGGGGCCACACTCCTCCAGTTTGAGAGCTGCACACCTACACACAACTTAAATACCCACACCTCATACTGACCCAATATTACTCTGTGATCCTTGCTCAGGCCCTATACACCTACTGAGGGCCTTTCTGGCCACTGATATCACTGTAGCTGTGTAATCACTGCTGAAGGTTGTGCGCAACTATTTATTATCTTTCTATGTTGGTAAATGTTGTCTAATCATACAAGAATCTGACAGTTTGTCTAGGTATTCCGATCGATTTTTGTTTGCAATGGTAATTACGTTTGTATTTAGGATCCTTATTAGAATCATATTTAGGGTCATCATTGGGATGTCAGGATCGTATTTAGGATCTTCCTACACATGCGCTCCATGCAGGGTCAGCATCAGAGCTCCAGGAGAGGACGGGCACATGCAGGTGACTGAGGGGCACATCCAGGACCACCTACAGAAAAGTTGTAGAGCGGGCGGGGGGGGGGGGGGGGGGGGGGGGGGGGGGGGGGGTATTGCTATAAAAATAAACCCTTTCCCTCTGAAAAGTAGTTTATGAGCACCACCTCTATGCTTCTGTTTCCGCAGTTGCCCGCTGACTGTGGAAGCCGATCGGGCAGTAGTGATTTGCGTAATTTCGTGAATATCCGCCATCATATTCGATTCCATATTTGTAATCTCGAATATCCGCACTTGTGGACATGAATTGCGATCCATTTCAATGAATGGGATCGCGGAATTGCAATAAATCGCGTAAAATTCGCGAAAATTCGCGTTCGCGTCGGATATCCGATTGTATATTCGCGAAATGGCGAAATAGCGATATTCGAGCTAAATATTCGAAAATCAAATATTCGAGCTCAACACTATCGGCCAGCTCATTCCACCGGGGCCCCCGATGCTGCTCGGGCACGGATGGGAGTGGCCTCACAGGGTCCCAATTGGGTGTGCCTGGCCCCCCATGGCCCGCCAATAGCGCCACCACTGGTTCCATTGTATGAGCCTAAATCAATTGTGTTTAACTAGATCACACTGTGTGTTGGTACAATCAATGTTAGTGGCTGCATGTTTGTAAAATCGCACAACGCGATCAAATCTAAAATCAATCTTGCAAACGTTAAACCGTGTATGGCTAGCTTCAGCATAGGTTTCATCTGATGTATGTAAGCAGCACTGATTTTTAGGATCACATGCGTTATAAAAAGGGACAGTGCAAGAAAATATTAGGCATGCACCCTGAGATTGCAAACATCTCCAGTAATACTTTGAAATAGAGAACCTCTGAATGTTAACATTTGTACCATCTTAAGATTCCAATACATGGAATCACGACTTGAATTTTTAAAATGCATGTGCGACGTAGATAAGATGGTCTATTAGTCCTAAAGTAATGCCCTTCTTCAAGTGTCTATTGCAGTGATGGATGAAGAAAGAGGTAACCTGATCCTGGAAGTGTGACAGCACTCAGGAAGACAGTGACAAAGATTATATCAATGGGTCCTCTCCATGGCGGAGGTCATCAAATGGTATTATCTCATGGGGAGGAGGGGGCTGAATTTATTCTACAATGTGCTGCTGCAGCAGAATAGGGAATCGGACTTTGGTATTCTCAAGTCAAGAGATGAAAAACTCTAAAGCAGGGTACAGACCTGTAGATATGGGCCAGATCGATGGCCTCTTCGAGCACCGTGCACGCTCACGGCCATCTATCTGGCCCATATCATATGCGCCCATTGCTGTTTTCGAAAACAGCCATATCAGACATGACCCTAAATACAGCCGATGTCTGCTGCTTTGCAGACCGTGGGTCGCCAGGCAAAGCATTGGCTGAGCCGGGTAGAGCAGAGCTGTCTCTCTAGCTCCGCCGATATCTGACAGCAGCTTGATGACAACGAATATTGAGCTGTCTGTACCCTGCTTAAATTTCAACTGGTTAGTTACAAAACCCCTGAACATGGTATCATCACCAAAATTGATAGCGATGAAAGTAAGGCTATGTTCCCACATAAGTGATTAATCGTGGTGCGCTTGTGATTTCAATCAGGTGTGGCGATTGCTGTTGATCGCTTATCCCCACTGGGGGCTTATCACCACTTTAACTAATGGCTGTGATCGGGCACGGAGGTGGTTGGACCCGCGATCAGATTTGCAGTCGTCGTGATTTCTTTGCCCTGACCCATAGACATGAAATAGACATTAGAAATCATGTCCATAGAGAACGAATAGATTTGATTTCTAATGTCTATTTCATTTTGCGATTTCTGATGTCTATTTCATGTCTATGGGCGTGATCAGGGCAAAAAAAAAGCGTGCAAAGATCTCCTGGTCTATCATGCAATCATGTCTGCCCCTCGGCTGAACGCCTATGTGGGAACATAGCCTAAGGGTTATGGAAACATTTTTATAAAGCATTTCTCTAGTCGTTGAACTTTATTTATGCAAAAACTACACGTGCTACAGCAATAATGTTTTTTCTTCTCTACATCTCTATCAATTTCAGTAATGATATATTCTGGGGCCTTGCGGTTATCCCCTTAAAATCTGCGAGGGGAAATTTTCTGACCATCTCAAATAATGACATCCCTGAACAAAAGAGCATTTGCTAGTGTTTCTAAGCCTTAGGCTAAAGCTTGCCATACACCTATAGATCTGTCTGTCAGATATCCTTTAGATCTACCAACAACTATGTAGTGCCGGGTCCTCTGCGATTGAACACAGGTAGACTTGATTGTAGAAAGTCCCTCATATTACATGGTTTTGGTAAAACAAAAGGAGATCTAAAGGAAATCTAACAGAGAGATCTAAAGGTGTATGGGGACCCTAAGTTTACACTGGTGGTTCTTGAGCTGCTTTCAGCTCAGGAACCGACAGTGCGCTCCTGCAGCCGCGGGAAAAACGACTCCCTGTAATCGGCTGCAAAACAGTGCAGGCCATTACAGGGCATCTAATTAAGGACCTCATAGAGGTCTTATGGCACAGAAGACGGAAAACCGACCGGCGGACGCGTCCGCCGGTCGGTCGCGTTAAACGGTCGTTTACCTGGCGGTAAAAAACCGCCAGTGTAAACTTAGCCTGAACATCATCGAGCTACTCAAGCTTGCTCGATTGAACTGAGAATCAAGGCTCAGCACTTCTGCGCACTCAATTATGTTGCTGCGCACTCGATGGTGCGCCTTGATTGGTGTGATGACGGCGCTCGGGCACCCATCGATTGGACAGGAATCAAGGCAGAGCATCTGTCAAGTGCCAGTTGGGACATGGATGGGGATGAAAATGATATAAAGCATGGAGTAAATATTGACTGTGACAACAAGCAAGGTCCATATAACGTTTACACGTCTATTATTATTTAGATAAGCATAGCTAGAGGTAGGGTCAGTGCATGGACATTTTTGATGAAACAATACATGGCCTTGTGATGACAGCGGTGTTTTTCCACACCTTACATCATCATGTTGTGTTGATATACTGGCATGTCCTGACATGTTCCACAGGAAGGATTTAAGCAATCCTGAGCTTTGCCATTCAGAAAAACCTAAAGGTTTGCTTTATTTCCTCGATCCTACCACCAACACCACAAACTTCCCCACCACTCACACTTTATAGGCATGGAGAGCCAGAAGAAATACCTGGTATATGGCTATAAAGGAGCATATGATTTACTCCCCCAATATAAAAAGAATGTGAATGTGGTTTCAGAAGACCTTCCCTCACCGCAGTGGTTCGCAAACTTTCCCTGCAGGACCCCCTTTTCTAGTTACTTATATTATCAAGCCCCAAACCCCCCCCCCCCCATTCAAACTAAACAGTTTCAGATTGAGGGCCATTTGAAACCCATACACCTGTCAGATTTCTCTGTCAGATTTCCTTTAGATCTCCTTTTGTTTTACCAAAACCATGTAATGTGAGGCACTTTCTAATCATCAAGTCTACCTGTGTTCAATCGCAGAGGACCCGGCACTACATAGTTGTTGGTAGATCTGAAGGTTATCTGACAGAGAGATGTAAAGGTGTATGGGCAGCTTAAAGCCAGGAACACACAAGCCGTTCGAGGTTTCCGGCAGCAGCGTGATGACGTCGGTGTGCCGCTGCCCGACATCGAAGGATCTGGAGACACAGCACTGCTGTGTTATCCAGCTCCGATGATGCTTTGCATGAGGACCTGCAGTCTCCATGCAAAGCAATTGACATCCGCTGTGATTGTCATGTCCGATATCCTTGGTTTCGAGCCGGATTGATTGGTCCCACTAGAAAACAGGGATGGCCGCATTAGATATGGACCAGGTAGATGGTAGTGAGCACGCATGGTGCTTGAATAGGCCATCGATCTGGCCCATATCTACACGTGTGTTCCCTGTTTATCCATGTTTGTGTTGCAGAATTGTGCACTAGTACTAGTGTGCAATCGCCCCATTGCTGCATTTGAAATACAACTCATACAACTTTATTTGGTTTTCACACACCAACCATACAGAAACATTCAACTGCACTTACGCAGAGACATTAATCATTCACATAGAGAAAAATGCACACAAACACACACACATAAACAAGTCTGCAGCTAGTTCCTCTATGGTTGGCTTCCTGCTTGTTCCTTCTTCAGCCCCCTAGCTTCTCCCCCCACCCCCCGGGAGGGGCCTCTTTCCAGTTTTGGAACCATTGCCTTTCCACTTGTAATGTATGATCAAACTTAATTTGCTGTCAGTGTAGCCATTATGGGAGCATAAGAACAGGAGGATAGTTGATTGTGTCTTCAATGTATTTGTCAATAATGGTGGGCATACACTGTTCCATTTTGCCATTCGATCAACTCAAATAATCGAAGCCAAAATGTATCCATATTAAACAGAAAATCGATCGAGCAGTGATGGGACATGTTGTAAATGTCAGCTGATCGTTTAACCCCCTGGGCATAAAACGCACGTGGTGCGCTCTTTTTAAAAGCACACGCGGGCGATTGCGGCAGAGCACAACAAGTTCTGCCGCAATTTCCTGCCCCTGCGGAGGTCCCCTGCACGTCTCCAGCCCCCTCCATTACATCGAGGTCTATGGCACCACCTACCCCCGCCTCCTTCATGTCACCGGTGACGCAATTGGGTGGACACATCGGCAGCATCGCTGGCAGAATTTGGGGAATGAGTACGTTTCCCCTCAGTTCCCCGAGTTTACTCGGGCCAAACACCCAGGAGGTTAAATATCTGGCGGGTTTTCTTGGTATTTCAATACATTATGTATCCGATGTTACTATAGAGTCTGGGCACAGTGCTTAGGAAAGCAACTGATCATTTTGAATCAATCACACTGTGTGGTTGTATGACCCATGTTAGACGATAGTTCAATCACACAAGATGATCGATTTTAAAATCAATCGAGCAAAAGTTGATGTGTGTATGGTTACCTTAAAGCCCCCTATTCAACTTTCAATCACTGTACAATTTCCTTTAGAATACATAGTGATTGGAAGGTATATATCACTGCTATGTAGTGCTGGGTCCTCCCTGATAGAATACATAGTGATTGGAAGGTATACATCACTGCTATGTAGTGCTGGGTTCTCCTTGATAGAATACATAATAATTGGAAGGTATATATCCCTGCTATGTAGTGCCGGGTCCTCCCTGATAGAATACATAGTGATTGGAAGGTATATATCACTGCTTTGTAGTGCTGGGTCCTCCCTGAAAGAAGGGTTAGAAAAGTCCTCATATTACATGGTTTTGGTAAAAGAAAAGGTGATTGTACAGAAATTGTAATAACTATTAATATTAATTGTTGTCTAAGGGCCATTTGCCCTCCAGTGTTTAAGGTCATATAAGGGGTAGTACAGTGGTTTATACTGAGCATTCAATAAAGGGTCTGTTATTGAAGCTGATATCCAAGCCACTGTTCTTTGTAGCCTCTTTATATGCTTTGATGTCCAGCTGGACAAGAATTGACATTATCTCCTTCATTATTGTTCTTCTAAAATTCCTGCGCAATGCAGGAACAGCAGTCCCACCATATGGAATAACACTGAGGCCCTGCCCACATTCTGGACCATCAGAAACGAGGTGTGAAGAGTATTTCACCCTTGCAATTGCATGTACAACACAACATTTACAACACACCAGACCAGAAAAATGCAAACTACGGCCCGGAGGGCAGATCTGGCCCATTTAGCTCCTCAGTCCAGCCCAAAAGACTTTCTAGGTCTCATCTGAGTGTCTTGTAACCAAGATCTCCCCATTTTGACTGAAATATGGCAGGTGCATTTGTTGTCTGGCAGAATTTTTTATTTTTTTTTAAAGCGGTACAGCAAATTAAAGTCTACAATGCCCCTGCTGTCATGACACTGGGGACATGGGGAATTGGGACACCAATGATGGGTGGCCATTACAGGTTATTTGTCTGGCCCCTCTGTCAAATTTACAAACACATTGTGGTCGTCGAAGTAAAAAATTTTGCACACCTCTGCACTAGACCAATCATTGGGGAAGATATCCCTTCAAAAATGACCAATGGGGCCGCCTGGGATTTTCTCAGTATAATGCTTAAATTATTTCACAAGAATTCCAGGTATATTCCAATATGTTTATAACACAGTGTAGGCCACCACCCTATCATGCATTGTTTCGTTGTACAATGCAGGTGTGTTGGGATGCTATTCTCGAGTGTGATTTAGCCCATTAGGTCACCTGTCAATGGCGGCAAATTTCTGTTTGCTTGACATGAATATTAGCATTTCAAAATAGAGAAGCAACGGCTACAAATGTGTAGATTATCTCAACAGAGGCGAAACTTGTATCCTGAACCTCTTTCCTTTGTGTGGCCATCTATGAATGTAAATGGTATTCTGGAGTAATGTGGACTCTGGAAATGTCACCTTCATTGTGCCAGGCAGCCTGGGTTACATTACGGGGAGATTGTGTGAATACTGAACAGCCCAAACAAATCCATTAAACTTGGAGGGCCAGGAAGCAGACTCTGTGACAAGTACTTGAGACTGGAGATCCTATTGTCTTTCATGTGCTTCACAAACAAGGTGAGAAAGTCTCAGTCAAGGCAGGAAGCGTTAGGGTAAACATCCCAGCAGGGGACTCCAGGACAGTTCCTCTCTGTGTTTCCCCTAAACACAGCTCATTGACATGCATGAGGGTTCTCAGAATGAGAAAGAAAACAATCCCAACCACACAAACAATGGCAAAGGCAGCTCTTATGAATGTGTTCAACACTTCGTCCCCTGTTCTGCTCCACTGTATACCATTGTACTAGCTGGACTGAAGCTTGAGGCATGGATCCTTCTATTATGGAAGCGCAAAATGTCCACTTTCCAGTGGTTTCAAGGTTGTAATGGGCTTTAAGTGTCTCTTAAAAACTCATTTATGCTGTTATGTTGGTCAAAAAAATAAATTATATGTTCATAAATTGACAGGTTATTTTTTGCTTTACAGTTTTAGAGAGATACCTACAAAGCACATCAAATGGATTTCACATGGCTTGCTTGGGATTAAGGGTCCTATGTGCTATGAGGACAGGTTTGGCTGTACTCCGTGCACATAGGACAGGTTTGGCTATACTCTGCATATAAGACAGGTTGGCTGTACTCCGTGCACATAGGACAAGTTGGCTGTACTCTGTGCACATAGGACAGGTGGGCTGTGCTCAGTTCAGGTAGAATGGGTTGGTTGTATGTTATAGGACA
>CM070037.1:107188489-107211009 GCA_036250615.1 Ptychadena robeensis | reverse complement strand
TTGTATGTAATAGGACAGGTTGACTGTACTCTGTTCAGGTAGAATAAGTTGGTTGTATGTGCTCTGTACAGGAAGAACAGGCTCTCAGTGCAGGACAAGTTGTGTAAAGTGTGTTTAGCGCAGGTTGCACATAAGGACTGGCTTGATTACCAGTGGCAAGCGATCAGTGTTCTCTTTCAGTGGCAGTTCTGCACAGTGGGACTCCAGTCTGAGCAGTCAGAGGTGGAGCTCCGCTGGAATAGTGATGTAGTTAGTGTTATGTTGCCCTTGTCTTTTCATCAGATCACATGTATGCAGTGCAGTGCTGCTCACACATCCGGAAAGTATTCACAGCACATCACTTTTTCCACATTATGTTATGTTAGGGCCTTATTCCAAAATGGATTACATTTTTATCTACACACAACATCCCATGATAACAGCATGAAAAATGTTCCTAAATTTTTTTTATTTTTAGTAAATTTGTCAAAGGACATAAACATTAGTAGTCACAGCCTTGGCACAACACTTTGGCGATGCTCCTTTGTTAGCAATTACAGCCTCAAGTATTTTTAAATATGATGCCACAAGCTTGGCACACCTATCCTTGGCCAGCTTTGCCCCTTTACTCTTTGCAGCACAAAGCTCCATCGTTTTCATCCAGGATGTCTCTGTATATTGCTGCAGTCATCTTATCTCCTCTTATCCTGACTTCCATTCCTGCAGCAGAAAAACATCCCCACAGCATGAAGCTGCCACCAACATGCTTCACTGTAGGCATGGTATTGGCCTGGTGATGAACCTTGCCTGGTTCACACTAAAGAGTTCAATCTTTGTCTCATCAGACCAGACAATTTTGTTTCTCATGGTCTAAGAGCCCTTCAGGTACTAAGGAGTGGCTTCCATCTGGTCAATCTACCAAACAGGCCTGATTGGTGGATTGCTGCAGAGATGATTGTCTTTTTGGAAGTGACCATTAGGTTCTTGGTCACCTCCATGGCTAAGACCCTTCTCTGTGGATCTCTTAGTTTAAATGGCTGGTCAGAGTCCTGTGCTCATTGGGACCTTCAAAGCAGCAGAAAAATATCTGTAACCTTGCCCAGATTTGTGCCTTAAAACAATCCTGTCTAGGTCCACAGATACTTCCTTTGACTTCATGCTCTGATAAGAACTGTCAGCTGTGAAATCTTATATAGACAGGTGTGCCTTGCCAAATCATGTCCAATCAACTGAATTTACCACAGGTGGACTCCAATTAAGCTGCAGAAACTGTTCAAGGATGATCAGGGGAAACAGAATGCACCTGAAGCTCAATACTTTCTCAATTACTCTCTAATAACTACATTTTTTTATATTTAAGAAATGTGACAAAATCTCTAGTAAACTTTTCCCATGTTGTCATTATGAATAAATTCATTTAACCCATTTTAGAATAAGGCTGTAACATTACAAAATGTGGAAAACGTGATGCCCTGTGAATACTTTCCGGATGCACTGTATCCCCATGCCAAGTCTAGTAGCAGAGAAGTCCCAACAGCCGCCCTAATACCAGAGATGACCCCATACCAGGTATAATAGGAGAGATGTCCCCATCCTAGGTCTCACAGCAGAGTTGTCTCCATGCCAGACTGCCCCCATACTAGGGCTAATAGATATGCCCAATGCCGTGACCTAATGTCAGAGATGTCTCAAACATAGACCTCATAGCAGGCGTGTCCCTATGCCAGGTCTAGTATCAGGGATCCCCCCCTTACCAAGACTAATGGCATAGATATCCCCATGCCCGGTCTAGTGGCAGAGATGTCTCTATGCTTGGTCTACTAGTAGAGGTGTGGATTTTTTTTAATTCAACTAGCTAGACCTTTTTATATCAGAGATAATAGCAATGATGCCTCCATACCAACTAGCAGCGATGACCCCATGCAGGTATTCCATATGCCAGGGATAGAAGTATTTATGCCCACATGCCAGGAATAGTAGCAGGCATGTCCACTAGTCAGGTCTAGTAGCAGAGATGTCTTTATGCTCGGTCCACTAGCAGTGATGTCCCCATTCCAGGAGTTATAACAGTGATGGAGTTATAACAGTGATGTCCCCATGCCAGTGTTAGTAGCACGGAATCTTTATGCCAGGGGTAAAAGCAGTGATGCCCCCATGCCAGGGGTAGTAGCAGGGATGCCCTATGCCAGGGATAATAGAAGTGATGCCCTATGCCAGAGGTAGAAGAAGTTATGTCACCATGCCAAGGGTAGTAGCAGAAATGCCCTAGATAGTAGAAGTGATGCCCCCCATGCCAGGGGTAATATCAGGGAAGCCCAATGCCAGGGGTCATAGCAGTGATTCCCCATGCCTGGGGTAATAAGATGATGTCCCCATACAAGGACTAATAGAAGTGATGCTCCATTCCAGGGATAGTAGAAGGGATGCCCTAAGCCAGGTATTATAGTAGTTAAGCCCACATGCCAGGGATAGTAGCCAGGATGGCCTATGCCAGGGATAATAGAAGCGATGCCCCCATTCCAAGGGTAGTAGCAGTGATGCCCAATGCCAGAAGTAGTAGCAGTGACGCTCCCATGTCACGGTAAGAAGCAGCGATGCCCACATGCCACGGTAAGAAGCAGCGATGGCGATGCCCTCTGCAGGGGTGGTAGCGGCGTGCACTGGCTCTGGTCTGTCTCTGCGGAGGGGGCGGGGACACGGAGGAGCTGTTTGTCCTGTATGGTGATGCTGCTCTGGGGGCGTGGTGTAGGCGTGTGATGTGATGACGTCAGACAGCACAATACGATGAGCAGCAAAGTATTGTAGAACACAGACCATGGCACCGTGTCCGGTTCTCCTCATCCTTCTATCAGCCATCAATGTCTTCTTATTGCCCGGACCGGGGTGTGGAGCTACCGGAGGAGCCCGGAGAGGACCGGCGGACTCGTGCACGCCAAAGGTAAGTGTCTCCCCCGCCGTGCAAAAGTTTGGAAAGTTGGAAAACTCTGCAGTAACTCGCTGTGCCTGGCTCCCCGGTGATCGCGCTGTGTGTAGTCACTTCTGGATGTAGTCACACTGTACGTGATGGTGACATGTGTCAGCAATGTGTCCGTAACTGTGATCCTGTGTGATCAGTGTGAGGGATCCTCTGTGACCAGTGTGCAGGATCCTGCGTTCTACCCTCTGTGATCAGTGTGCGGGATCCTCTGTGATCAGTGTGCAGGATCCAGTATAAATATTCTGTAATCAGTATGAGGGTACCTCTGTTATATATTCTGTGATCAGTGTGCGGGATCCTCTGTGATCAGTATGCAGGATCCTGTGTACTTTCCTCTGTGATCAGTATGCAGGATCCTGTGTTCTTTCCTCTGTGATCAGTGTGCAGGATCCTCTGTGATAAGTGTGCAGGATCCAGTATAAATATTCTGTAATCGGTATGAGGGTACCTCTGTTATATATCCTGTGATCAGTGTGCAGGATCCTCTGTGATCAATGTGCAGGATTCAGTATATATATTCTGTAATCAGTATGTGGGTACCTCCTATTATATATTATGTGATTAGTGGTGGGGTAGGTTGTGGGGTACAAAAATAAGATGGGACTGTGTCTACTATCTCCTGGGGGGCTGTCATTGCTGGCCAGGTCTGTAGGTAGGTAAGGACAAGTGGCGGCCACAAATACATATTTAGCATACTAACTTTTTTACATTAATATTTTTTAAATCATTAATATTGATTATATTGTGAAGTTTGATACATGTACTGTACTGCTTACATTATGGAAGTGAAGTTTGATACATGTACTGTATACATTATGGAAGTGACGTTTGATACATGTACTGTACTGCATACATTATGGAAGTGACGTTTGATACATGTACTGTATACATTATGGAAGTGAAGTTTGATACATGTACTGTATACATTATGGAAGTGACGTTTGATACATGTACTGTACTGTACACATTATGGAAGTGACGTTTGATACATGTACTGTATACATTATGGAAGTGACGTTTGATACATGTACTGTATACATTATGGAAGTGTAGTTTCTATAATTCCAGTGAATAGCTTTATCTTTATAATTGGACATTTTATATTGTATTAGTGCTCGCTGCCTATGTTGTGTGATGGGGCCATTGGGAAGATCAGATCGGTGTTGTTACCTCTTGGTAGCCATGTGGGTATCGGTGACATGAATGGCTGTTACAGGAAGTCTCCTGTATGGTTAAGATGTTAGGTGTTGATGCATCCATTCATCTCTCCTCACCTTACACCTGGGCGGGAGGAGGGGGGGGGGGGGTCTTAAAAGGCCTTTTTCCAGGACATTTCCTGTGTGTGCTCATTGTACCCCCAGGGCGTCAGAAGGAGGAGGGACGCATATCTGGTAGGCAAGGAGTGTGAAGCCTTTTCATCACCATCAGCCAGCGCTTTATTAGTAGACTTCTGACAAGGAGATAATGGGGTCACTGTCATTGTGTCACCGATGAATGGAGAGGGCAGATCACTCGTGGGGAGAGGATTCTGTATTGAACAAGCAGAAGTGGATTGTCTCACTTGTGTGTTTTATTAGATCAAACACTTGGCGGTCCTTTTACTAATTTGTGGAGAGTGTCAGGATTTGTGACAGAGGGTCAGCCCACCTAAAAGTGATCAAGGGTCGGTAGGTGGAGGGTTGGGTCATTTGTAATCATGGCCAACCATGATAGTGACCACCCGGTATGCACAATGTTTTTGCCGCGTGGTTGCCCATAGGCATAATATGACCGTGCTGGGCAGGTGACATAATGGCTGCAGCAGGTGCCTAGGCAGAGATTTATCCTATAGATTTCCCTGCACATATCAAGATGGTGGTGTAACCTTCCAGTATCCACCCCAAAAATCTTTTCTTTCTACACCTATTCAGTGAGTGTAGACATGTACAGTATATGTGTATTGGGGGTGAATGGTACCCTAATACACATATACACTATAATGCAATGCACCTACCCTTCAGCTTACACATATGAACACTGTGATTGGGTTTGCATTATAAAGAAAATGCGTCACGTCACCACATTAGATGATTTGATGATTGCCAAAGCTCATGGGGCAAAGATGGCGTTGGGCATCAAACATGATGCAATTTATAACATACAGAAACATGAAAATAAAGGAAGTATTGATTTAACTTTGCTGTGATCTTCTGCCGAAACACTGATCACATTCTGACATCACACTGCCGGTGCTGTTCAACTTTTTTTGGTGCCATTACAGGTAAATCGCACCCCAAAAGTTCTGTGCAGATCACATGGAGCCACCTGTGGTTACCTGATTGGGCAGGATCCTCAACCCCTTCTGTGTCATAACCATAGCGTTCAGAAACGCGCCCCAAACCGCATCCGCACCCGAACGCGCACAACCGCACCAGTGGAAACTATATTGAAGTTTCCAATGGATGCGGTTGTGTGCGCTTGCGGCCGCGCGGCTACAAACGCGCGGGATCGCATCAATGGAAACAAGCCCTAAGTGGGGACATAGCTGAGGCTCCACTAATGGGGACAGAAAAACACATGCAGTAAATATGTTTTGTGTCTGGATTAGCTGGCCTCCCTGTGGGGTTTGCGACGTTTTTTTCTTTTTTTTTTTTGTGCTTTGCTGTCAATGGACTTAAAACTGCGTCTGATCCGCATCTATTGATTTTGTGGCTCCGAAAACGCAGTAAACTGTGTTTTTTTTTTTTTCACAGCCGGTCCATGCCACTGGAAACAGGCTTATTGAGGGTAAGTGAATCCTTACACCCATCCTTACCCTAACTTTGGATGGAAACGCTTAGTCCCCATCAAAAGTATCGGCCAGCGATCGAGCACCCAAAGTGAGCATCGATTCACAGACCTCTCGTCGATTTTTGCATCACGGCGCTGTGAACGGTTGTTCGTCGATCACACGTATCGATGCGTGCATGGCTATCTTTAGGGTGAGAGGTACACTTTCATGTACACATTTTGTCCTTCTCCTGTCATAACTTGGCGGCATGCAGCTGGTAGATTGGCATATTTTGACAGTTGTGCCATGCCCGGACATGCCTCTGGAGTATGCCAGAAGTTCTTTGAAGTTATTAGTGCATCTGATGTTCCTTGGCGGCCCCGCAAACACTTTGAAATTCTTTTGTGCATCGTCTATGCGAGTCTGGGGCCTTTTGAAGCGTGTTGTTAGAATTACACAGATAATACGTCTCTTTTCAGGGCACCTCGCTGCACAAAAAGATCCGATTTCCAAAAAGCGCTCTCTCCGCCGGTCCATGGCATCTCAGCTGCTCGCTCAGTGCAGACTTGCTTGACCTGTTTTGTCATGCTGGCTGTCCGGCTTTGCACTATCAAACCCTTGACTAGGTTTCCCATGCTATTAGATGACTGATGGCCTCTGTAACACATTGTTTGCTCTGGGGTTGGGCGGCCTTTGAAGTCTTGCCTATAGGAAGCGCAGCCACTGGTTGTTCTATTAAAATTCCTTTTCATTTCCTCCCCTTAAACCACAGGCCACTTCCCTCTGTCATTCAGCACGCCGCAGGGACGCAGCTCGATTGAAATGCACCACGTCCCAGCGCGGCGAGCGGACGCATCACAACGCTGGCATTATTATGTACAAATTCCTCGGAACGCCAATTTTAGTCCTATTTTGTTTAGAGAAACAATTTGACAAAAGGCATCTGAGGTCAGCCTGAGCATTGTTTTTCCAGAGCAAAGTATTTTCCATTGCCGTGATCATAAAACTCTCGCCCCGATCAAAGAACGGAATAAAAACCAGGACCCGGTGCGGCTAATTGCATTTCTACCGTGTATATCAGCCGGGCCACTGCCGCGCTGGCTGGATATTGCAGAATTAAGCCCAAATCTCTCCTTGCTGGCAGCTGTGGATTGATCTAACCCTGCGCTCAAGCACAGGCCTGCTTTTCTGATGGCGTGCAGCAAGCTGCTCGCGTTTTTTTTCTTCCTTCTAAACCTTAAACCGCTCAGGGAACTTTAACATCTGGAATTAGACTTACTGGGTTGGATTTTGCAGATAAGGCAAAAATGAGGGAATAACGGCCCCAGGATGGATATTTAAATAGCGTAAACAGATCCCAAATCAAGCGTTTCTCCACGCAAATGTATTTGTTTGCACAACTCCGATGTGTATTGTTTGCATCTGAAATGACCACTTGGCCAAATCACAGAAAAAAACTTTTGGAGTTCTTGTGTGGTCATTGCTAAAACACTTTAAACACTTAGTTTTCTATGGAAAACAACAGTAAGGAAAAAAGCGCCCCTTAAAAACGCAACACATATAGTGTGTCAGAGGCCTTAAATACCCTATTGTTACAGAATAATTGTTCTAACAATCCTCACATCACACAGATGTTTACTGGTCTGTTAGAGTGTGCTTCCTACTGACGATCGGGCTCTCTCAGGTGGCAGTGCAGGCACTCCTCCCCAAATTTCCCCCACACATACCCCTATGGAGCAAATGATTGATGGGGCTTGTCCCCACTTTAGCTATTGCCCACAGTGCAGCCATGTATTTGATAGGGCTCATCCCCACTGCTGCGGTCAGCCATGTTTTTTTTCATTCGCCCCTGATTGTGCCCATAGAAATGAATGGGCGCATTTAAAAACGGGTCTCAAATCATGGTTTTTTGATTTCTTGTCCCACCCCCCACTTCCTGCCTGACTTCAAAGGGGAAAAGAATCGGCTGTGGTCTCCACACACGAGACCACGAGCGAGCGTGTAAGTAGGGACAAGCCCATAACCAAGCCCATAAACCACATGTGTAAACGAGCCCTTCATGTCCTAACTAGAGATGCTCCGATCAGCATTTTTGGGGCCGATCACCGATTACCGATCACCAAGGATTGCCGACACTGCCAGATCACAAAATGGCAGGGGATGCACTGTATTATGGGGGGGCAGAGGTTGCACTGTATATATGGGGAGCAGAGGTGCGCTGCTTATATGGGGGGCAGAGGGTGGCTGTATATATGGGGGGCGAGGAGTGCTGTATATGGGGGGGATGTGGGAGGCAGAGGTCCACGTATATACACTTAGGAAAGTACATGCAATAGTACTTTCAGTTTCAACTGCCCCCACAGTGTCTGCCATACACTGTCACTCACACATAGTATAGGAAGGATACAAAGATGAGGGTGGAGAACTGTGGACGTGGAAGGGAGCGCGTCACATCTACAGAGATGCTGGTGGAGAGTGGGCAAAGGACACCAGGCGCCGGCCCTCAATTTCCGCCACCACCCAGAGCTTCTGATGGGTCCCACTGCGTGGTCATTTGGGCAGGAAGGATCGGAGGCCTCGCCGGTGGTCCAGCAGAGGGTAGCAGGGCGATGTGTAGCTGAAGGTGTTCGGCTGGGCGCAAACGACCGCGATCCGGCGCGAGTAGGCCGAAGCCAGGGCCTAATTTTCGGGCCGCGTCCGGAGTGCAGCGCGCCGCCGGCAACCTGTACGAGTGAGGGTGACTAACGCAGCTGGTTGATGGTGAGGTTTGGGGACGCAGGGAGTGAAGGATGGCCGAGAAAAAAAGGCAGGAAAACAGGGGTAAGTGGAGGAGCTCCAGAGCAGGCTTCCATGCAGCTCGGCGTCAGGCCACGCCCCCCGTGATCGGCTTTTTTGCGCCGATCGCCGATCATGCTATTTAAGCCAATATCGGCTGATCATGATCGGCGGCCGATCAATCAGAGCATCACTAGTCCTAACTATTCTACTATCCCCAGCACATAAAGGCTAATCTTTATTTAGCCCAAGAGGACTATTTATTTAACAGGTATAGGGAAAAGTTTTATTTATGTATTAACAAGACCAGACCATAAGGAAGTAAATGACAGAATATGTACTTCAAAGCATCTTTGTACCATGTGACATACAGATATAACAAGCAGGGGGTAGTTGGGGCATACACACTTTATATTCTGATATGCGGTATGGTCATGAGACCATACAATATATATTGTTGAGTACTCAGTGTGCGATCATACAACTGGCTCAAGTTGCCATAATCGGTTCTTAAGAGCAACTTAGCTGGTTGAGTAGGTAATGAAGAGTTAATGCCACAGTGCAATCAAGTACTTAGCTAGACATGTAGTAGCACTCTAATATCTTGTAAGAGGTCAGTAGATAATATGAAGGACGAATGTAAAGAGTTCTTTGCATGACAGCGACAAGGAAATTCTGTATTAATCAGCCACGTGCAAGATCAAAGCTTCTACGTAGTACCAAGGGCGACTATTCTGCTGGCCAATGTGCAGTGGCTCCAAGAACCTATTAATTGGTGTTCCAAGCTAATACGAAAAGTGGACAATATTCTTCACTAATCTTGGCATGTCTACAAAACTCAATGACCAGGTCTGGTACATTTGACACTTTTTGGGCATATTTAAAGAGTTTACATTATATCCAATGGACCTGTTCCCAAATAAAATGCATGTTAACCCAAGAAGAGTCCTCATGGTCCATTCACACCTGAAGTCAATGTGCGACAATATGTAAATTTTTGGGCATTAACACTGCTATGTTAGGCAACCCCTTCCACCAATATGCACATAAACATGTTAAGCTGGGCATACACGGTCCAATTCCTGCACGATCCGTCCGCCGATCCTATGCCACACGCGCTCCCACATCCCTCAGGGATCAGGTTGTGCAGGAATTGGAGGCTGCAACTGACGAGGATTGGGCTAAAATCAGCCGTCCTGTCGGATCGCACAGTTATCTGACAGGATGGTAAATTTTAGCCTGATCCCATTAGTTCTGCTGGGGACGGCTGCCCCCAGCCAAAGTAATGGGCTGCACATAAAGAGTGCCGTCCGATTCTCGGCACTAGGGGGTGGGCGTGATGACGTCATCACGCCGCTCCTAGTGCAGAGAATCGGATAAGGAGTAGACGGTAAATCGTACCGTCTATTCCCAGCTTTAGGCCTTGTTTATACTTGTTTTAATGCACATTGGCCAACACACGTTGACCATGCCCAAAAAGTGCATATTATATACAATGGGACCAGTCACTTGAAAACCAAAGTCAACACCCATGGTGTCCTGATGGAAAACTATCTACAACACATATCACATTGCTGCCTTGCATGGTTTCTGGATGAAATGGAACCCCAGTGCATTAACATGTTAATATTGCACTACTGTGTTTAGTGTAAACAAGCTCAATTTGCATGTTAAATCTTTTCTAAATTTAACCTATTGTTTTAAAAAGTTTCTGTAGCCCAAACTTTTCTTTTTATTGTTTTTTCTATGTCCCTACTGAAAAGAGTGAGTGAGTCCCTGTTTGCCTTGTTGACCATTGTTGTTGGGAAAGAAACTAATGGGAAATCCAAAAGCGTTGGAGGTAAGGGGAAATATTCTAATGGACATACCTGTCCAATAAAGAGATGTTTCCTAATGTGAAACCTCCTGTTTCAACAGGATCAAGCAGGTCATAAATTATATTTTAGCCTATAAAACAGATAGATCTAATATAATAAAGATAGGTACAAATACTATAGGAAGATTGAGATATATTTTGAGACCTTCCAACACTCCACAAAGCCATGTTCTCATTAGCTTCTTGTATCTGAGCACACCTTTTGTATAGCTTTCAGCAAACGTTGTTGAAGTTGTCACCATAAAGAGCCTATAGCAACCTGTTGTAAGCTTTAGCCCTACCAGCCACTTGTTTAAAGTGACATTAATGCAATCAGGTTTCCGGTTATACATTCCCAGACTGGAACTGAAGAGTGAGCTGCAGGGTTCAACAAAAGTTTCTCAAAGTTTACTCTGTGTTGTTTGATCAGATACTGAAGCCCATGCCCATAAGGCCTAAGGTGCAAACTACTTTGTTGTCAGCTGATCTGTCTTCTCTTGAAGTGAACCATTTAGGAGTCCAATTAAAGTAAAAAAAAAACACCAAGGCCAGAAGGAGAATGTAAATGTTATTTTTTGGACTATAAGTTGCACTTTTTCACCCCCAAAAGGGGGGAAAGTGCCTACGTCTTATGGTCCGAATGTTGCACTTTGGCTTCCCATCATCTCTCCCGGCAAAGAGATTGGCCGGGGAGCTGTCAGATGAGAGATGCGGCCACGGACGGATCTCCCATCTGAACTGTATTATTGCTTATGCCAGCAGAAACATGTCCGATCAGCGTGTGATCCAACTTGCGATGCTATCCTGGTTGATCTGTCCAGGTGGGCGCATTCGATTTGCGGCTGTTCGACCGCGATTGGTGGGAACACTCTAGAGGACCGATCACCTGTATATGGTTACCTTAAGGCAGTTGAAGTACCTACCCAACCATGTAGCTTGAGTATTATCATTGTCTATGTGAAGAAGCCCACCTGCTAATGTCCACCCGTCAATGTTGCTGTACATAGAATGGACCTTAATGAAGACTTTGGCATTCTGATTTAACCAAAAAGCACCGACAAAACTGTAACTTCACTTAGTTGTGTCTAATTGTTATTCCACATTGTGTTGGCTAGCAGAAATGAGAATTTATGTTGTACGTTTCAAGGGCTTTCGTTTTTCCATAAAAAGTCATAAATTGCAGATTCCTCCTTGCTGTTGCGCTCGCCCATGCGGTATCCACCAAACGTTGTTTGCGTTCACTGGTAAAGCAATAAGAACGTCACAGGAGATTGGAATGATCATTAGTGATTCAGAGTTCCCTGGTTTATATTTGTATCAGAATTGAACACAATCTTAATGGTTCTTCAAGCTGTGGATTACCATATAGGAAATGTGGAATTATACCTGAAGAGTGTACAAGGTTTTAGGATAAGCTAAACGGAAATCTAGAACAGAAGGAGGGGGATTGGAGGAACATGTCTTATTAGTTTGATGGAGCAGGTAGATTTATTCCTATTTTTTATTTCTAGATAAGAATACATTTGATCGGTCAATGAAAGGGCCATCTTAGGGGTAGAGCAGAATGTATATGTTCCCTCTGGATGGTGAAGTATGAAATGTAGGTGTCCTTGCCACAGAATTTAAAGTGGGCAAGAAGGCGCCTTATGTACTTAAGCTAGGTATATTATATATACAAATACACACATTTTGTAATAGATTTGAGCACAATCAAGTGCCGTGCGTATTCAAGGCGCTCGATTGTGCTCAAATCTATAAAAAATTTTCAGCTATCCAGCCTTCCTTCAAGAAGCTTGGTCGATGTGTGATTTCTGTTCAACGTATCGGCCGACATCGATGACGCAGAAGTGCTGCGTCTCGATATCGAGGCAGCTTGAGTGCAGTGCAATGAAGTCATTGCGCTGCGCTCAATACTCTTTGAATTGCACGGGTATCGACCCGTTTATGCCAGCCTTTACTACGGTGAAGTGGAAGATGTCTCTACCATGCACCAGTATATATTTGTACCCTGATACTGGAGAAGTTATCACCCCTCTGTATTCCCGCAGAAGATGCAAAATGTCTGTGGAACCGCAGGAAATACAAGCGCCACGTTTATGGTGCCATCTCTAGGTGTAGTAGAACAGTTAAGCCCCCCCCATAGACCTTACAATCTTACCATACCAATTTCTGTACAATCAACTTTTGTTCTACCAAAACCATGTAATATGAGGAGCTTTCTAAACCTTCCAATCACTATGCATTCTATCAGGGAGGACCCGGCACTACATAGCAGTGATATATACCTTCCAATCACTATGTATTATATCAGGGAGGTCCCAGCACTACATAGCTGTGATATATACCTTCCAATCACTATGTATTATATTAGGGAGGTCCCAGCACTACATAGCTGTGATGTATACTTTCCAATCACTATGTATTATATCAGGGAGGTCCCAGCACTACATAGCTGTGATATATACCTTCCAATCACTATATATTCTATCAGGGAGGACCCGGCACTACATAGTTGTTGGTAGATCTAAAGGAAATCGTATGGAGTGATCTAAAGGTGTATGGGGGGCTTAAGTTGCTGCCAGTGCCCTTTCTGTGGTAAAGGAGGAGTTATGGGTACCATACTTGCGGTGCAGAAGAAGATTCTGGAGCCATTTTTGTAGTACATCAAGTTGAGGAAGCATCAAGATGAGGAAGCATTTTTGGTTAAGGAGAAGATGCTAGTTACCTTACTTGGTGCAGAAGGTGCTGTTGGACCCGCATACAGTAATTGATGTCTTTGTTGATCACTATCAGAGATTTGCTCATATGTGAGAAACGTGTTTTTTTTTTTTTTGGCACCCGGTCTTTCTAGTGCTTGTTAGCACCAGTACAAGTGACCCCAATTGTAAGTTGGTTTCTGCTCTTTCGCTAGAGCTTTCAACTGTTGACCTCCAGCCCAGATTACAATTAGCTGTTTTTCCATAATTCAGGGCAATACGACTTGCCCTTTGACCTCACACCATTTAGTAGCCCGAGGTAAACTCCTTGTATAATAAGAGTTCCCCCCTCATTATTCCCAAAGTTTACAACGTCGTTTGGATCCCAGTGCTTCGAGTTTTTGTTTGTTAACGTTAGCGTGATATGGACACGGCTTAATTAAACCTGCACCATTTAAAGGGCCATATAATGTGAAACAGCTGCCCCTTGAAGCAGATCAGTGGAAAAATCAGGAAGCAGATCTGCACCAGGAACAAGCTCATTTCAGCCCAGCTCAAGCATGTGTTTGTCTGCCGAAGCTGGTAATTTACAAGGCTACAATTAACCTCTTCACCCCACCGTACAAGGCCTGTGGCACAATGTACGCATGGCCCCTGATTACAGCATAGGTGAAGCCGCTGACTAGGATGAAAGCCTTATACTGCGAACATTATTGGCTGGGGGGGGGTAGATGGAAATTGGTTACATTTGTTGCACGCAACAACAACAGGCAACATTAGTAAATGAAGACTCATGCTCCATGGCCCCTCAAAAACATGCAGCCTTTGAAAACTTAAGAGGCAGCCTTAAGTAGATGAAAAGTCATTTTATTTCCAAAAACACTTTCAGTTTTATTTAGTCTGCTGCTTTTATTAAAATGACACTTGGTGACCCTCACTAAAGGTCTTTATTTCAGGCACTAAGGCCAAAACTCCACTATGTTTTGCCAAAATGCAGCAAAATTGGAGTGGCCATGTCTTTGGTATGCACCCTATTAATTTTCAACAGGTGGACCATGTTCAAAAAATTGGTGCACGCACATCATATGCGCCTCTGGAGCGCGTACCACACACGCGGTCACTGTGATTTTGACGCATTTCAGCAAAATGTAGTGGAGTTTTGGTCAACTATCTATATTATTGTCTCCCAGTTGTTCTCCTGCGTTGCTACCCTGTCCGCCCCTATGGCGTCATATATGACCCTGGAGGAATGGGGGTAGGCTGTGCCATTGACCTCCATGTAATGGAGGTGGTGTCGCTTTTTTACAGCACATCTCTGGCATCAACTGTGATGCTGGGAATGTGTTCGGGATCCAGAGGAGGGCAGAACATTTTGGCGCCACGCCATGGACTAACGGCACCAGGAGGTTAAGCAATAAAAGCCACAGATGCATTTTATTTGAGATCACATGTGGCTAAAGACCCCCATACACCTTAAGATCGATTCATACAATTTCCATTAGATCTACCTATCTAACAACTGTGTAGTGCCGGGTCCTCCCTGATAGAATACATAGTGATTGGAAAGGATTAGAAAGCTCCTCATGTTACATGGTTTTGGTAGAACAAAAATTGATTGTACAGAAATTGTATGGTAAGATTGTAAGGTGTATGGGGGGCCTAAGGCTCCACCATGTGGGGACAGAACAACAAATGCAGAAAGCATGTGTTTCTTTGTCCGGTTTCCTCGCATTTCTTTTTAGTCCATTGACTGATCCACGTCCATTGATCTCAAAGGATTCACTGGCCGCGGATTGCTCGTGGTAAACCATTTTTTTTTCGTCTCCGCACTGCACCTCGTGCAATCCGCGGCAGTGGAGTCCGGCTCACTGGGGGTAATGAGAGCTGAATGGCTGAAATACCACACTGCATCCGCTCCCAAAAAGCCCCAGTGGAGCCTTGCCCTATGCTCACTCCAAATTCGTTTAAGCAAAACTTGAGTTTGTTTTTATGTTAAATGTAATTGCTTTATCTGATGAGAAGGAAAAGCTTCCTCAATCGTAATAAATATCAAGGTTGGCCCGTGATTTGCCAAGCTTTTGAATTTGCCCACCCTGTGAATTTTGTTCTGACACCCCTGGTTTAGGGGAACTACACATCCCACCTTGCTCTGTTATGTATAAGTTTAGATATGATGAATACAAGGGAAAGTAGGGTTGGTTTTTAGTAGATCTGTGGAACGCCATTGACTTCATATCTGCACAAGGCGTACAGTTAGAATGGCACCACGACTGACATAACGTAGTATGGCCATGCCGTCATCTTTGTGTGGAGCCCTTTGTGTCTGCAGTCTTCCAGACTGTTTAGATGTCAGGCTGCACAGCTGTAGTGAGCTGTTTGTGAAATATGAATACACCCCGGGGCTCGGTTCTCCTGGCTGCCAGCGCTAGCAAGGTAATGCCCCAGTTCCACCTAGAACGCCCATATACAGGATCACATCATGGACGGTGGCTGTGGAAACCCATCCCGTGTATAGTTCCTGGGAGCTAGAAGCTTTGATGTAGTCGTGTAGTAACATGAATACTTACTCTGTAAAGTGCTTCGTAATGAGTCAGCCCAATATAAATACTTAATGATCATAATAATGTTTTGTTTTTAGGGATTTTAGGGATACATGAAAGTCAGACATTTCCTGTTAAGTCCTCTAAATTGTACAATGAAGGTTCAAGTTCAACAACTTAAAGGAAATAGTGATTAATTAATTTCTCATTTACTAGAAATAATGACAAGGCTAAATATTGTAATTTGAATGTAATCTTACCAGGCCTAACTTGCCAGATGTACCAAATCTCAATGGCTATATGGCTGGGATTCTGATGTGTAGTTGTGATGAACTTGACCACACAGAATCGTGCATTGGCCAGTGTATTTCAGCGCCATTTGCATCATGTGACACTGCATTGTGTGGGTACAGCATTGTGCGGGTACACTACCTTCAGAAATACAAATGCCTTATAGGACAATCGGGACCCTTTTTACACTAGATACCTTATGTTTTTTTCGGTACCACTTTTTTCCCCATAGCAAACCTTAGTACTGCTCACACTATGTACACGGGGCATTAACTGTGTGTACAGGTAAATCAAAGCTTTTCTTTGAATGGGCAGTATTCCCCATGAAAAGACTTAGGAGAGTCCAAGCCTTAATGTGTTGCCATTTTTGTCTTGTTGCATGCATATTCTGATGCCTTGCAGTGATTAACATAAGAGTTTTACATGCATATTTAATTTTTTCTTACTAACAATAAACATTCTGCTTTTCCCAGCTGTTTTTCACTAGTTTGTCCATTAGAATTGCACTGGGGTGGATGTCTATATTTACACAAACGACAAGAGGGCTCCTTCTATTGCAAACTGACTGTATTGTGGGTTTGTTGTAAAAATAACATCATAACATAACCACTTATAATATCATCACATGCACGGCTTTAAGACTTCTTTAGAGCTGCTTCTACTCTCTGGAACTCTCTCCCTCGCTCCATTAGATTTGCTCCAACATCCTTACAAAAAAGCCCTGAAAACCTCCCTCTTCAGTCTGGCTTACCCATCTTCTCATACCTAACATCAGCACCCTTCCAGTCTCATTGCTCCTAACTATTATATTGTAAGCCCAATCTGGCAGGGTCCTCAACTACTCCTGTACCTGTGTGTTACATGGCGTTACACCTCAACTCTTAATTTAATGTACAACGCTGCATAATATGCAAGCGCTATATAAATAAAAGCTAGTAAAAACAATACACTCTACATATGTTGCATTAGCATGTACCCTTAGGCCTTGTCTACACTTGAAAATACAATAAACTTGGCCCATTGTTTTTAATGGCCTATGACGTGCCTGTCTACACAGATGCCTCATAGCATTTACCACTAGTTCATAAAATGTACACAACATAGCGCAATGGAAGATTGTAGGAAATTAAGAAACTTTAGGGCAAATCTATTGCGTAATGTCATTACGCAATAGATTTGCCCTAAAGTTTCTTAATTTCCTACAATCTTCCATTGCGCTATTGCCTTCTGTGCTCCCTAGACAGCTCTCCTTATAGGCCGCTCCTAAACCAATGGACTAGGTGTCACTGAGCTGGTTGGCATTCGACCTTTGTGTTGAAGCTGAAACGCCGTCTTAGTTACAGATTCCTAAATGTGCTGTGAGAAAAAATCCCTGGTTGGCATGCCATGAATTAAAGTAAACTTTGTTCTAAAGTTCACTCCAGCGGCTGAGAAAAAAAATCTTTTTGAGATGTCGCTGCGTTCTACCAATGAGAATGCCTTCATATTTGCGACCCTGTGTGAAGTAATTACTGTCACCCCAGGCCTGTCCATTCTCTGTCTTACTCAATACTGACTTGTAGGATTCTATGAGAATTGGAACCAGCAATTATCTGTACCTGTATCTGGACAATGGCGTCACACAGAGACCTGGCCAGCGCTTGTCATTCCACAGCTGCCCCTCTCGTCCTCCTTCTCCAGGGACGATTGTAGAGCTTAAAGGGACAATCTCCCCCCTGGAGGAAAGTGATTGACGTCACTGAATGTTCTACAGCCCCCTGCCATTTTATCCACTTCTTCTATACACTTCAACTGATGAGAGTTTTATTGGGCATATACAAAATGTTCTGGCAGCCTCAATGGGTCAAAACACTTCACATGCATCAGTAGGCAACACGCCGGCATTACTAAAAAGTCTAAACTCTACTCTGAAGCTCAAAACAGTTAAACTACTTGAATTTTTTCCCCTTTAGCTGTATTTTAATGTAAAAAAACTAAAGCTAGCCATACATGGTTCAATTGACATCAAATTGATCATCAATTCAATCAAAGTTTTCGATCATTTAATCGTATGTCGATTGTAATTGAATCGAAGTACACACCACATTGAGTATGCAATCAAAGCTTGTCTTCGATTGAGTTTAATAGTTTTTAAACGTAGAGTGATCAAAAAGCGATTGTCACAGAGTGATCAAAAAACCCATAGGTCATATCTTTGCGTTTTAATCCAGTACATTATAATCGTGGCAAAAGGACACTGGGGGACAAACATTACATTAGGAGATGTATTCACAGAGATCGCCATTTGCATGCTTGTGTGTCAGTGAACAGACACACAAGCCATTACATCGCCATTACAATCGCCATTACATCACCACTACAGTGCCATTACAATCGCCATTACATCACCACTACATCGCCATTACAATCGCTATTACATCGCCATTACATCGCCACTACAGTGCCATTACAATCGCCATTACAGCGCCATTACAATCGCCATTACAACCGCCATTACATCGTCATTACATCGCCATTACAATCGCCATTACAATGCATGCTTGCATGGTTTAAATGACTGTATTGCATTTCCCTCCTCCCGGAAGTTACAGTATGCTAATGATTGAATCGAATCTCAATTGGACAGGTCAAACAACAGTACAAAAAATGAGACACAATGTGGGGACAATCAATCAAAATTTTCCAACTGGTCCGATCAAATTTCAATTGAGAAAAATGACAAAAAATTTCAACTATAGTACCATGTGGACATGCTTCAATTTTCAATCAATCGACTAAAAAATTTATCGAATTACATTGATTGTACAGTCAATTGAACGTGTGGCTGTGTGGCTAGCTTAAGAATAGAGGGTAGATAAAGAGAATTTGTGTTGAAATATGTTATGTGAGCATCAACATATCTTATCTTGTTATGAAAAGACCTTTAAAAGCCTGGAAACTGCTGCCGGGTGGCTTCATCCTGGAAGGGATGTCAGACTCCGCGCTCTATAGCCTGCTTCTTGGCTGCAGGGAGGTGAAGGGAGCAGCTTAGAAGCTTGGCCAGCATATAGAAGGACACACCCTGTTGGGGAGACGGCCATGACGTGCAAAGAATTGGGCTAGGGAACTGACTTTTCCCAGACTTATCAAAGGGCCCATCTCCATGGAGTTTCCTTCCTGTGCTCGCCGCGCACATTATAATGTATGGGTCCATATGCATAGGCTGAAAGTGCACCAACAATGCACCAAGTTTGAAAAGATTCAACGCATTGTAAGTATGGTCATGTTAAGTCATTAAAATGCATTGGGACGTGTTGAAAACGCATTTTTAAGATGCATGGGGGAAGGGTGCAAACGAAATTGTCCTGGAAAACGTGGTAAAAAAGACCTTTGATCTGACTTAAGTAAAGTAATTAAGGTATGTTACAGCATCAGGGTTTTCACCACCAGTGACCACGTTGGACATTCAGTTGCCCAAACTGCGGCCCTGGGGCTGCATGCAACCCTTTGCACGTTATTCAGAGCCCTCCCCAGGTTATCCATTTGTGCACCCTAAACCTAACCGTTGTTCCAATGCATAGGGCATTGGCCAAGAGTTCCAATTCCCCCACTGAGGCGTATTCGCCCGGGATCTTCTTATAGTGGAAAGAGGAGGAGAAGCGAGGAACTTGCTCAGGCACCGTCTGGGTCGCTGAACGGCAGACAAGTGAGAGCCCATGCTTCCACTATTTCACCAATGAATGGAGGATGATTGTGTTTCAAAGACTTTGATGATATATATGACACAAAATGAGCATTACCACACTACAGTGTTCCCCAAGTATCATTTTAAACAAGTTTTGTTATTTCAAAATTTAAAATAATGTCTTCTATCTATGCCTGATGTAATTTTCGCATGAAATTTTTCTATACAAGTCCATATAAATTGAAAATGTGCCGCACTTGTGGCCTTCCATATCAACTTAGTTGCCCACCACTGCTCTAGATTCATGCTGCAGTAGGTTACGCAAATCTCCAATGTTAAAAATTATTGATGACTTTTTCCCTAGAATTGTTCATTAGAGGAAACAAGTAGCCTGTGCTCAGTTCTTATCAGTAATCAAGTTTTTTTTTTTATTGTGTCATTGGCTACCTGGGCCTGGCTTTTGAGATTTGCGCAGTACAACTGCCAACGTTTTATAAAGACTTCAGCTTGTCTTTCTGGTACTTTATTAGTAGGATTTGTTTAATGTTCAACTGCCGCGGCCTGCTGGATAAGCCGATAATTCCAAACCACAATTTTATGCCTTTCTTTAAATTATTACAACAGAAAATAAAACGGAGATCTTTTTATTCTGGAGATAAAACGACTTCTAGTAAGGCATGGGGCATGCTATCCTAAACACGTTTTGTATTAAGTGAAAATTACGCTCCCTACAGTGGTCACATCTGGTTGGAGGAGACAAAAACACAGACATTTACATTAAATATCAAGCTGAAAGTTTTAAAAAAAATGTGGCCCAGTCTGAGCGCGGGACTTAGAGAGCGAACATATTTTCGTTCTTTACAAAGTAATGGCTGTAATGTGATCAAAAGACATCAATAAAGGTTTAATCTCCCTAGTGCCCAGGTGCTCTTCTTATAGTGGGAAGAGGAGTAAAAGTAAAAGGCATATGTAAAAGCCAATCGGTAACCCAGATGGGGCCTTAGCAGGTCCCTCGCCTCTCCTCTTCTAGTGTTGGTGGGGGGATCAGCAGACAGGTCAGTGCCGATGCTCCCACTATTCCACCAATGAACGAGGGTGATTGTATAGATAGAAAATGTTATGCACTTGTGGCTCTCCATATCAACTCAGCTGCCCACCACTGCCCTAGTGTTATCTCCGAATCTAGCTCGGGGTAGATTTTTATTACTGTGATGGGTAACCCAGAGCTACACTTCTCCAGATGAACCTATGCCATCATCCAGCAATGGCTACCTGGGTTCTTCTTCCTGGATCTACCTTCCTGATGCCAATGATGATGCAGTACATGATGGTACAGGGCTTCCCTTGCCAAATGCCTGTATTGTACTAAAGGCATAGGTGTCCTGGGTCCTTACACGTGGAGGAAGGTAGACTGGGTAGGAAATATTAATAGATTTCATTTCCCTTACCGCTTTTGAAACGGAAAACCGAAAATGCCTAAAATGCCAGGAAGGTTAAAGGTCTTTTGTTAAAATGTAAATGTATAGAATATGGTCCAGGTTGGGTATATGGAAGAAATCAGGTTGCTATTATTAAAAGGTGAAGCTTAGTTAAGGGTGGCAACTTTGAAAATGGGATATCAGCCTGTTGAGTGTGGACCCTGTAGCTATGAAGGTGACCAAGTGACTCTATTATAAAAATTGCTTTACATTTAAAATACTGCGCATAGTAACAGATTATGTTTTTGGAATCTTCAAAAAAGAAAATACACTTTTTTGATTTTCTAACACTTAAACTCGACGCTAGTATTTAAGTTTAAAATACATTGCAACAATTGTGTGCTTTGCTTAGCTCTTAGGTATTGTATATAATGTTTTATATGAATTATAACTTGAAGTTAAGACACTTTAAAGACTGGTTAAATGGTATGAGTTTGTAAGTAGAAACCCATGATACCTCCATAATACAAAAACACCCAAATTATCAATATTTACCAGAATCTGAAATAGTTATAGTCAGACTGAACCCTTAGTTCTTGTACTTTTCCATCAAATAAGTTTAGTGTCAGAAAAATAACACTTTCTATTCATTTCCTGTATATTTGTTAGTAAATGGGTTCCTTGTTCCCACTCATTTTTATGCCCCCCCCCCCTTAGCCCCCCTTATTTTTATCTCAAGAAAAGGTCAGCGTGAAACATCAAGTCAAACTGTCCAACTTAACAGGTGAAAAGTTGTTCCCTGGCAAACCGAAATGGAGATTCTCACAAAAGACCCATCTTTTATTCATCAGCAACGAACAATAGGAAATCGTCGGAGCTTAAATTTCAGAAAATAGCTTCACTGGGGGGAGGGTAACACCGTAATCACTGTATTCACTTCTTCCCCTCCTTTGGTTTCTTTTAAGTTAAAACTCTAAAGCGTGAAGTGTCATGCCGAGTTGCTGTTGCGTTCAGCCAAGCGGATAAATTCTGAACCCCACCAGATCTCATGGGCTCAGGGCTCTGTTGGCTTCCAAAATCACATCACCACATCTTTCATTGACGTTTTCCTTAATCTCCTAATGTACATCCTCTCCCCACAGGCCCTTATCGTGAAATTCTCTGCTATTGTAATACACATAATAATGCGTTATCTAAGCTGTATGAATCATTGTGATAGAATGCACTGTTATTTTATACTGTATAAGAAGTTCTTCCGAGAGGATACACGATAGGCAATTCTTAGCATTCCTTGGAAGCTCTGTCATTGTGTAACAGGTACAAGATGACCTTAGGAGCTTATATATGTTTGTGTATAGGTGCCTCGGTCATAGATGCTTTGCATTAAAGGCTTCACAATGCACTGGTATCCGTTGACGTCAGCGCAAGACTCTGTTGCGTTCCTGTGGACACAGGCTTCGTTGACATCAACTTGACGGAGACTCGGAACGAGGGATAGGAAGCTCTGATGGGCTGTGGAGGCAGCCCTGTCAAAACCCTATTGCCCTCAATGCTTGTGCACTCTACTAAAATCTCT
>CM070037.1:107175387-107188389 GCA_036250615.1 Ptychadena robeensis | reverse complement strand
TTTTAGTCTGTCGGATGCTAAAATCTGTGTATGTATGGGGGGCATTAGTCATAGACCCTTGTAGTACTAGTGAATGGATGACTGAGGCTATGCTCCCAAGGTGTACGGAGAAGTTTTCACTTTTGTGTGGACAATCGTTGGTTGCACCTGTTCAGATCCTAAGGGAGCCCACCTGGAAGCCATGGTGGAGACACCTTACCTACAGTCTGCCATTTACTGGGGGCTTATAGCTTCGACTGTGCCGACTGTTCAGATTGGCACAAATGGTCTCCAATGTTCTTGCCCCATTTTTGGTTGAACCAAGGAGGTGTTGCTCTGTCATTGATTCAAAATATTCTGTAGCAGGAATACACACCTTGTTATACCTGTAGCAGGAACACCCAAAGTTCTACAAGCGATATTAGGCATCCCCAATATATAAACAAACCATTATCCCAGCATGGGCCTACTGGTGTGACATTTGAGCAAGAATTAAGTTTAGTCATATCTATGGTTAATATGTTAGATGACCCAGATCTCAGTTTCCCTCAAGGAAACTTCAGCTATCGAATGGAGGAGGCATCTTCAAAATGTTAGATGCAGTAGACCTTAGCAACACCTAATTTACAGCTGATTATTAAACATTAAACACTAGATAAGGAAAGGCTTTATTAACACAGTTGAGTGGAGATTCTCCTATTTGCCACTCCCAATGGACTTTGGGGCGTGATTGCCCAACGTCGAGTTTGCCGGGTGCGTGCCGATAGGCATAACAAGGGGTAGTTGATAGGTGATTGACAGCCTGTACAATGTCTGCCACCACTAAGATTACAGGGCAGCTGCCCCTATATTATGGTGCTCAAAGGGTGAAAGTTATAGGATCTGATGGTTGATATACTACATTATCGCCCTTAAGAAATCTTTTTTGAATAGTCTTAGATTCTTTTAGAACTTTTATATAGCACTGTATTATTATTATTATTATAATTTATTTATATAGCGCCAACATATTAGGCAGCACTGTACAATATATTAGAGTTGAGACAACACAAGATAACACACAGGTACAGGATATGACACAGGAGGAGTGGAGGACCCTGCCTGGTTGGGCTTACAATCAAAGAGATGACTCCTATTTGCCACTTCCAATGGACTTTGGGGCGTGATTGCCCAATGTTGAGTGTGCCGGGTGCATGCAGATAGGCATAACATGAGGGTAGTTGGTAGGTGACTGACAGCATGTACAATGTGTGCCACCAAGGGTAGAAGTTCTAGGATGGTTTATATACTATATTATCGTCCTTAAGAAATCTTTTTTGTATAGTCTTAGATTCTTTTAGAACTTTTTTATAGCATCGTTTGCATCTTTCTGCGATTTTTTTTAATGCAGTTTTGTGATGAGGTGGTTAGGAATGCACACCTACATTTTAAACCAAGATTCCGTCGCTTTCTTGTAAAATACCGTTCTTAGCAGATAACGTTGGCCTTTTTTTTTCCAGGCCTCGTCAAAGCGTCCCGCTTTCTCTGTTTTTGTTGCACATTGACAATCTGTAGATACCATTACATTTTTTCAGCATGAAACCAAACTCTTGAAATCCCAGAAGCCGTCTCAAATTTATGGCCAATAAAGGAATTTATTGTACTAGATGACATCTGCTGTATCACTCTGGGAGCTGAAACTGGCAAGCTATACAGGGAGAGAGAAATTTCCAATTCAGATCACTGAAACAGGGGCAGAGGTGTCTCATTTCAGCTAAGTCCCCCCAGATAGAAAGATAATTAAAACTTTCACCCCCCCTCTTTTACTTTTCACAGTAACACAGTCGGGCCTGTTCCGGTATATCAGGTACAAGTGTCCTTTTGTAATGTGCTGCACGTAGCTTTTATCAGAAAGCGGTAAAATTACAAGAAAAGGCTTCTAGACTCTGAATTTAGGAACACAAGAGTTAATCTATATTCAGCCCTAGTTTTCCAGACTCAAAGTCTGCAGAAATGTATAGTGCAATCTAGTTTGGCAAGACGTTTCTAATACTTGGGATCTTACACCAATGATCAAAGTATGGATTTAAAGGAAGCATTGTAATGTATTTCCTGCATTTTCCATATTACGGGTTGACTCATAAATTCCATTACAATCTAGACAAGAATGACAAGGATGTTCTTATTTCTTTATGTTGTATATTACCAAAAAATATTGGAAACCTGAAAGCATTGACGTGTCAAATATTTTATAAGGAAATTGGAGAAAAGCATTAAGTCGGATGAATGAAGTGTCCCCAGAATGGGTAAAGAAGAGCATATGAGGCCTGTGCCATGCTGGCTTAAATTATCCTGGGCTGGGACCCCCTTATACGGGAAACCCTACAACAGCTTGCTCCCTATTCCGAAACATAGTGTTGTTTGAATGCAGAATGGCGTGGAGTTATTATTTTTACCAATATATGCTTTCAGATCCAGAATCCGGGAAGGTACGTGGCCATCTTTGAAAGTATGACCCAAACTTCGTGAACCAAATGCAGCTATGCACGCATACATTTTTGGGTTCAATTGGTTTGTTTGATGATATCAACTGTCATTCTAAAATCGGACAACCGTGCCACCACTGCGTGTGATCGATTACTTTCCTAAACCCTGTGCACATGCTCCATAGTACCACCACACCATAAGAGAACCTGTCAGAATGATGGACTGAAAATTCACAAGATGGCCGATCACTGCTCCATCAATTTTTTGTTCCATTTCCATCACTTTTGGTATTGAAACGATTTGACCTGAACAATATTTTTTTTAAGTTGCTCAATTGGAAATATCCAACTAAAAATGGCCACTTGTACTCTAATAGTATTGTGTATTTTCAAGGTATTTTGAGTCATTATTGTAACGTTTTTGATTGATACAAAAGCAACTTCCCCTGCAATACAAAACTACCAAACTACCAACCACTTTTCTAGGTTGAATAAAAACCTTCAAACCCCCTATACACCTTTAGATCACTCCATACAATTTCCTTTAGATCTACCAACAACTATGTAGTCCCAGGTCCTCCCTGATAGAATACATAGTGATTGGAAGGGTCAAGCCAGCCATACATGGTTCAATTGACTGTTTAATCGATTTATTTTGATCGATTATTTTAGTCGGTCAATTGAAAAGTTTAATCATGACCACATTGAACAGTAGTTTCAATTCGATTTAAATTACTAGTTTTTTTGGCCATGTTTTGCTTTGTCCTTCTATTTAAGGCTATGTTTCCATTATATGTCGGGGCACCCTCCGCTAAGCATATTGCTTGGCAGGAGGTCCCGACGGAACACATTTGCTTACCTGCTTGGGGGATGCTGTGTCTTCACTGTACCGAGCCATTCAGCTGGTGAAGGGCTGAACATAGTGTCGTACATTGAGCCTCTGCATCGGCAGATGTCTAAACACAGCATAGCAGGTAAAGTCTATGTGCTCAGTCGGGATCCCTGCCAAGCAATACGCTTAGCGGACGGGGTCCTGACATATAGTGGATACAATCCCTTAGTATGTTATTTTGACCTGGTAACATAATATCTGTTCTTTACCTGTTGTCTGCTTATTTGGTTCTTGCTCCCATATGATATACTTCCTGTACCCTCAGGCCTCTCCACTATATTCATTGTGTTTCTATAAATTGTGTGCATGATTCTAACTACTTATGACTGTAAAAAGCATTGGAAATTAAAGTAGACGCTGATGTTTTTTTTTGCTGTCTTTTGTAAAGGACTAAAGAACATAACGACAGGAAAAAAAAGTTTCCTTTATTTACCATTAGTTCTAAGTAATGCTCCAAACTCTTTCCTCTGGGGTGAATATGATGGCGCTCTGACAACAATAAATTGAATCTTGTCTAACATTGTACATTCAACACAAAGCTGCGTATTCCATTAACATTTACTGTTATCATGTATCTTCCTATCTCATGCCAAGAGTTCAAGCCCAAACGAATTCCTGGAAGGTATAATAGTTCTTTGTTTCCCTTCTTCTCCCTGTCTTCAGTGATTTTCCTTTAACACACCTATGATTTTTTCTTTTTATATAATTTTTATTTAGGCACAAACAATCCACGCGGTGGAACAAATGTATACAACCGCAGGTAAACCCAAGCAAGTAAACCCAAGCAAGTAAACAACAACACATATCCGCATGTACAGCGACATTTTTCTCTTGATTCTTGACCGATCGATGAATCAGGTTTTGTCCACCCTGAACGATCAACCAAATAAAATAGAGTAAAACTTGATTTGGACATTTGGTTTTTTTTGGTCGATCGTTTGGCAATCAAAGTACGTTAGTGGACCCAGTGGCCCTATGCAGCAGCCTTTCCGATCGAGGGATTTTGTGGAATCAGCCATTTGGGAGATCGGCTCATGTCCAAATCAGCCACAAATCAGATTCCCAAGTTGATGTTGCATTGATTCCCGATCCAAAAAATTGTCGATTGATCCGTGACAAATCGGCCCGTGTATGGCTACCTTTACAATAAAGAGAAAAAGAAAAAAAATTTTTTTTTGCGTTGGTGTTTACCGTTGGATTTAGTCTTATATTTACGTCATTGGAAGTGTGAGATGGCAGCATACTGGTGAGATGGATAGTCAAGTGTGCAGTTGACTGCTTGGTACTTCTTGGCTTAGCTTTCCTGTCATCTGAGCAATGAAAGTTAATTTAAATGTTTTTTATTTTTTTAAGAAAACAAGCTCATTTTGCCTCTATGGCCTTGGACAAAGCAGGACTGCAGAGACGAATTGTGGATTTTTTTTCTTTGCTGATTGGGAGACACTTTGCATCAGGAGACACTGATGGAAGATGGAACACACTCAATGATTGAAAGGGAACCACATGTCCCTCAGAGCAGAGCAAGGTTTCCAGGCAATTTAAAGAGCCAGGAGACTACATACCCTATCATCCTGAAAAAAAGTCTGGTACTGCTGATAAATAAATTGATATTTTATGAATACAGGCGCCTCCTAGAGCATTTTTTATCTGGGATAAGGTTTTACCCCTTCATAATTATCAGTAGACACTGCCACTGGGCTATAAATAAGCAAAATGACAATCTCAAGTCCAATGGGTAGTACAAAAATGTTGTGCCCCAAACACAACTTCTTAATAAATGATAACATTGGAGAGTTGCAACTAGTCCGTTATGGAAGTTGAGTGCTTTTGGGGGCCTGGTTGGTGGGAAAACCAAAAGCCTCACCCTAGACCAGTGGTTCCCAAACTGGGGGGACAGCGCAAAGGTATTCCAGGGGGTTGCGGGCCCTCATTCTGAACCTGTGTTTTAATGGGGAGGGGGGCTTGAATATGTTCCTAAATAGAAAAGGGGGGGGGGGGCTCTGCAAGGAAATTTTGGGAACAACTGCCCTAGACATTGTAATTAATTAATCCTTGGAGTAACCCACTACAAGGTAAAATTTTACCTTATTCAAAGTTCAGCTTCCAAAATAACAAAAAGAGAACAGGATGTTTATGGTTCTCGTCATCTTTCCGTAAGATTTTTTTTTTCTTTTGGTTGTTTTTTTGGTTGTAAATTAGAAAGGCCATCTGAGCCGCTAGAAGATAATTGTATGGTTTATTTAAAGATGTTCCTCCGGTTGTGGAATTACAAGGATTTGTCTGTTAGTGTTTGGATAAGCAGTGCGTGCCAGGGGTAGATGGAAGCAGAGGTAACTAATGATAGCTTGCTACCTCAATACCGCGACTCCTGCTCCTCTCAGCGTGTTCGGACATAACCTGTGTTTGATGCTGTGTTATAGAAGAGGGTTGGCATTTGTTTTGAGGAACTCTAGCTGCACAAAAACCCGTAATTACGAGCGCGCATCTGACTTGCAGACTTAGCACGCAAACCTTTGTTTTGGCTTGCTTTCAAGTGTACTTATAACAAATCCTCAGGAAAATGGGAATTTCAAACTGACTGCATTTTTCAGCTCTTTTATAATGTGACAGATCCATAGGGTGTAACTTTGGCGGGTAGAGAGTAAAATTAGCTACAAGCTTGAGTTCGACCTAGAATAAAAAAAAATAAAAAATAGAACAATATAGGTTTTACAATGCAAATATGTTTGCCTAGGGCATATAAATGGTAGTGTTCCATTTGTAGTGTTCTGGGGTTTAAGGCCTCTAAAGGTAGCCATACACGGATCCGATTCCCCACCTGATTCCTGGCCGATCGATTCCGGGATCGATCGGCTAAGAATTGAGTGCAGCCCACCTTGCCCGATCGACCCCGCCCGATCGACATGGCCCCCTGAATCGGATCTGCCAGAGAACCAACATGCTGGTCTTTCTGATTCGATTCAGCACACATCAGGGGGAGTTGCCAGTTGTGAAGTGATCGATCGGGCACGGAATCCTCCAGGAATCGTGGCCCAAGGTGGTAGGGACAGGCTTAATTGGGCGATCGATCGGACATCCGATTCCCTCTGGCATCGCCGAAATCGATCGGATGGGTGATCGATCATCCATGGAATCGGGACATGTATGGCTAGCTTTATGGCACACTTTTATCTGCAACCCAACATATATGGGCTACAGATCCACCCTCAGATGATTAATAAGCCTGAAGACCTGCTTTAGCAAACAGAATCTTGATGGATTTGACTGCTTAGAATTTCAATATTTGTTGTGCTCCATAAGACGCACCCTCCCCAAAAACCCTCTTTTATCTTATGGACCGATGGCATGGCTAACTGCTGGGCTAAACTCTGAGCTAGTGTCACTGGATGAGCAGGGCTTCCTGGAGGTGGGAAAGCTGTCGGTCACCAAACTTGTGCTGTGTGTGTCAAGCTTTGACTACCAAACCTGGACTGCAGTGTGCATCCTTTGGGCCAATCCTAAAAAAAAACTATGTATAATTGTTATAAAAAGTTGTCCCCTAGTGGTTGGGACTTTAATTGGAATGTTGGAAGTTGTGTTTAGCCAAAGGGTCACTCACTCAATGATATATTCTCCTCATATAATAAATGCAACGATATTTTATTTGGACTTGTAATGTCCACACATCAAAAAATACAAATCTTCATAAATAAAAACATATACAGTATACACATTGATGCAGTATATATACACCAGCAACATGAGACGTGGCAATGCATGTGTCTGATCTTATTGCAACATGTTTCACCACAAAAGTAGCTTCTTCAGGCCGCACACGCTTACAAGGAGGATCTAAGGGTTTTAAGGGAACGCACCGTCACAATTACAAAATTGAATTACAATTTTGTAATTGTGATGGTGCGTACCCTTTAAACCCTTAGATCCTCCGTTTAAGTGTAACACAGAGGCAAGAATATGTATAAAAAATTTGCTTGGGTCTCACAGAGATCTAATCAGAGTAGGAATCAAATGGTTTTCTATAGTAGAAGTTTACTTCTGGGGATGTTGTTTACCTTACTACATTTGGCATTAGCAGCTCTTTCACATTTTGCACCCTGGAAGTGCCTTGCAAACTCCCACTCCATTGAAAAGAATGAAGGGGTGATGAAAGGTGTACTTCCATGAAAATGCACATTGTCAATAATGGCAACAGATTGCATTTTGATGCATTGAGCCTCCTAGCAACGTATATCTGAGACCCTTAAATGTCTCTGTATACTGTAACAATGTAGCAGAAATACACATTTCACATAGACAGCCCTCTGTTCTCAGAATAATGAGACCTCTGCAAAACATATTCAGGAAGCCCAGGCTTTGGCCTATTCACTGGAGTATTATTTATATGGGTGTATCATGACAGCTTTCGGGATAGCAGAGTACCGCATACGCCCCCGCTGATACCATGTCCCACAGAAGATTTGTTCCAGATACTTGACTTTTCATTCATCTGAAACTATTTTTTTATGTTCCTCTCTGTCAAACTTCTCCAATTTCCAGGTTAGGATTGGTGTGTCAGGGGCATTTTATGACACATGTACGTTCTGAGTTATCTCAATGATGCTGTCATAATCCGAGGCCACCCAAGCACTGTCCAATGTTTAAATGCTAATTAAAATGTATTATTTTATTATTAAAAAGTGCTACCATGCAGTTGACCCAATATGAACCTGGGTTTTGCCTAAGCTGAACCTTCCTGGTTTAAACATTTGGAATATCGGCATCTAAAAGGATTACATATCTTTAAAGATTGTAAATTCTTATTCAAGTTTTTTTTATATAATAAGGAAAGTATAAAATCCCTTAGGGTTTTTTTTTACATTGAACTACCCACAAACGGACAAAATAGTAAGTCAAAGGAAGAAAACAGAAAACAAAGCTTACCAGAATCTAAGCATACCCCATGATATTTATAAAAATAAGTCATGGATAGCTGGGCAGGGCAGATACCTCCTTTTTAGTTTCTTTTTCCGTAATCGTCCATAAAGTACAAGTTCTAAAGAGCTTAAAAGTCAACATGAGGATTCCAATCTTCCCCAAGAACAATAGCTGTAATGTCAGTGTAATAGCTACAGCTAAGCTTTTGGCTTGGCCCCCACCCCATGTGAATGGTACAGTCCGGAGCCTTGTGGCCATTCTTGGACCCCTGGCTAAGCCTACCCATGCGTACTTGGCATCCCTTAATTTGTGGGGGGAGGTTAATGTTTGCTATGTGTCCAGGGCTGAGAAAAAATTAACAAAACACTTCAGCCTTATAGAATGTAATTTCCTGATGCCCTTATTATAAGTACATACATATATATAACATACATTGCCACTTAATTTTACACTAATATTACTTGCAGCACACCATTGGTTATATATACATATACATTGGGCAGCACAACAGTGGTTTACATTTTTGTAGGGATTTGGATGCACTCAGACAATATACTGGCTACTGCTGTAATAAGGCCGGTTCCTTCATCTTTGAAGGGTGCATTGGTTAAGAATGAATGCAGTTTGACAGAAATATAATTCTTTGCAGAGCTTCAACCCCGTTGTCCATGAAAACAGACGCAGGTACCTAGAAAATACTTTGTAGGATGGCGATAGAGATCTGCGCTCAGCTGGATTGGATTTCAGAAATAAATTGGTCCCAGAAATTCATGTTTAATATGATCAAAACAGAAATCTGAGGTCTTTGTTGATGTAATTCTGTAAAATGTATACATCATAAAGCAGACCATAAGATGCAGTCTATACACAATTAACGTATTTAGCGCGTGCAGCCCGCAAAGTGGATGAGCTCATTGGGATTAAATGTAAGCTTTCCTTTTTTTCTTTTCATCTTTGCTTTTTTGCAGTTTCTTTTAAAACTTACTAAAGACTTTTTAAAAAAAGAAATTTGTCCATCAGTTGTAGAAGAATTTAGATATCCTACCATATAATGAGGCTGGGTGGTTTCCCTGTATATGATGTATATGTTAAGCTAGCCATACACGTGTCGATTCCTGAGTGATCGATCGCCGATCCGATCGATTCCGGTGAAGTCACAGGCGTTGATCGATCGACCATACAAAATCTGTGCCTACCACCTTAGGCCACTGATCCCTGGACGATTCTGTTACCAGTCGATCGATTCACAAATGAATGTCAACGCCCCTTGATGTGTGCCCGATCGATCAGAAAACACCAACAGGTTGGTTCCCTGGCCGATCCGATTTGGGGGCCATGTCGATCAGTTGGAGTCGATCGGTCAAGGTGGGCTGCACTCGATTCCTAGTTGATTGATCAACGTGCACGCGCCTGGTGATCGATCGACCAGGAATCGAGTGTGAAATCGACCTGTGTATGGCCACCTTAATTTCTTATGAAAATGCTAGCATCCTGGCTGCCACTGGATAAAGTATTTTGTGAGGCACTTGGACAACTCTGCCATTCAAGTCCCATTTTAATAGGTTATTCCTTTGGAGTTTTTCCAATAATCCATCTGTACTTCTCCAGCAATTTCCCAAAGACTAGACAAAATTTTGTGATCAGCTCTAGGTTAGGCGCAACATGTCACATTCTTCAGGCAATTGTGCATAGGGACAGCATGGTAGTGGTTGGTGGGTGATTGGACCGCGTGAATTGCCGGCCGCTTGATAGAGCAGTGGTGTACAGAGACCGCCCTAAAACTGTAAAGTCTAAATTCAGAATAAAGTTGCTGCTCCTCTACTTGTTCAGCATTGGTGCTTTATAAAATTCTGAAACGCTTGGATTGGCATGACGACAAGTCACCTAATCTGCCAACCAAGAAGTTGAGGGTGGCAGCCGTCCGGATTTCTCAGCATAGGTTTCCTTTAGGAAGAAAGCGCAGCAATTAACCAGTGTATTGAACTGTGGCAGCAGGAAGTGCAGACAAACAAGTTGTCTGATGCTTCCTAATGGGTGGAGTTGGTAGACAGAAAACACATGTCTTCTAATAAGTAACATATGTTGCCTGTAACAAAGCTCCCTTCCCAGCCTTGCTGCACCCAACGTTGCTCCAGGGCTTAGCTGCTTCCTATCTACTGTAATTATTATGCAACAATTATCCAATGGCCGGATTCCCTGCTGCTTACTTGTCCTTGATTAGTTTATATTATACATCGGGGTTGCTTCCTGGTCTCTTGTTTGTTTTAAAGTACCCTAAACCAGGGCAGGAGGAAGTTATGTGTTTATTTATTTGTTTTGTAAGTATTCCATTCGCATAAATTAGGGATTGCCTCATTTACTGTGTCTCTGTATATGTGAATGACAGGTACATTATCATTTCTGTTTTATAGTTGAGTTTGGGATCTTTTACATAAAGTGCCGCAAAACTAAGCTAATGTTTTGTATATATTTTACATGCAATTGTATTTCCAATGGAAGTCATTGGAGGCCCAAACACAAGGCAAAAAGAAATGGATTTACCATGAATCAACTTTTTAGCAACAAAATGCTAAATCTACCAACAACTATGTAGTGCCGGGTCCTCTGCGGTTGAACACAGGTAGCGAGAAAGTTCCTCATATTACATGGTTTTGAAGAAAAGGAGATCTAAAGGAAATCTGACAGAGAAATCTAAAGGTGTTTGGGGGCCCTTAAGCTGGGCATACACAGGTAGATTCCTGTGCAATCGTCCGGCAATCAATCACAGCGTGGTGACGACAGCTGTGATTGATCGCAGGTTAATTAAAACGATAATCAATGTGCACTACATGGGCATATTAATTCCCGTTCGATAGGGACCCGATTTCCCAGTGGTCTCCCTGGTCTCTGACCAGCTGGGGAGAAGCAGAGAGAGAGAGAATCAGCTAGCCTGCGCACCCCCCTCCCCTCGCACAGAGCCTGCGTGCCCCCTTCACACTCCCGGGACTGCAGCTAGCTGATCACAGCCTGTGTGTCCTTCAGCTGCAGCCCGGCCATTACTTTGAATGGAGACCCACAGTCCCCATTCAAAGTAATGGATTTCGACCAAAGTTTTCCAACATGTTGGAAACCCGTTTAGTCGGGTTCCTTTGAGCAGGATCCGTTGATGGCTCAAATCTTGTAATAGATTAGAGCAACATCGGGCGCCGTGCGCACTCACAGCACCCGATGTTGCTCTAATCTGTTTCTTCATCGAGGCGTGTATTCCCGGCTTTAGTGTTATAACACTTTGTTTGCTATGACGTCCTCATGCTGCTGCCGGCCCCTCAGAGGATCGGCGGGCATGCAAAGTAATAGGATCGGCCGGGAATTTACCGACATGTTGGATCACCATGCGATCTGACATTCGGGAGGATCCTGGTTGATCCGACCAGGTGGGTTCAAAAGACCGCCAGGAACGTGCACAGCAGTTGATCTGACAGGAATCGGTCCATGCATGCCTACCTTTAGCTTTTACAAGATATCTGTCAGTTTTTACTGATTTCCCTGCTATGTTTTTTGCAATCATTTAAATTTGTTGAATCAGAAAAATAACTGACTTGTTTGTAGGCCGCCTAAGCCCAGATGCGTGTCTTTTGGTCATGCGTTTTTGTGAGCCGGTGGAAGGAACATTGGCAGTGAAGATTGTAGTATTTAAAAGCCATTTATTTTTAGGATCCTTTTCTTTGAACAGAAACGACTTCTCTTTTCTCACTGTCTGTTAAATCCATCTTGTGTTTTTGTGCCATTAAAATAAGCTTGTATTATACATTAAGTATGTGGCTTCCCCGCCGTAGTAGAGAGTAGAGGCGTGTGGTCTGGGGTTTGGGTTCTGGGTCAATGGTTCCCATAACTCAGGGCTCGCTCTCAGCAATCCGCCGTGCACAGACAGGAAGGGAAATTTGTTATGCGATTTGTAACTTTAGAAGGACATGACAATATGGGTCTGCATTATGGAAATGAGTGTCTGACACAGGGCCTGCATGATCGATTTCACACAAACACCCGGTACTGCCATTATTCCAGTTTATGTTTAGGAATTTGATCAATTGCCAGAAAGAAATAAAGGCAAATTGTTCCAGGGCTTTAAAAGTGAAACAATATATTAAGTCTGTGCTGAAGGGAAACTACATTTATTTAGAAGGAGGAATACACACTTTATTTAAACTTTTTTCATGTTCCCTTTTTTCTTTTCACTGTCCATTTTTCTTTTTGTTTGATTACCCTATATCCCAAGCTTAAGTAGGTGTTCATCAGAGGTACAGACCACATGTAGTGGAAGCAGAGGATCAATATAATGGTGCCCCAAATGAACCTCCCCTGTCGCCGGTGTTCTATCGAGATCAGCCCCCCCCCCCGATGATGGGCATGTACGGGCACAGTGTTCTAGCTGACTCATCACTAGAGAGGTAGCCATCGATATAAGCCATGGAGTGTCTCTTCCGGTATTTGAAATGCAGAAGTGACACTGCAGCAGCACTTTTGCATTCCAAAAATAGGAAGTGACACTTCGCAACGTCACTTCTGGGGGTCCTAGATCTAAAAAGGTTGAGAACCACTGCTCTAGATTAATACCTTTCCAGCAATATTGGTGATGATACCATGTTTAGGGTGTTTGTAATTGTCTGACAATGTCAGCTGGGTGAAATTTAAAAAAGAAACTTAAAAATGTCCCTAAAGCCCCCCATACATCTTTAGATCACTCCATACAATTTCCTTTAGATCTACCAACAA
>CM070037.1:107160296-107175287 GCA_036250615.1 Ptychadena robeensis | reverse complement strand
TTATGGTTAGATTGTAAGGTGTATGGGGGGCTTAAAGAGGTCTAGGACTACTCCTATTAACTATTTATTTCGGGGTGTGGCAATATTTGAGTTATTTTATTAAGACAATTGAGGTTCCTTTCGATTAGGTTTATGGATTCATGTAAAAAATCCGACCATTTCTATGCAGGATTGCAGATCAGCACCACCATGCCTTGTATGTCTCGCGGCACAGACAGCGAGGCCTCGGTAAATCAGACCTCATGCAGCTGACTTAGATTAATGTGACTACCCCTGCGCTCAGCTGTGAGTTTTCCTTGAGAAGGCTTAGAAGGATCCATGGGAAAGTGTAGCCTGACCAGCTGAAGTCTTTCTCTCTGGGGTTTCATCTGCCTGCAAGAAACTTTCAAACTTATACACACTACAGTTAATTACAAATCAAAATGTTGGCTGGATAGTGCTGTGCTCGCATATCGTCAGCTGCCTCTTTCCTTTCAGATTTAGAGATTGTTTGGTGAAGGAACAGTAGGAGTCATGTATCAAAGTGTCTGCACCTTGCATCCAGTCCCAGTCTGTTTGTTTTTATGCCAACGGTGGAAGACTGACAGTTGGCCCAAATTGCTCAGAACAAGACTGATTGTTTTATAGGGAAAATTTTTAAATAAACAAAAAAATACATTATATATAAAGAAGGCTGCGATTTTGGGTTCCAACTGGTAATGCATGCTCACAGACATAGTAATGGCATACAAATGTTATATGGCAGTGCAAGACTGTAGAGACCATTTTCCATTAACAGATTTTAATGTGTGTGCATGCCCTTCCACCCTAAATGCTGGTAACAGCCGCGCTACCGGTAACTCTACTGCGTATGTTAGCGGTGTGCGCTACCGGCAAAAAAACTTGTTTTGCATTGTGCTTCCTTTGTGTCTTCTATACAGGTGTAACTGTTATCTCTGACAGAAGTATGTCCTACAAACATTAGTTCTTCTGATTTCCTTTTTCCGTTGACAATGGCAAATGCACAAATAGGAAGCTTACGTTTATCCGATGGGGGGCACAGAGGGTAACTCAAAACGGAAAGAAATGAAGCATGGACCAAAGAGTAGATCAGGAGTTTAGCACTCGTGGAAGTGCTGGTTTTTGAAGACCTTAGGGCCTAGGTGCCCAACCTGCGGCCCTTTAGGCATTCTTCAGCAGCCCTCCTCAGTCCTATACTTGCCCCGGAAACCTTACTGTTCAAGCATAGGACAAAGGAACTAATTTTGCATCACATAACCTCTGAATGGCCAACTTACCGCACAAGAACAATATCCTTTGTGATCAAAATACCCCAAATACAAAAAACTTAAGGTGGCCATACACGGGTCAATCTTTCTTTCCATTCCTGAACAATTGATCGCCGGTCACATTCTTGCACCCACCCTTTCTTCAATTGATCCTGCTCGAATAAGCTTGTTCGAACAGGGAACCAACATGTTGGTAAATCCCTTTATAATCGTAAAAGTGGTGCGCATTGATACGCTACTCGATCAACGAATACTTGAGTGCTGCCTGGTGGCGTCATGATAATGTCACCGTGCCCTGGCTCATTCAATGACTGGGTCTCTACCCGTGTAAGGGAAGCCTTAGTTGTCATGAGTTTTAAGGAAACTGAGTTTCAGGAATATTGGGCTGCATTGTCTTTGATAATTTTTTGTTTTATTTAGTGAAAAGGATGTTTGGAGGATGACCGAACCGCTTCAAGGGAACGGTTGTCATTTTGGTAACACCCAAAGGTTTTTGTCATCAATATAAACCCATCTGCTGAGATCTAAGATGAAGGCTTGTAGAAGAATAAAGGAACACTTCCTTGCTGCTTGTAAAGTGTCTTTGAACTTTGCACAAACTCTCAAGTAACACTTAAGGTGTTGGTGCAGGTGTGCGGTATTGTGGAGACCAAAGGCTGTTTATTGGGCAATAAAGCCAGAGGGGTTTTGGTCCTTTGTTAGCCAGGATAGCAGTCATATCCTTTTGCACTTAATATGGATGGGGTGAGCAGTTGAAGAAAAGAAAGATAACAGTTAAGGATGCTGCAATACATAAAGAATTTACTTAAAGCTTTAAACGTAAAGAAAGATGAAGATCGGTTATAATGAATATTATATATATTTTTTTAAACCATGTAAGTAGTCAACTTTGTTCCATATGGGGCAGTGCCCCTAGCCGGGAAGTGGGCATAGGTATACAGCCATAAAAGGGTTCACTCTTTAAGAAATTATTTTAAAATGTAAAACTATTTTTGAATTTAAAAAACATTATCTGAGCAGTAAAGTCAAGCATCACAACTGTGTAGAGTCAGCTTTCTATACTATAGGTAAGCAGTGCAGCTTGGTCCATAGCCTTCTCCCAGTGTTAAATGAGGTCATCACTCCTCAAACTGATGAGGTCATCACTCATCACACTGATGAGGTCATCACTCATCACACTGATGAGGTCATCACTCATCACACTGATGAGGTCATCACTCATCACACTGATGAGGTCATCACTCTGCTCTCTCCTGTTGCCAACATATTGGTTCCCTGTTCGATTGAGTCTCTTCAAGCGGCATCGGTTGATCCCTCTTGAAGAAATCGGTGGCTGCACACTCAAACATCGTGAACGCGCACTGCAATCGATTGTGCTCGAATCAGTCCAGCCATGGAGCCGTGTATGCCTAGCTGTAAAGGCTCTTGGTCTGGCCCCTCTGACAAACTATTGTCACACATCTGCCCACCCTTGATATAGAGAGAACCCCCCGCAGCATACACATTATATTCAGCTCTTTTTTGTTGTGTGTTTATATAGAAATTCTAGAGCGAATACACAGCTCCGATATGCAGGGCAGCAGCTTTCAGGGGTCTCTTCTGATTCTCTTTGGACCACCAGGAACGGTTACAGAACTGGTCTCCAGAATCTCTAAACTAACAAAGCCCATTACACCATTAAGCCTTGCACGCATGCGATTGAACCCCAGATAATCGTGTTCTTTAATTCTGCTACACCCCATTTCAGGAAATGAATCCCAGAAGTCCTTCAATCGGAGACAGACAATAAATGACGCACAAAACAGGCACAGCAGGGAAGGATTAAGGGAACCGGCTAGAAGGGATCATTATTATGCTCTGAAGTATTTCATAGAATATAGTAGACAAAGTTTAAAAGGAATCAGGTGTTTGAGCTGGAATGTGGCGGTGACGCAGGTCGAGCATCTTGGCAATAATGAATTAGGTGATCTGTTGTTAATGTGACCGAACTTGCAGTACAGTAATCATTAAGAGTAGTAGCACAATTCACATTATCACCTAGTTTTCTGTCATGCCAATCATCATCCATGTGGGTTCAACGTGGCATCTGTAGTTCTCTACTCCCAGAAATGGAGGACAGACGCATGGTGAGGGCAGCTACTAGAAAGGTTTGGTCTGGGGGAAGGCAGAGCTTGGGAGGAGGGTACCAGGATAGGTCTGGGGCATAGACTAATGAACTGTACACACAGGAATGGGGGTTACACATGAACCACCCACACACTACACAGGAATGGGGGTTACACATGAAACACCCACACACTGTACACAGGAATGGGGGTTACACATGAACCACCCACACACTGTACACAGGGATGGGGGTACACATGAACAACACACACTGTACACAGGGATGGGGGTACACATGAACTTCACACACACTGTACACAGGGATGGGGTTACACATAAACTACCCACACGCTGTACACAGGAATGGTGGTTACACATGAACTACCCACACATTGTACACAGGGATAGGGGCATATATGGACTACACACACACTGTACACCGGAATGGGGGTTTCACATGAACTACCCACACACTGTACACAGGGATAGGGGCATATATGGACTACACACACTGCATTTACTGTACAGTTTATATGTATTCCATGTGTGCCCCATCCCTGTGTGTACAGTGAGTGTGTAGTGTAGGGGAACAAAAGTTGCTGGCCAAAAATCCCCTTTCCATCTGAAGTTGTTGCGAGGGGAGCCTTGATACTGACCTCCGGGACAGGAGTGCCCTTTGTCCCCCCCCCCACCCCCAAATGCCCTGTCTAGGGGTGTCATCAAACCCATGGATCAGGCCAATCTGAAAAACTTGGACATGGGCAAACCTTCATATATACCGTATTTAATAAAATACTTGCACTGCAGTGCAAGTATTTATTAATTATATATAAAGGTTTGCCCATGAACAAGTTTTTAAAATTGCCCTGCTGTGCATTTGTGTTTGACACTTATGTGTTTGACACCCTAATGTAAGGGAGAACCTGTATGACTATTGTCACTTGGAAAGGTAGTAATCTTTTGTAACGATGGTCGGGAAATTTAGACTTTATTGTAAAATACATAAACATGATATCATTAGCAACATTGTTGGATATGTAGCGAAGGCTTGTAGGAACATTACAAAAACGTTTTCTTAATATACAGTTGACCCTCGACTTACAACCAACTTGAGTTACAACCAACCCCTGTTAGCAAATTAAGTTTGTAAGCCTGCCACATTCACAGCGATTCCCGAACAATCAATTGTGGCGTGCTTGCCACTTTCAGTGCTGATGCTCTGCCCCCATCCAAAGTACCGTGTTTTTCAGACTATAAGATGCACTTTTGCCGGGGGGGGGGGGGGGGGGGGGAGAGAAAGTGCCTGCTGTTCCCCTGCGGCCCCCCTCTCTTCTTTGTGCATGAGGAAGATGAGATGCCCTGAAGTGTGCTCTCTAGTGACACAGTTGTTGTGACTGAAATTGAGTACTGCAGGGGATTTTTACCAAATTGATTTGAATATGAATATGGATATGGTCCAAAAAATATGGTAATTGCAATCATTTACCAACCAATTTACCAACATGTTGGATCCCTGTTTGATTGGCATTTTGTTCAAACTGAATTGAAGGCTTGAGGTGGGTAATGCTCAATTCCAGAACAATCTATTGTCATGAATGCGCATGATGATCGATCGTTCGGGAATCCGATGCCAAATTGAACCATGTATGGGTAATTTTATGTGTTTCTGGGTTTAGAGTGAAGCTTTACAAAGATAGTTGTTTACAACCGCGCAAACAGAAACCGTTTTTGGCCTTGGCCATAATTGTGATCATAAGTCGAGACTTTGGTTGTAAGTTAAAACTTAAATGCTGTAACTGTTTATTAAGTCAAACCAGTTGTAACTTGAGGGTCCATTGTAACAGTAACTGCAAATAACAAGAAATTATCCATGATAATTGTCAGGATAAAAATACCTGGCGCATCACCAGTTCATTCGTATTTACATTTGCATTGTAACTGTCGAATTTGCTCACATGCCAGTCGATGAACTACATTTAAGTGACTCTTTTGTGTGGACTTCGGTCCTGTTGTTTATATTTTTGTAATTTTGTAATGTAAAATTAAATAAAATATTAAAACAGAAAGTGGTCATTAAAGGGTTTCATTGCTGAGCTTCAAAAGTGCTGTAAGCAAGTTTTTATGACCGAACCTCCTAGATCATATTCATTCTAGGTTCATAAACTCTGAATGGGAATGAGAAGAATTGTCCATTTTCATGTGTGCTAGTCTTATACAAAGTCCATTGTTTATTGGTGACAGGTGCACTTTAAGACCCCTAAATCTCTCTTGGCTTACAAAGTAATTTTTTTTTGCGGGTGCCACTTTTTTTCTCGGCGACTTTGTGCTTGTGCCAAATGGAGAAGGAGGCCTATCCTGATCTCACTCAGCTCTCCAGACTCCCATTAGACATTCTTGGCGGTTGTCTCAGGTTACAGTAGAGCACAGATAGACTCTCTCTCTTTTTTCTTTCATCTGACATTCTTGTTTTTCTGAAGATAACCTGTTGAAACGAACTTAGCATCTTCAAATGCGAGCGATTGTTTTCTCCCGCTGTCACGCACACCTTAATGTCGTCGTTTGTTTAGCCTTTTGAAGTGACGCCCCATACACCGGGACTTGCAGAATGCACCTGTACGGCATTGTGTAGCCGAAGACCCATGATAACATCTTTATGTTGTGGCAGTGGTTTCCTTTGCACGCATATGGGCCCAACGCACGCTTGTTTGCTCAGACCTCTCACATCTTTTCACAGCCCTGGAATTCCTGACTCTTTCCGCGCCGGAGGGGAATGAGAAGGGGATGATGGGATTCCAAGTAACCGAGGCCTGCCTGAACCTGAGGCGGTTAATGCAACTTTCCGTAGGGGATCTCCTTATCATGCAGACATCTCGTTCTGCTCACTTATCTTACGTACACCAGACCAGTATTTATCTTTGTGCTTTACACTAGCACGACATGACATTTACAGTCCTAACGAGTGACAAATACGGCTTTCAGTGGAATGTTCACCTGTACATATAGGGTTACACTCAACACTGTGAATGGAATATTACAATCACAACAGTTGCCACTGAAATAAACGAATATAATTTAAAAAAAAATGGTTGGACTATACCTTTCAAATATTATTATTATCATCATTTATATATATAGTGCCAACATCTTACGCAGCACTGTACAATACATTAAAGTGGAGATACAACCACAAGATAACACACAGGTACAGATATGACACAGGAGGAGTTGAGAACCCTGCAATCTAATAGGTTGGGGAACAAGGTATACAATAGGTGGGGGGATGGGACTGGCAGGGTGGTGATGTTAGGAATGAGAGGATGGGTAGGCGAGACTGAAGAGGTGGGTTTTCAGGGCTTTTTAAAAAGTGCCAAAAGGAGAGCAAGTCTAATGGGATGAGGGAGAGAGTTCCAGAGAGTAGGAGCGGCCCTACAGAAGTCCTGAAGCCTTGCGTGTGATGAGGTTAATAGCGGGGATGTCATTAGTAGGTCACTAGAGGAGTGGAGGGGCGGTTAGGGGTGTATTTATGTACCAGGTTGGAGATGTAAGGAGGACAGGAGATGTGGAGTGATTAAAAAGCAAGGCACAGAATTTTGAATTTGATTCTCTGGACAATTGGAAGCCAGTGAAGAGATTTGCAGAGAGGAGCAGCAGATGAGGACTTTTTTACTTAGTATTTCCTTTCAGCTCTTCATAAATAGTTGATGCTGAGGAGCTGGGCCAACCCAGAGACTGTGAGCACAGGTGGGCAAACTTTTTGGCTTGACTTTTTGACTTACATATAAAAAATGTGTGTAGTGCTCTAGTGCACTGCATTGCAGGATAACCCATTGTGCAAAACTGTGAGTAGTAGAACTACTACCTACTACTACTGTCCTTCATGACAGTAAGGGTATGTTTTCACATCCGTCGGGACCCCCCTAAGCTAAGCGCATTGCTTGTCGGGAGGTCCCGGAGCACATGTTCTCACAGCGCTGAGCCGCTCCGCCAATGCAGGGGCTAACGTAGTCGAATACATTAACAAGTGCATCGGTGGATGTTTGAACACATTATTCGCCGGCCAGCTTAAGAGTATGGGATCCGGGACTGCGCTTAGCGGAGGGGGTCTCGGCGGATGTGGAGAACCCCCCTAAGAAATAAAGTGGTATTACAGAAAATCTCAATCTTACCTACTCCTCTCTTAAAGTTGACGCCCCATGCATTCCACCGCTGATCAGCCTGTTTGACCAAGGGTCCTGATCCAAAGTATTGAATGGGATCAACTGCACAGAAGTGCTGCGCACCCATTCTCTGTTTAATTGGCAAAGCTCAAGCGCAGCGTGGTGACGTCATCTCATTGTGCTCGAGGTTTCATCCATTGAATGTGTATAGCCAGCCTTAGGCTAGGACCCCACTGCGTTTTTTGGAATAAAGCCACTGTGTTTTTTTCACCCATTTGGGCCGCACCAATCGTGGCAAAAAAAATGCGGGAGGTACTTAGTCTCATTGTGACTCGTTTTGATAGCTAATGGGCATGGAGAGACCAATATGTGCTCAACAAACAATAAACACACATTGGTTTTTGGGCACATATTGGTCTCGGGCACTGGGACATAAATTTTCCGATTGTCATACATGTTTCCACAGGCTTCCACATCACATAAATAAAAATGTGTGCACAGGCACGTCATAGCCCATTACTTTGAATGGGCAGTTTTGATCCTGCGCCTTTTTTCTGTTTCTTATGATGCGATACACCACATCAAATACATCTCAGCATGAGACCCTGCATCAATGTTATTTAAGTGTTAATAGTGTGAATAGTGTGTGCTAATATCGTGATTCTTAAATGTGCTCGCAACCCCCTTTAAGTGTTATGGGTGCTGACACATCCATGACAGCCAATGGAGACCAGAGCTTGGTATGATGTGCTTTAAACCCTTTTTAAAAGCACTGCAGTTATACATATTGGCTGCTCTTGCATTTGTACTTCAAATGACTGTAATTGGAAATGCAAAGGCAATTTATACACGAAATGCAGCACATCTCAAACCGCATAGCGTTTTGTGTTGCAGTTTGATGTTGCACATAATGTGACATTAGAGCTGATCAAAGAGAACGCAGAACATTTTGAGCATTTCCAATGAATATCTTCTATTGTGAGATTGCAATACAAGGCGAGCCACTATTGGCCCTTTCACATATCAATATCTGGTCAGGTAATGAACATTTCACATATACTGTATGTAAGTTTCCTGAAGGTGTCCAACATCTGGTGACCGGGTGTTGGCTTGTTTACCATCGCTACTTCTGCAGTAAATGAAGATGCTTTATCGGAAGTACCCCGCACTGTTTTCCTTGAAAAATGTTTGCCTGAGGCTACCTATAACGGTGGTGAGCATCCCACTTGTGTACATAGAGAACCTTATATGGCGGTACACTTGGAGTGTGTGATTGTTTCATAGTTGGCAGTGAGGCTTTGTATTAACATGTTACAGAAGTATTGTCTGAAGCAAACATTACTGAAAAGTTTGGGAAACTTTTGAATAAACTCAAAACATGTTAGAAAATAGAGCAAAAGCTATGGCGCCAAGTTACCATAACTGAAATATTTCATGCAAAAACATATACCGTATATACTCGAGTATAAGCCGACCCGAACATAAGCCGAGGTACCCAATTTTAGAAAACAAATCTGGAAAAACTGAATGACTCGAGTATAAGCCTAGGGAGGGAAACGCAATAAGGCACAGAAACACACAGCCAATGTACTTTTGTTTGGAGGTGTAATTATTTAATTCAGCAGATTTGTAAGTTAATTACAAAGCCCCTGAACATGATATAATCACCAAAATTGCTGGAGATGTAGAGAATGGTGGTGGGAACATTGTAAAGAAAAAAGTATTGTTCTAGCATATCAAGTTTTTTCACAAAATTTTTAGCTTTTACTTGACTTTGAACCTAATTTATGCAAAAACTACATATGCTAGAGCAATATTTTTTTTTAAATGTTCCCATACCCTTCTCTACATCTCCAGCAAATTTGGTGATGATAGCATGTTGGGGGGCTTTGCAATTCACTCATAAAGTACACCTACAAAATGCCGCGATTTTAATTTTTTGACCCGAATATAAAAAAATATATATATACGGTAATAGTAAATGTAAAAAAAATCAGATATTAACCATCTTTTTTTAAAAACTCTATTGTCGTGTTCTAAAATACTGCATATAGTTCTGTTGATTCTGAAGTTGCCCTACATTTTATGGTTTGTTTTGGAAAATCTAATAAATTATATTGCCAGGTAAATGACTCAGCTGGTTTGAAGTATTATAATGCTTGTATTCTTATCACCATCTACAATGACCTGTATAAGTTTCTTTTCCACCAGAGCTCCAACCAAAAAATTAATGCGGCTTTGATCAGTTTGTAAACTGTTACTAAATTAAATTGAGTTGACTTGGCCACTTCTTATGAAATAATTGTTAATAATATTAGTGAATAATTGATGTAATGTCATCCTTTGTTGCCCCGAGGTGTTGCTTATCTTAACCCAGCCATGGGCAAACTAAGGCCCGGGGGGCAAAACCGGCCCTTAGTCTTTTAATTCGTCCCTTTGTCACCTTGGTGTAAAGATGCTCTAGCTCCCCTCCGCTCATTACATGGAATAAGTGGAGATAGTTATTATTAGTATCATTTATTTATATAGCGCCAACATATTACGCAGCGCTGTACAATAAATTAGAGTTGAGACAACACAAGATAACACACACAAACAGGTTATGACACAGGAGGAGTAGATGACCCTGCCCAATCTAATAGGTTGGGGGAGATAATGCCTAGAGGATGATTGGGGTCTCCTAATGGCTGTAGTTTGCCTGCAATAGAATGTTTGTGTTAACTATGACTAAAAACCTCTATTTATTAATATTGTTTTATATAAAATTTCTTTCCTTCCTGTCTGGGCTACAAGAATTAAGGACACCTATGCAGATGTCCCTACAGGCCCTTCTGTCAAATTTTAAAATACATTATGGCCCATGAGTCAAAAAGTTTGCTCACCTCTGTCTTAACTTTTTTTAAGCCACTTACAATCTTCATACCGTTTAGTGATGGCGTCCTGGCATTTGTTAGGGAGGGTTTCCTGATAGTGACAACAGTGAAGCATATCTATATACTCTAATATTTATTAAAAGGCCACTTGTAGTCTCCATTGGAAGCCAATGTGACAATGCATGGACAGTAGACTGGACAAGCGTAGGCCTAAACATGGACCTTCATTGCAGGTATTTGTTACTGAAAGTCACATTATTCAAATTACTTCATGGTTAAAGGCTAAATGCTTGTATTAAGTTGTAGTTTTTGGGTTTATGTAGTAGCTTGTTGGTTTTGAATAACTCATAAGACTGGTCAAAGCTGGTCTTCCTTGACGCCTTCATAGGTAAGTTCAATAGATATATTTTTAGTATAAAAGAAGGTCAATGTAGAATATACCGTTGGGGAAAAAGTTGTAAAAACTTTAATCCTAATCAGAATTGTATTTGATAGGAAGATACGCCTCCTAGTATCCAATGTCATTGTGACAATATGTAATTACAAATCCAAAATGTCACAACTGTTATCAGAGCAGGAGGTACCCAGAAATTTTACCCATCCTTTGAGATATTCCCCCTTATTTATCTGTTGAGTCATTTGGACACACAGACAGCAGACATATTTCTGGCCTCAGAAGTTGATATCTTCTAATATGTTGCACCTAAGTTCTTGAAAACCCCATAGTATATGTGTGACAGCCAGCCAACTAGTATTTGCAGAGTAGAAAAGATATTTCACTATACATTTGTAAAGCTGGCCATAGATGTCTCGATTTTTAATGCAATTCTTGTGCGATCGACCATGGCGATCATATGCCTCGATCGATAAAGCAGAAACTGATGCATGCACAAGGTGTGCGATTGATCAAAAACTCCTGGAATCGCACAAAAAAAATCACTCAAGTATCGGACCTGTCTGTAAAATTTAGTCAATCGTTTGGTAATCGCAGAACATTAATGGAGACATGTGATCATACCTATCATTCGACCTGTTGCCGTCCAACCCACATTACATCATTTCCGATCTAAAAGGTGGAGACTGTCACTGTCCTATTAATCGTTCGTAGCAAGGGATTGGCGATTAATGGGTAACGCAATATGGTGCACTGTGCGATCGATTTCCTAATTGGAATAGATTCCAATTAGCCCACAATCGCTTAAACGATCGATCGCAGGAAGATTTAGACGTCTATGCCCACCTTTAGTATGTTAGTTGTTGAGAGCTATGTAGTGTTGTAAGTAGGATGTCTACACACATGTTAGCCCAGCAGTGGACTTTACTAATTGGACGACTACAAATTGAATTATTCCTATGGCAGCAGAACTGCAGGTACCTGGGTGGTGCTGACATCAATACTGCTTTAGGCGGCCGTGTTCAGATCTCCATAAACACAGGGACACTCCTAGGCTCTTGTATGCTTGTTAATTAGGGAGGAAGTTCCTGTTATTTAGTTAAACAGATGGTTGTGTGCTTGGCTTGCCCCAGGCACATAGTCTTTTACGAGCCTCCTTAATAAAGGTAGCAGTGAAGACCATTGTTATACATACCCTGCAAATAATAGGAAGTTTGACTCTTTGCTTGTAGTTGTAAACTCAACTTTGTGTTCTTGTTTGTAGCTTGAAGTTATCCCTGCATATAGGATGGTGATTGTGTGCAATTTGGTGCAATTGTGTCCACAGCTTTTAAAGATAGTTTATTGTATCTGTAAACCAACCCACCTTACTATAGAGGTCTGGGGGCCTACAATAGATCTGCTCTTTTGTAATAAAAAATGCCAGTTTAGGTGTCAATAGTCTTGGCCATTTAGATATATACACACATGCAGCTCCCAAAGTGAGAAGTCATTTTGTATCCCATTTGCTCTGAATAGATGTATGTATCTATAATCGCTGTATAATTCCAATTTAGAAATGAACCAGCAACGAATTGTATTATATATTTTCTTCACTGGCATAGCTTGTTTTTCCGCCCCCAAAGAAAGCAGCATGGCTTACATGTTTGTGCCAACATTCTACTGTCCATTTAGGATATGGGGAGTGTATAATTTTAATTCATTTAAATTATTTTCCTTTATAAAAAAAAAGTTAATTCCATCATCTGTGGATTTTCTGTCTGTTATTTTAATTTTATTGTCATTGGGCAGATTTTTACTTTGCTTTCTTTACACAGTGACCCCGGAATCCTTAATAAGAGGGTTCCCCCTGTCACCAGTATAGGACACTCAAGAAAACTATAAACATACTGATGTTCTGCCCTTCTCCCGCTATATAGGTGGCACTGGCACTTTAGTAAACCCAGTTTGTGCACTTTTTTATGGCAATTTAAATGGCTATAAACAGGATCTATAAATACTGGTTAATAAGTAGCAGTGTTCTCCCCGCGCTCCTGAAGAATGTGAGGCGCTGCCTGTCAGGCTGCTCGCCGCGGAGGACTTGTGTGCCGGGCGGGGACCAAAATCTCCCGGGCGGGCCGCCCGGCCAATCTGCTCTGGGGAGAACACTGAGTAGCATGGCATTGTCTAGAGTTTTTTGTGTTATTGTTTTACACACTACAGAATATCATAGTGCTATGTAAGTAAGTGTGAGTAAAGCTTTATTACCAGTTTGTACACTATATATACGATAACCTCTAGGCCTGCAGAGATTGGATGCTGTGGACCAACCGTATTTACCTCCCACACTACAATTGAGGACATTTGGTCCTCGCTTGGGGACCCCTACTGCTACCCTGTTTCCCATGAAAATTGAGGCATCCTCCGAAAATAAGACACCCTTACATTTTGACCTCATGGCACCCTAAAATACGGTACTGTAACTCTGGATAGGGGGGTTTGGAGGGGAGAATCAAAATGGCACAGGAGGATCAGAAGGGGTTACTAAAATGGTAATCCCCCCCTCTGAGTCTACTGTGCCATTTTGATTCCCACTGTGTCATTTTAAGCGATCCCCCCACCCTGATACCACAATGCCGTATTTTTCTTCATGGAAAAATAAGACATCCTCCGAAAATAAGACGTAGGGCATCTTTGGAAACAAAAATTATTAAAAATCTCATTTTTGGGGAAACACTGTAAATGTAAATGGTTATACCATTTTTTCTTGCAGTGACTGATTATACATTTCATGCTTATACTTGTCCTGATGAAGTAAAACACGTTTACTACCTAATGCATGAAACCTTTTCTTATCTGATTGACTGGATATGTATATTGATTATGTAATAAATGATTGCTGTACAAACTTGCTTATATAGTGTAGTATATTGATGTCCGACACTTGGATTAAATATATCGGCTATTTGTTTCAACCACTGTATCTGTCTCAAAGTCTGTCTCTACCCCCTTGTTAGATAAGAATAATGAGAAATCTCTGGGTACAACAGTAGTCCTTAAAATTTTATAATTTTATAATTTTAATTTTAAATGACAGACCACTTACCTTGACTTTAACTTTTACATTTGGGCTTTTCTCCAATTCATACAATAATAGCTGGCCATAGACGTCTCGATTTTTTGTGCGATTTCTGCAATCGATCATTCACAAATCGATGCATGCATAAAGTGAGCAATCGAAGAAAATGGTGAGAAATTGCACGCAAAATACATACAGGGATCGGACATGTCTGAAAGTTTTAATTGATCGATCGTGAATTGAAGGACATTGTTAGAGACTTGCGATCGTTTCTATCGATCGACACATGAAGGCCTCATCCCACTTCCATTATTTCCGATCACATTGTTTTGTGTAGCCAATCTGTAGTTATGTCACCGACACATTGGTTATTATTATCGAAGACTCAATTGCATGCCACAATTGTTTTGAAATCAAGGGGAGATCGAGATGTCTTAAGTAACAGGGTAAAGAGATGAAAGGGATCCCGTCATCAAAGGTCTTTTAGTTTCATTTAATTGGGTTGTTATTTTGTCTTTAATAGGCTTAGGCACTTCTGGGGTTTGTGGCTGACAAAAGCGGCAGGTATTTGTACTAATGAGGTACTAAAACATCAGTCTGTTATTTGTTTTATGGGACACGGCCAGGATGTCCAGAGGACATGTGAGCACTGTGATATACAAACTATTCTTACAGATGATACCAAGGGTCTGATTTACCTAAGAAAATATTTATTTCAGGTGGGTTGCCTTTGGCCACAATTAAGATTATCTCGTAAAATTTAGCACAAGGCTGTGTAAATGAAAGACAGAAGAAAAAGGCTACAAAAATAGTGTCCTGTACATAAACTGATATCGGCCTATCAGAATGATTCCTTCTCTTTCAGCCTGTTTTTTTTAAATCTTATCAGAAACAAGGTGTCATTAATATTTTTGATTTTTTTTATCTCTAGGGGATTTCTTTGTCGAATAAAAACAACGGACAGCCCAATATCACATTCCGATATGACAGTAAGTTGAAATTCTTTAGCATACCATATTCCATTCTATATAATCAATGTGTAGTTTTTGTATTGATGAATATGAGAAGGGCAAGGTATAGACCAGTGGTGCCCAACTGAGTTGATGTGGAGGGCCACAAGTGCGGCCCTCAGCAC
>CM070037.1:107128184-107151188 GCA_036250615.1 Ptychadena robeensis | reverse complement strand
ATTGGCACTTCTAGTAACATTCATGAAAACATAGATTTCTGGTGGTAGGTCCGCTTTAAGGCCCAAATGAGATCTTGCTTTGAGGTCGTCTGCTATGCATCGCAAGTTAAGATATTTTTTGTTCAATAAGCTTATGCTGCCTGAGCAGCCTTATTGGTGGCAGCACAGATCAGGGGATGTGTCGGACCTCTTCGTGTCTCCTTATTTCCTTATTCCTAAATGCATAATAAATAAATAAAATCTTTTTTTTCTTGGGCAATATTTCATATTTGATATATTATGCATCCTGCCCTAAGAGGGGATTCTGCTTTTCTTGGATTTCCTCTTTATTGTCTCTGGAAAAGGAAGTGAATGGAAACCCAAGACAGCGGAAATAAAACTTTGATGGGCTTTTAACCGTTCCCTTCGCTATCCGGAAAAAGAAAGGAAAAATCTTCATAGATACACTTTAAAACTCAAGCCCTAACATATGACTTTTTAAAGACCGCTCCATTTCATTGTATCTTCTCACTAGATTAAACAACTCTTCTAACATTTTCAGGTTATGCAGACTCAGCCGTTCATGAACTTGAAGTTTGAAACCGATTACTTTGTGAAAATTGTTCCGTTTCCTTCAGTAAAAAATGAAAGCAACTATCATCCATTTTTCTTCAGAACGCGAAGTAAGTGCTGCACATGGGTGTCTGTTACTGACAGTCTACGCTAGGGTTACATGTTGTCTTTGTGTGTTGCTCCTGTTTGTATATTGATTTGTTAAAGAAAAATAGGGTGTACTATTGTGGTGTAAAGCAGCTGATCAGAAATTACATTTGCCAGGTAAAACTGCGCTGCGTATTTGTCAGCTCTTTGTTTCCACATTTACTAGATTTCCAGTGTATGGGCTTGTGTCCACTGCTGTCCGCGTGCCCGTAGTGGGGAAAAAGAAGCAGAGAAGTCCATTCCCGTTCAAATTAATGGGCCAGTGTCCACTCTGCGTATTCTGAGCATCACACCTGAGGTGCTGTTGTGAGGGCTTGTGTCCACTTCTGATTCTCAAGGTAATGTGTCCACTTCTGATGATCAAGGCATGTGTCGGCACATTTGCCGGGCAGATTCCCCGCTGCTCGCAGGCAGCTCGATTCGGCGGGAGCGCGCCCTATGCCTGCAGCAGGGGAAGGAGCGTAAAATCAGCGTTCGAACAGCTTCGGGCGCTGTTTTTTTTCCGCGTCTTGGAGAAACCTCCATTGATCTTCAATGAAGGTGTCTCTAGCGGCACCCCGCTGTGTTGGTTTAAAGACGCGGGAGCCCGCAGCTTCAAAACAGCACCGCAGACTTGCAGCTAAGATAACGCAATGTGCCCCATTCAGCAGAATGGGAATTGTCCTCTCTGTGTAAGTGGGGGAAAAAGACGTAGTGGGCACAAGCCCTAAAGTTGCAGGCTGCTGTATGTGCAGTGGGGAAAAAGACGCAGAGTGGACACTTCCTATTGGAATGAATGGGACAGTGTCCACTCGGCATATTCTGAGCGTCACGTCCACTGTGCTGTTTTGAAGCTGCAGCGTTTCCAAAGCATCACCGCGTGGTACCACCTGAGACACCTCCATTGAAGATCAACGGAGGTATGTCCAAGGTGCGGAAAAGCAGATCTTTCACGTCTTTCCCCTGCTGCATCAATATGGCACAGCGGCAGGAGCGCACCCTAAGCTGCAGGCAGCGGGTAATCTGCCCGGCAAATGTGGGAGTCAGCTGTGGACACATGGCCTATAACTTGTGTTGGGATATTTGACTTTGTCAGTTACACGTTCCATTGTAAACACATAGTGTGTATGGCCACATATTTGTCGGCAGTAAACCGTCATCCCATCTTTGGCTGCGGTAAGATACGGCAATATAAACAGCTGTAAATCGAATCACATGTATTTATGTTAGATGGATCTGTTGATGGAGCTCTGGAAAGAAGTCAGGAGAAGGAGTGCTGGAGGGGCTGAAAACAGTAGTCTAAAAGGCGCATTCTCTTTGCCTCCTCCCCACATGGTGTCAGGCCACAACAAATGTGGCAGGCCCGTAGAGTGCGTCCCGGAACGCTGGGGGATTTGCCAGCCAGGCTCTTCATTCTGGCTGCGTTCCCATCCGATAGATCATGTTTTCCACAAGTAGACAGAAAAGGTTGCCAGGTTCCTTTCCTCTGATCTCTTCATAAGACCTTATTGTTTCATGATTTCACAACCAAGTCAGCAAAACTCAATTGGTGTATTATTTGCGTTCACCTGAGCATAGGACACTTCTTTTTCCATTTTAGGGCAAGAACATACTTATGAATCTGCCCAAGGTGACTTGTGGCCACATAAAGGCAATACCTGGGTACATCTCTGGGTTAATAGCTGAAGGCAGAACGTAAATACGTAGTTCAAACACATATATGCATGTAGTATATGTATAGGATATCAATATCCCAATAGGAATAGCAAGGGGTGTTTCTAGGCCTGTTATCTGCTCAGATTGGACAGTGTAGGAGTAGCAGACAATGATCAGAGCACCCCTCTACTCTCTTCTCCTGGCAGCTTACTACTGTGTTTCCCCCTGAAAACAAGACACACATTAATTTTAGGTTTAAGAAAAAGGCACTAGGTCTTATTGTCGGGTAGGTCTTATTTTTACAAAGTAATATTAAGAACTTTTAACTTCCCTAGACTGAATTTAAATCAGTACATTGTTAAACTTGTTTGTTTCATTACATAAAAAAGCCACAAGATGTCACTCCTAGCTTTATATAGCTCAGCTCCGGCTTCCGGATGTTTTTTACTTATTATTTTGCTGGGGTTGGCATTCATCCGGCACTGCACACTGTGTGTACCCAAACACAGGGACCTGCGGGCACTTTCTGGGTGCGGACAGTTGGCAGCAGCCTAGAAAGCGGGTGAAATACAGCAGCTTTTTCTCTGGGTAGGTCTTTTTTTCAAGGAGGTAATTATATTAGAAGCAAAGGGGAAAATACAGCTAGGTCTTACTTTAGGGGTAGGTCTTACTTTCGGGGAAATATGGTACCTATCCACATTATAATGTAAATTTCACTCTCCCAGGCTGCTAAGACAAATATACAGTCTAGTTCAGGTACCTAGTCTTCTTGCATTTTAAATACTTATGCTTTTACTCCTAATTGTATTATAAAATGGTTTATATATGCCTGCAATTTAGCATAAAAAAAAAGTCATGCCAGAAGCATGTCACAGATATTTTGTGACCCTCTAAAAATGGAAGCGACTTGGCTATCATACACTGATGCTTAACAGGAGCTCAGACTTCACTTGCTGCATGCTTGCTGCGGGTTAGCCAGGATTTAGCACAGCAGCCAAGCAAGTAGCATTTTCGGGAGGTCATCCATGGCAGCGAACGACCGGCTTTGTGTGATCCCAACCTCCAACTGGCACATGCATTCAGCCCTATATTTGGAGTGGGCAGTGTTCACTCTGTTAATATACAAATTCCTTTTGTCGTGGGACTGCATGTGAGAACTGGAAACAATAACAGTATGCGCCTCAGTGTTGTATATAAACCATTAAGAAGCAGAGGGGATGGTGCTGGAAATTCCGCTGCAAGAATAGTGGATGGAAATCTTAAGGCCCCCCATACACGTATAGATTTCCCTATGATTGGTGTCAGATTCGATCGTAACTTATGATCCACATTGGTTCCGTCGATCTAAGTACAATCGAACTTCCTCCCACATGGCGAAACTGATATTTGATCGATGTTGGTTCGATCGATCAAAAGCATAATTGAAGGTAGTCATTCGTAAAAAAAACACACCAACATGTCTGCCAAAGGGTGTATAAGTAATGGTACACATTACTTTCGATGTATACTCGATCGATCAAAATTCTCCGACATGTCCAATGACTTTTCATTTGATTTTTGTTTGTTGGACTTTCAAATTGATCAGTTTAGGTCGATCGAATGGGAAAATCTAAACATGTATGGGGGCCTTTAGTCCTTTTTTTAGTTGCTGATCTTCCACTGAGGCTCCGAGCACAAGGTCGGTTGGGAACGCTTTATTCCCATTGCTTGGAAACTGTGACCTCATGACAGAACCATTGTGTTGCTTTTGCCGGACCTGCCAAGAATCATCCTCTGGCGCGTTTCATAACTAGCTAAATGAAATGTCAGATCAGATGGTTTGTATAAGTTTTGGTACATGGACAGGCTCCACTGAAAACAACTTGCATTTACCGGGTGCGTAGCCAATACCGCAAATCCTATTCTTAGTCTGTAGGAGTTTGGCAATTCACAAAAGAGGTGAAAAGATTTTCATGTTTAACAACTATTCTTTGTTTTTTATATCAACATTTATGTTCTGTTGTTGTCTTCTAGCATGCGAGACATTGCTGCAGCCGGATAACTTAACCTGCCGACCATGTAAGTCATCTCTGTCATATTGACTTATTCAATTGTGTCATTGTTTGCAAAGCAGAAAAACATCTATTATGACATCACAAAATACAAAATGAAGTGACCAACAATGATTGGCTATCAGGACTCATGTATTTTGGCATTGAGAAAAGAAATTACTAGTCTCTTAAAGTGTACCTAAGCTCACCTAATTTCTGTCCCTCGATGGCAAAAAGATCAGATACAAATTCTTGATTTGTAATTAGAAAATTCAGAATTTCCTTTGTTTCTCATCTTCACTGTTCAGAAAATAACGTGACTAGAATAGCCTCTCAAACATACAGTCGAGATAATAGCATAAAGTCACTCATGTCATCATGTCCTCTTTACAATCCCATGGTGCTACCTTTTCACCATTGAAAACTATTATCTAGCGCCATCTAGTGGCCATACTCGTAACCCCATTGAAGAGGATTAAATATGGTGAATGCCAGATCAGAGCCTGTAGTACGTCTATATAGTTTATTTAGGATTAGAGTGCTTGTCCACCATTGTGACTACTCAGAGGTGAGTAATGCCATCCAATTAGTTTAGGAATTATTGGCTTGATCTATGTTGGTCATTGGGTAGTTTAGCAGTCGGCCTCCCCATCATCATTTCTTTGTAAAATGTTAGACCGACAAAGAACGGGCTGCCGTGTTGCAAATTGTGATATGCCAACATCCCAATAGTAAATCAAAACGAATTTGAAGTCGCAAAGAACCCTACCCTCATAGCACCCTGAGTCACTATGTCAGCTGGCATAGGACCCAAAAATTAAGGGACTTTATAGGCAATATCGTAGAAAACAATATGCAGTAATTTATTTACAGAGAATCATATATAAAAGAAAAATAACATAAGCAAATATTCAAAATTGTTACATTACAGTTCGTTGATATTTTTGATTCTCGTCGCGTTTCGTGGCATACGCCGCTTCATCAGGAGAAAAATATAAGACAACGGTAATATTCTGTAGACATGAAGAGAGGACATACTGTATATTAGATATAAACTGGGATCACTTCACCGTTGGTAACAGTATGTCCTCTCTTCATGTCTACAGAATATTACCGTTGTCTTATATTTTCTCCTGATGAAGCAGCATATGCCGTGAAACGAGTCGAGAATCAAAGATATCAACGAACTGTAATGTTACAATTTTGAATATTTGCTTATGTTATTTTTCTTTTATATATGATACTCTAAATAAATTACTGTATATTGTTTTCTACGATATTGCCTATAAAGTCCCTTAATTTTTGGGTCCTATGCCAGCTGACATAGTGACTCAGGGTGCTATGAGGGTAGGGTTCTTTCCCACCTCAAATTCGCTTTGTAAAATGTTGTATGGTATTAAGTCACTTAATAGTATACCGTTTTATAATATGTGAAAGCTAATTTTTCTGATTTTCCTCTTACTTCTTGAGCCAAAGAAGAAAAGAGGGGAATCTCCCCCAATATGCCACATATCAAGCTCATACTATTTAAAATAAAAATAATAAAAAAAAGGTTTAGGATGCTGTTGCTTTTTTTTAAAGATTCTTTTATTTTCTTGCAGATTGGAAACCTAAGAATGTGAATGTCACGCAGCAAGGTGTCAACATGCAGGTGTCATTTGACCATGCTCCTTATAACTTTGGGTTTAACGCCTACTATGTCAACTATAGAATGAAGCACGATGCCTCATTTAAACAAAAAGTCTGCAGACAGGTATGGCTAAGAATTGTACAGTCCTTGGGGCAGGCCATGGTCACCTATGTGTTATTATATGAATTCTTAAACAGTAACATGAAGTATATTATAGTGTGTCACAACAGAAAGCAGTATAATTGTTTTTTATTAAAATATTGAGTTCATGTCCAGTGTTTGCCTAGGCCAGGGGTGTCCAAACCTTTTCCAAAGAGGGCCAGGTTTGCTTAGGTGAAAATGTGTGGAGGCCGACCATTAAGCCTGACGTTTTTGAACCATTAACATTAAATGCAAATGAACTATACCATGGGGAAGATCTCTTCCTTCACACATGCTTGTTGTACAGCATTAGCCATTTACTGGCCATAACACTTATTAAGCCCCTGGGTATGCGGGGACTTCTAGCTCTCCAGCCACATTTCACCTAACCCCAGATATTCTGACCATTCCCCCAGCTATAGCATATGGAATATCAGTGAAACACTGCTCACCTTAATGCTGCATCCTGATTGTAGGGATAATATGCATGATGAAGACGCCAGTACAGACGGGCATAACACACTGCAGGCAGAGTTCTTTGTAAACTTGGGACTGTACCATTAATGTGGAGGGGGTTGAATATTTTGCTGCAGCTGTTACACTGACATTGCAGCTGTGTTTTTTTAGGGAAAGAGGAGTCTTCTTGCTGCACTTGAAGCAATTCTATTAGCCATGTATGGAAAAAATAAAATGGAACTGGTTGCAAAGTTTTATGTCACCTCACCTAGCTATTGGTTTAGCAAGCTGCCAATAGGGGGGGGTCGGGGTTAGCGGTGCAGGAGGGGGAAGTAGAAGCCGGTACAGGCCGCTCCTCACTCGCACTGTTCCGATCTGCACAGCGAGGGAAGGCGCCGGTTATGCGTGCGAGGGAGATCCCTGGGGCCCTATAAGCATGCATATTCTTGGCATAGTGGGAGAAACGCCCCTGCATACAGCCAACTACAGCAGCGTATTTTACATGATTGTGGCATTTCCGCACATCAGACCAGAAAGTAGACATGTGTGTCCTGCACCTAGAGAGAAAAGTAGGCAAAGGATTAGTCAGTGCTGCGATCTCTGATTATCATTTATTTATAAAGCACCACCATATTATGCAGCGCTGTACAATACATTCGAATAGAGATACAACACAGGGTAGTACATACAGATACAGGATATGACACAGGAGGAGTAGAGGACCCTGTCCTGTTGGGCTTACAATTTAATAGGTTGGGGAACAAAGTATACAATAGGGGGGGGGGGGTAGTTAGAACCACTGTAATGCTAGCTAGAAGGCATTACACACTAAATAATGGCTGTGCATTGAAATTGACAATATAATGTGCATGCTGGAAATTCATTTAATGCTCCACGTAAATTGAAAATACAAAAAACTCACAATAAGTTATATAAAGTTTCTTTTCCTCCCAGTCCAGCCCTGAGACAGTTAAATGGACAAAGAGGAAGCGGGTTGAAGTGAAGCGAAGTTCTGGGCTCCGAGCCGAGATTCTTCCTGCCAGAGTTATCATCACTGTCTTGTGTGTGTTGGATCCTGACGCTATTTGCACAGTTAAATGCTCTAAGGCATTGCTAGGACAGTTTCCAATGTGCGTCAGCGGTGTAGGAAGCTCGCAGGCCCACTTTTAGACATCAGGCAAGGCAATACCGAGGAGCCTTGAATTCTTGGCTGGACTGGTCCATAGTCGTCTTCACTCCAAAGGCGGAGTTCACAGCGTGTGAACACGTTTATTGCCTGCGATTCATTTAATAAAACTCCAGTGTTTTCCCTTTCTTCGTGGATTCTGCATTACGGCTTGCCAGTCCAATAACTGAGAACAAAGCATGTGAGCCACGGCCAGAGCTGACAGCGCTTAGTGGGAGAAACGAAGTTTCCATCAAGTACTGGCAAGGCTTCCCATTGTATTCCATGGTGGTTCTCATTAAGGAAAAATTTGAGGAAATAATGCTAATTAAATGTGTTTGTTGATGTTTTAGGTTCAGAACTCGGATTATACAAACTGTCTGCTACAGAACGTCTCCCCTGGGGATTACGTCATCGAGGTATTATGTCCTTTTTATTTCTGGATCATCATGTTGTGTTTGTATCTCCTGTATTGACTCATTCAAAAATGAAGCTTGACTGGAGGAGTAAGGCTGAGTCTACACTTATACCATGGCGGGCGTTATGGACACAACGGCGTGATGTGTCTATGGTGCCCACCCATGGTTTGCCCGCTGTTTTGCTGTGTTAAGGGCACGGTATTCGCCATTTTAACTGAACAAACTGCTCCAGAGAACATGGCCTTTGTTTATGAACAGACGGGTTACTTGGTGTGTGATGATGATGATAGACTTGGCGTTGTAAGTGCATCATGTTTAGCACGAAGTGCCCTGACACGGGTAATGGCGCACATAGGGAAAAGCTGGTGGGTCCGCACTGCACGGTTTTCCCACTGGTTAATGTAATGTAGACAAGCTGTATTTCCCTGGCATTTGATACTGCGAGCTTTCGCCACATTGACTCCAATCAATGCATTTACGGTGCGCAAAAAATGCGGCGAAAAGCCATGGCATTCATTGCACACAGTGTAAATAGAGCCGTAGTATTGCCAGTTTGGCTATATATGCCTCCATCAATTGAAATCCAAAGAAGCCTCAACATGGAATTCATTTCTTGTGTTGTCTTGTGTATAAGGCTATGTTTCCATTATACGTCGGGATCCCTCCGCTAAGCGTATTGCTTGGCAGTAGTGATGGCCCGAACTGTTCGCCCGCGAACTATTCGCGGCGAATATCGCATGTTCGCTTTCACGCATTTTTGCGAACATATGGCGAGTTCGACCCGCCCCCTATCTTTTTACATTGAAGAAACCCCTGTGAGTCAAAGTCAGCAGACATATCCCAGCCAATGAGCACCCCGCCACCTCACAGACCCTCACACCCCCTATAACATAGCAAGTACATTACGCCATTAACACTTCTGTGCTGAAGAAGGTAGGAGTTAGGACGATAGCTTGCTTGCTGCTGCTGCTGCTGCTATAGGGAACCATTAGCCTAGGGCAGTGTTGCTGTGTAATCTACAGTCTTCACTGCATTCCCATCCATTCCATCCATGGGGAATAATCCATCTCCCCCAGTGTCCTCCACCTGACCATCAACTAACCTAGTTGTCCTCCACACTGACCATCACCACCAGTGTCCTCCACACTGTCCATCTCCACAGGGGCCGCCATACTGACCATCTCCCCCATGTCCTCCACACTGTCCATCCTCCACCAGGCCTCCATAAAATTAAAATTCCCTTTTCAGCTGTAGGCAACGTGGAAACAAGAATCATCACAGGTTTTTTTTAGGTGGAATCACACAGGCATGTACCACCCATGTTGTTTATGCCTCCACAGCTCCCCTCTTATGTTCAAATCCCATGGACTATCATTGTAAGAAATCCTTCGTGCCGATTATTCGCGTGAAATTTTTTTTTCTTGGAGTTTTTGCCATGGATCCCTGCCCCCTCTGTCATGTCATTGTCCAGGTGTGTAGTCCCTTGAAATAACTTTCCCAACACTATTGTGGCCCAAGGGTCCCTTTGGTTTCTAAGTTTTCCTGCCCATTTGCAAGTCTAATGGCGCGTTCGTGCGCTCAGCAAACTTTTTTGCGATTCGTTCGCAGTTCGACGAAAATTCGGCGTTCGCCGCCATCACTACTTTGGGTTCTGGGTGTGTCATCGCGTGGACTTAGCCCATAGACATTGGCCTGTCTGGTCGTGGGGCTGCTCTGTGTGCTACAGTCGAATCCCCGCGGGGCGTCGCATAATGCATCCATTTTTGGGGGAGGCAAATGGGGGTGCCGCATTACATGTTTCTCTGGTATGCCGTGTGGGGGGGGGTCAATGAAGAGCCAGTAAAGACTGGCCATATGAAATTTTTCCATAGGGAATAGTGGGGCCGCCCCTGCGCCTAGTTCCAAGCGAAACGCAGGGTAATAAACCTAGTGGTTAAGACCCTGCCTTAAGCTTCCCAGGGTACTGGCCTTAGATCACTCCATACAATTTCCGTGTATCTACCAACAGACTAGTAGCCCCGGTCCCTCGCCCTGAAAGAATACATGCGGGGTGAGTTGGAAGGTTGATAGGGGTATCACGTGTGGTGGGTCTATGTAGGGTGCCAGGTCCCCCTGAAGAATCGGCGTGTAGTTGATTGGAAGGTAGATATCACGGCTTATGTAGGTGGGTGCTGGGTCCCTCCCTGAATAGAGGATTCAGCATAGTGATTGGAAGTAGAATCACTGCTATGTAGTGCCCGTGTCCTCCCTGAATAGCAGTGAGGCAGTGTGGGGTGGAGGTGGAAGGTATCGGGGGGGGGGAGGGGGGTACACTGCTATGTCGTGCTTGGTCGTCCCTGATAGAATACATATGATGGAAGGTAGGCGGGTATCACTGCTATGTAGTGCGGTCCTCCCGGCTTAGAATACATAGTGAGGGTGTGGTGTGGAAAGGTATATTAACACTATGTGGTCTGGGGGGGGCTGGGGGTGTGGTGGTCGCGTTGGCGCCGGTGGATAGAAGGGCTGTAAGTGATTGGAAGGTTTAGGTGCGGTATCGGGGCGGTATGTAGTGCAGGGTCCGTGCCGGGTGGGCTAGAATCATAGTTGTTGGTGTGAAGGTAATCTAACACTATGTATTGCTGGGTCCTCCCTGATAGAATACATAGTTGAGTGGAAGGTTAATCACTGCTATGTAGTTCCGGGTCCTCCCTGAATAGAATCTAGTGATTGAAGGCTTAGAAGGTCCTCATATTACATGGGTTTGTAGAAAAAAGTTGATTGTACAGAAATAGTATGGTAAGATTGTAAGGTGTATGGGGGGTTTTACTGTGTTATATATTTTTTCTGCTTCCATTATACATGAACTAACATTTGTATTTACTTTTCTCCAAAGCTTCTTGATGACACTAACACAACAAGACGCTCCATGCATTACTCCCTAAAACCAGGTAAGTATTTTGCAAGTTCTGCTCATTCATAGAAACCAGTGTGGAAGAAATAAGGAACTAGTCATATTACTCAGGAAGATCTGTTTCTTTTTGCATCTCTTTTTGTTTCTCTTGATCATCAATTTAAAAAAAAATGTCTCCTCCTCTAGTGCATTCTCCTTGGGCTGGACCAATCCGTGCTATTGCTATAACTGTGCCCCTGGTCATCATTTCAGCCTTTGCAACACTGTTCACTGTTATGTGCAGGAAAAAACAACAAGGTAAGCTCTCATAACAAATAAAGACGTTGTCTAAATCTAATGCAAGTATTACATATATCACATAAATGTGACCCATGATGTTTCACCATAAATATAGGTCTGTAAGCATTCAAATAATAATAATAATAATAAATAAAAGTTTATCTGAAGGTTTTAAGTGGGCTTCTTCTCTGTTGGCTGTGCAGTCACATCCTGGGGTAGAGACAAAGCCCTGTTTTAACAGCAGCAAAAAAATCTAGTCTCCTGCTATGCCAGATAGGAGCGTGCTGCAGATCGGGTCTACATGGATGGAAAACATGGAGTATTACTGTAAAATGAAATCTTGTTTCCTTGTTATACATAGTAAATCTATCGCTTTAATCTTTTTCGTTTAGAAAACATATATTCCCACCTTGATGAAGAGAGCTCGGAGTCTTCTACATACGCTGGAAGTCTACACGTGGAAAAACCACGGCCACGGCCAAAAGTGTTTATTTGCTATTCCAACAAAGACTGCCAGAAACACATCAATGTCATCCAGTGTTTTGCCTATTTCCTGCAGGACTTCTGCGGATGTGAAGTGAGTAGTTGTTTTGCCTTTTATCACATCACTTACCTTGTTAAAATGCTGAAAGTCTTACTAATGACCGTGCTTAAGATGTGCTAAGTCCGCACAGACCACACCATAGATGAAAAGATTACTCCCGGTATACAGACTCCCTCCCAGGAAAAGATTCTCACCAGCTTTACACATCCAGGTGCCGGGCCATGGAGGATCAGTTCAATCACTCTTGAGCAATAAATAAGGAAGAAGAAATGGCTTGAATCCGCACTCTGGAAAGTTTTTCTTTTTTAAAATCTTTAAAGCTTTATTTGAACATCGCATAAATACATGTAGACATGGACAGGGTCCCTCCAGGGAAAATCCCCTCTGACGCGTTTCACCGTTACAGCGTATTCATAGAGTTCTCCCTGTCCATGTCTACATGTATTTATGCGATGTTCAAATAAAGCTTTAAAGATTTTAAAAAAGAAAAACTTTCCAGAGTGCGGATTCAAGCCATTTCTTCTTCCTTATTTCTTACTAATGACCAATGACCTATCCTGTAGCTTTTTTTGGAAAAGCAATTATTGTGATCAGGATCAACAATGTTTTTTCTCTAATTACTGTATATAGCAATCTTTAAGACCGCAATGAGATGCTCTGCTGTATAGGGCGCGTCCTTTACAGTGGAGCATCTAATTTTGGTAAAAATAACAGGAACTACCAATGCTGCTCAGAGCTACACTCTCCAACTGGCAGAGCAGGAGCTAAAGGAGGCAGGGAAGCTGACAGAGGTTTTCCTGCTTCCTGATCCAGCAGCTTCAGTCAGCTTACATACAGAAGCAGGCATCATGTATGTGAACTGGCTAAAGTTGCCCACACACACTTTCTCTGCAGGTGGACAATCCGGCCATGGATAGATCGTACATCTGCAAATCTCTGTATGTGAGCTGACAAAGGGGAAAAATCCGCCGCTGGGAGATCATCCCTGCTGCTGTATGTCAGCTGGCTGAAGCTGCCTGATCGCATACAGAGATACAGGGGGGAATGCGAAGGCGCACATTCGCAATATAAGATGTACAGCACTTCTTTTGGGAGTAAAAATGTGCATCTTATAATGTGAAACGTTCTGTAGAAAAATAACCAATCCCAAGTGTGCCTCAGATGTACTGCTTTGATAAGTGAATGGCAAGGCCACCCCATCATATCCTGGTTACAGTAGGACATCACCTGGATAAGAAATCCCAAATGTGGCTCAGGGTTACCACTTTTAGTAATTAAAATCTACCCTGAGCCACACTCTGGATTGGTAGATAATTAAGAGGGTATCCCACCATATCCTGGTTGCAGGAGGACATCATTGGCTCAACTGGATAAGCAATCCCAAGTGTGGCTCGGGGTGACAGCTTCTGGTCATTAAAATCTACCCCAAGCCACACTCTGGATTGGTAGATAATGCATATTTTTTCCCATACATAAATTAATGGATAGAATTTTTTTTGTTAGATTTAGAGTGATTGTGAGTAAGACCCCAATGGACTATGGTTGGAGAGTCCTCCCTCTCTGAAACCCAGATACTCACCTTGCTTCCAATGAATGAATACCCTGTTGTCATCTGGTGCTGGGTGCCAAGCAGAGCCTCAGGAATATAATCGCCTGCTTGACCCAGATAACATCACTTGCTCCCTCATATTTAGAAGCAACAAAGGCATGAGAGAGGAGTATCAGGACGTTTGGAAGCCTGAAAAGGCATAATGTTAAAAAGAAAGGTATGCAAAGAGATCACCTAGAAATTTCCCAGCCATGTCTGCTTTCAGCACTTGAAAGCGGACCTACCACCAGAAAATGGGGATTTTGTGAATGGCACTAGAAATGCCAATAATGGGGAGGAATGCATAAAGAAAAACAAAAAAAAACGTAACTGTAAGGAGTCATTTAGGAAGATCTCCACAGCCCTCCCTCGCTTCCTGGCCCTGATGACGTATAGCCACGGCGATGCCCCACTAGAGCAATGTGATTGACATGTAATTCCGTGATCTCAGCTCTTCATTGAAAGTACACTGTAGAAAATTCCCATAGAAAACCATTAAATACCCCCCAGTAGCCACCCACGATATTGCACCTAGAGTTAACCCTTGGAAGCCTGGCGCATAAATATGAAATTTCGAATACAATTCCACTGAACAGCAGGCAAGTATTATTTTAGGATGGTGGAGCCCTAAGCCGCCATCATACCAGCTCAGGTGTAAGTCAAACTTTAATTGTACATATGTAATTTTTACATATTGAGTGTACATCTGCTTTAAAACATCTGACAAGGGAGAAGTCCTCATCGGTAGACATGTTATCACTATAATAGTTGGTATTCTCAGGTAGAGATGGCCACATTGTCCATTCCATTACACTTCCATTAACCTGAAAGACATAGTACTCATGCTGATGTAGTACTATGCAGGCTCGAGCACCCTCTGCTGAATCCTCGTTGCTGCCAGATCCGGCACGCTGTTTAATAATTGTTTTCAGATGCAATCTTTGAAATTGGTTTTTCTGTTTTAATTAAACTTAGTGTCAGGGCAGAACAAATGCTCATTTCCAGGAATCATTTGCTGTGTTTGCTTCATGGTTCAAGTAGACCCTTTTATTTTTGCTTTGTGCAGGTTTCTCTGGACTTGTGGGAAAACCTCAAAATTTGTAAAGAAGGTCAGAGGGAGTGGCTGAAACAGAAGATGAAAGACTCGCATTACATCATCGTCGTCTGTTCCAAGGGGCTAAAGTATTTTGTAGAGAAAAAGAAAAAGAAGAGCAAGGCTGCCAACCTAGAGTCTGGCAAAGGGGAGATCTTTGTGAGTGCCATGTCCATGATCACGGAGAAGCTGGCCAAAGCCCAGGATAGCGCCGATAGTTCGGATGACCTAAGTAAATTCATTACAGTTTACTTTGATTACTCAAGTGAAAATGACATTCCTGGAGTTCTTGATGGAACCAAGAAATACAAGCTCATGGATCACCTCCCTCAGCTTTACTATCACCTGTATTCCAAGGAGATGAGTTTGCAGGACCCTGAGCACTACCCAACTAACATTAGCAAGCGCAACTATTTCCGCAGCAAAGCCGGGCGCTCTCTATACGTCGCCATTTGTAATATGCACCAGTACATTGATCAGGAGCCAGACTGGTTCGAAAAGCAGCACGCTCCGTCTCCCTCTCCTGCTGTGCAATGCCAGGAACCTGTGATGGAGAAATTTGACTCAGGATTAGTGTTAAATGATGTTACTGTGAAACCAGTGACGGAACACGACCTTCCTGTGCGAGCAGAAGTGCTGACGTCCGCATACTGCCATTCACAAGCTCAGAACAATGATGCCGGGGATGAGCTGGAAGTACCGGGCACTCATGTTGAGTGTTGTGTTCTCCAGCCAGTACTCCATTCTGTCAAGGTGGTCAACCAGGCGGACATGCCTCGGGACTCTGGGATCTATGACTCTTCTGTCCCCTCTTCTGAGCTTTCATTGCCATTAATGGATGGACTCCTGCCTGATCAGATAGAAACCTTGTCGATTGCAGAGAGTATTTCATCCTCTTCAGGACTAGGTATGTCACAGTCACCAGAATTTGCCATCATTGTTACTGGAAAGCTCAACTGCTGATTTTGACTTTTTATTTATATTAACTTCATTTTATTGACGGCAACTGCATATACATAGAGAAAGAGTGAATAAACCAAATATACCTACACACTCCTTTGGCAATCATTAGAAGGGATTGGGGTGGCCCTCCCCCAACAGAAAAGGGGATTTGACGTAACCTTGAGCCAAAGATGTACAACCAAAAGGATGAACAACGAGGTTTAAGGTGAAAAAGATATAAATACAACATTATTCAATCAACATATAAAAGTGTAAGGCTGGACATTTAAGAGAATTTAGTTAAAACCCAGACAAAGTTCATGGTGGTACCTTCCGGGTACTACCCAGGTGACAACAGATGGTTAAAATCCAATAAACACAATGAATATGGGGTCAATTGAGAGACCTATCCCTGATTTTTCTTCCAACATTGCCCGTGGCCCCTCGACGTGCTTCGGCCCCGATGGTGACCTCATCAGGAGGGGGTGATACGGGGTCAATAATGAGGGTCAACTTTGTCTGGGTTTCAGCGAATGTCCAGCCTTACACTTTTATATGTTGATTAAATAAAGTTGTATATATATCTTTTTCACCTTAAACCTTCTCGTTGTTCATCCTTTTGGTTGTACATCTATGGCTCAAGGTCACGTCAAATCCTCTTTTTTGTTGGGGGAGGGAGTGAATAAACCATTTTTCTCAACTTCTTCAGTAGCCTTTAGCATACCATACAAGGTCCGATAGCGGTGCAATCAGCAAATGATCGATCATGGTGTGGTGACGCAGAGGATTGTTCAGTGAATCAATGTGCACCACTTTGGGCAATTGATCCCTGGCCGATACCCTCAGTCCCCATCCAAAGAAATGGTGATTGAACAGGGATTTATCAACATGTCGGATCCCTGTACGATCAACATTTTCTTGGAGCGGGATTCAATCCCTCCAGGTGGAAAGAACGATCGATCATGGCGACACAAAGCGCTTTGTGCAATCGATTCGATCAACATTCTCTTGAAGTTGGGTCAATCGCTCCAGGTGGGCAGCGTTCGATTCCCTAATGATCGACACAAGCACGTTTGGGAATTGAACCCTAAATTGACCCATGTTTGGTCAGCTTTACAATCCTGAAAAGTCAATATATATTGTAAGCGGCATGCAGGGGTCTCCACTGAAGGTAGCTAGGCCACATTATGGCAGCAGAAGTAAGATAGTCAGGCCAGTAGAATAGTAAACGTTTTATTATTTATTAAGTCTTAAGAAACCAATCATAGGTTTGTTTTGCAGCCTGTTAGGCTATGTTTCCACTATACGTCGGGACCCCTCTGCTTAGCGTATAGCTTGGAGGGAGGTCCTGACGGAGCACATAGACTTACCTGTTTGGCAAATGCCGTGTCTTCACTGCACCGAGCCATTCTGCCGATGCAAGGCTGAACGTAGCCGAGTACGTTGAGCCTCTGCATCGGCGGATGTCTAAACACAGCATCCGCTGAGCAGGTAAGGCCTATGTGCTACGTCTGGATCCCCGCCAAGCAATACGCTTAGCAGTGGGGGTCCTGACGTATAATGGAAACAAGCCCTTATCCTTCACTGGGAACATTGAAGATGATTAGCAATTAGTTTGGCAGAGCACTAGTGATTTGCATCACATGTTTCCATCAGTTGCCTTCTTTTAAATTCTTTTTTTTCTATTTCCCTGCAGGAGAGGAGGAGCCCACAATCCCCAAATCAGTCGTGTACAGCGTTTGCAAAGCAGATTTCCACTGCCACGTTCACCCGGATGAGCTCCAAGCCATCGCACCTTTGTAGCAGCGGACTTGTTGGCCCATTCTTTGCCACAGGACTGGCTAGCCCCAATGGCAATGAAGGAATGAATATGCATTGCCACTTTAGAAAAGGTTCTGTTGCTGCGGACCCCTGAACCTACTTGAATATATGACAAAAGACAAGAAAGGCCCACTTGTCACTTCTCACATCGTAAGTCTGGGACCTTTGGCTGCAGGACAAGAACGATGCTGCGGGCTCAGAGAATAAACTGTCATGCGGGATATTCAGACGTTTACTGCGTGACTCGGGGGGACTGATTAGGTCCCATAATGGGACATAGGAGACATTTTATTCTATTTTCTTTTTCACTGTAGTGCATTTTGGGACAACACAGTGGAAACCAACAAACTTGCAGTGTTTTCTTTAAACGTGTGCCTCTCACCAATTCTTCTATGTGATGTGTATTAAAAGGGAATACAATGTATTTTTTGGTATAACCAGAACAATAACTTCAGCCATAGAGCTCAATCAGGTACTGTATACACAACGTGCCATTTTATATGTTTGGCTTGCACCAGGAACCACTGGGCGCACTGCCTACTACATCTTTAGAAGGAGAGACTGCTTCTATTGAACATCTATAGACAGAGCATATTCTATATGATATTCTGCTGTTACCTGCCAAAGGGAATTTTGCCAGCATGAACGCAAAGGAACAGGAACACACAGTGGCACTCCAGTGTAGGAATATATCTTCCTAGCCTTAAGTTTGCTTTCCTATTGTAAAGTGATTTGCGTACATGGTCTAAACTTTTAATAGGTTTAGATATACCTTAATGGCCCATGGGTCCATGATAAAAATTGGCTGACTAGTAAGGTGCCACACCCTGAAACTTTTTATAGGCCACAATGGCTTATTAGAGTCCTGAGCGCATGAGACTGTAATGGCACCTGACATAGGTGTGCTAACTCCACACATCGCCGGTATCAGGATGTGTGACGGGGACATTCTCTTTTTAAATTTCCTTTTCTGCTTTTAACATAAACAATGCTCATTCATTGCAATAATTCCCAGGAGCCATGAGGATGCGCCCACAGCATTGTCACATGGTCACGGCACTACATCATCCTTGGCAAAGTTTGGGCACCTTTAGGCATTTTTAGGGGAGCCAAAGCATCTTTTCAACAAGGTGACAGAGGGCTGGAACAGAAAGCTAAAGGGGCCAGATCTGGCCCTCAGTCCTTCGTTTGTCCATGTCTGGTCTTAACAAACTCATGGTGCTTACAGACGATTGCGCAGCACAAGGTGACCGCGATGGCTCTGAGAACAGAAGCTGCTGTACATCTATCTGATGTCTACTCAAATAACCTATCATTCCTATCTTTATACTTACCCTAGGCCCGCTAAGATTTAATTGAATTAAACATAGAGGTACTATAGTTTGCCTTTCTTGTAAAGTTTATTTAAAACATGGGCATTAATAGAGGACCTTCAAGGTGTTTGTTCTTCGGATGACTTTAGCATTGTTTAGTTTAGAATATAGCAAAGTCGGACAGAGTTTGGCTTTCCTGTTTAGTACAGAAGGCATTACCTTGTATTTTTACAACATGGGCAAACTCAGTAAAGTTAGTTTTGTTTAATGATCATAACTGAGTTGGCTTATTACCTCCCCCCCCTCCCAGTGGTGTCTCTCAGTGTAGCTCAGGGTAGGATTTAGCTGCCAAAATTTCCACACTTGGGATTGCTTACCTGCTGCAGTCCTGCCATCGCCTCCCTGCAGTCTCGTCATCTTACTGGTTCCTTCCCTCTGACGTCAGTAATGACACCAAGGAAATGGGAGGGGGCCCTCGCCACATTCCCGCATGTAAATGCAGGCACAGGCATCTCAAGTTCTCATATCCCTAGCATCTTAGATAATGTACAGGGGGCAGAAAATACAATACGATTACAGAGTAGTCAGTTTGTGTCACCTGTACTGTTTTTACATGCAACAATTAAATCATTGGACCACCAGGAAGGTTAAAGGGTTGAAGTCTGCAGAGTTGTAAGAAAACTTAATGTAGTACTTGGGCAATATACAGAATGATTTATATGATGCAGTCTGTATCTGGCACTGACACTAAAGTCCCTCTGTAACAAAGCTATAATACCTGTTGATCATGCAACACTGTATTTTTCTTACCATAAGATGCACAACCCCCCCCCCCCCCCCCCCCCCCCCCCCCCCCATCCACAGGCGGATTTTCCATCTGTTTTCTATGTGAGTTGGGCTCAAACTGCCCGGCTCACATCTAGAAACTTCTGGTCGGGACTGCACCTTCCCCACCTCCTTAACTCATGCTCTGCCGGTCAGAGCATGGAGCCCTGGCCAGCAGAGTTGAAAAAACCCAAAGTATTTTTCGGCCATTAGACGCTTCACTGTATAGGATTCATGCTATACAATGGAGCATCTAGTGGTCCGAAGAATACGGCATCTTTTTCAGCTTTAACAGACAAAACTGTCCAGCAAAGGGTCAAGACAAACCATTTAACATTAATAGGAATTCTTAAGACAATCCGCTTTTATCTTTACAATGCAAACCGTTTATTGCAAAAGAACAAAAACAAGGTTTAGGCTCATTCATTTAAATTGGTTAAAATTCCACAGCCGGGATTGGCCGCGAATGGCCATAGAGGTGAATAGATGCGGTTCAAAATCACATCTCCATCAGGCAGGAAGTGGCAGGGGTGGGACAGGACATCTTGACACCCCCACACTCCCTGCCTGCAGGTCCGAGGCCGCAGGCAGATGCTCTAGTGGTAATATAGCCTAAGGTAGGATATGTGTTATTGGCTGGATTTTGATTCCCAAGTATAGTTGTGATGGATTCTTGTGCTCACAACCTTCATATGTATAACTATATAGTCTATATGAGCGTCAAGGCAAATTGTCTAATAATTGTAAATATAATTTATAAATGTTCTGTTATGCGGCAGAATAAACCATATGAACATGGCAACCAAACTTGTTGATCAAATACCATATTCAAATGTGCCTTAAAGTATATAGTCAAGTTCACCCATTTGCTGTGGCTTTATCTGTTGATCCGTTAATTAGTCATAACCATTTTAAAAGGGCATCCCACCATGGAATAGGTGTATTGGTTTTAAAAAAGACAACACAATACAAAAGGTACTTTACGTTATAAGTTTGCTTTCAAATTACTGATATCCATTGCTGATATCCATTTATTATTGTTAGTTTAGTTTGATCTGTTTTATGAAATCCAAGCGGAAACTGCACTTCCTATCTGGTATATGCCATACATTAGATAAACTTTAATTGTCCCAATGCTTCCACCCTTCAGCCCTTAGTGGTCCAATGTAAATATATGTACTCTGTGCAACCACAAATATTATATGTGGAGGTTGTATGGGCTCAACTCTGAGTGATCTGCACCCATGGCATGCTTTTATGGAGCATCAAGCTGGAGCAGCAAGTAAGGTATTGAGTCTACTTTAAAACTGGTCCAGAATATTTGCATTTGGTTCATTCACACTATACTCGCTGCCTATGGTACAGAGGTTTCCATATTAAACCTGTGTATTTCACCCTTGTATGCACTATGTAGCAGTGGTATTAACGTATCTCATTACACATGTTTTGGCAGTAAAGTGTGAATGCGCCCTTAAAGGTACCCATACATGCATTGATATGCGCAAGATCGATGGCCACTTCAAGCGCTGTGTGCGCTCACCACCATTTATCTAGCACATATTAAATGCGCCCCCCCTGTCTTCGAGCGGGACCAACCCCACTTGAAGACAGGGTTATTGGACATTACTGTGTTTTTTTGTTCTGAACATGTGCAGGTCTCTCTAGTCTACAGGTCATCATTCATCATTTCTGAATTTTAATGATTTCATTTAGATCTAAAGGCTAATCATACATTAGCGCATTGGTTTGATTGACAGGTTTATCGCAGTTAACAAAACTTTGTGTACAACTAAGAAGTCCTGTTGATTAAAAACAATTCTACTTTTTGTTCTAGAAGAAGTAGTATGTTTTTTTAAGAGAAGGTTTGAGATTTAAAAAAAACTAAATCTTCTTTTTGAATCAATCATTAAATATAGTTAAGAGTAATAAAATGTTACTGAGCTGGATGATGATCTAGAACTTTTTTGCCTTGAGTGCTTAAAGGTAAATGTAATGTTAAGCTCAGCAGCAGATCCCCAGCAAAATCAACAAATACTGTGACATGTGGCTCAGCAATGTAGCCACACTGCCCCCTGGTGGTCATATAATGTAATGCACTCTGTAGCTGAAGTGGAGTCTGTGGCCGGCTGGCAATTTATAGAGCACCAAAATCTTCAGACCAGCATGAACGCCCAGTAACTATTGTAGGAAAGATAATCAAATGATTGCCATAATTTTTCTTATGTGTCGATCTAAGGTTCTCACTAATGTGTTTTTTGTTTTGCAGCATTATACACCCTAGTATAGCACCCAGTACAATGTAATGTAACTGCCAATACCCCTACACTGTAGAGTTATAAATTGTCCCGTAAAGTGAATTAATGTCCAGACCATGCACATTTAAGTCTTCATATATTATGGATAAGCAGTTCAATAAATCCAACCCTCATTCACCACTGTAGCTATATCCATTATTTAGAAATATATCTCCGAGTTCTCAACTGAGGGAAAAGAAGCCTTATTGTGTTTTTCTATATCTTTCGATTGCACCAAAATCTTAGAAAAATTCGGCAGGATGGATTGTTGAACAATTGACCTGCCTGGTGGTCACTGTATCCTATTTGAGAGGATGCAGCAGGGTGCTGTGCGCTCATCCTAGAAAACTTTTATAACGGAATCCTTCTAAAAGTAGCCATTTGTTCCCAACTGTCTCATTGTATAGTAGTGGCATATCACGTTTCACACTGCGGCAACTGTAAGATCCTTAAGGCTTAGTTTCCACTTGTGTGGAAGCCGGCGGCGCGGTTGCCGTCGCTAAGAACCGCCGCCGCTAAGAACCGCATGCGGTTTTTAGCGGCGGCCATTCACCCCTATGGCCGCGGTCAGTGCTGGGCGGCCGCGGAATCGCGCGGACGGCCGCCTAAAAACTCGGTCGGCCAAGTTTTTAGGCGGCCGTCCGCGCGATTCCGCGGACAGGGGAATAGCCCATTGAAATAAATGGGCGCGGATATATCCGCGCCGCGCACAACCGCGGGCTTCCGCTTCTAGTGGAAACAAGCCCTTAATGTCCTGAGCATTAGTGGTACTATAAGTCTCAGAATACACTTGTACCCCTGGGCCCATATCCCTGTAATCATCAAAGGAATGCTGATTTCACCCTGTAAGTGTTGTTTGCCAATTTGTGTTTATTTGTCAATTCCTTTTTTACTGGTACTTTGTAAATATTTTAGCTGTAACAGGCTGTAGCAAGTTCTAAAATGTACATTTTATAAATTAGATTGTATCGGATATGTTAATATTGAAGCAGTGTAATATGTCATGGTGTACCTGTACAATAAAGCAAATGTTTTTCTTAAATTGGTTGTAAAGTATTTGTGGTGAACAGTTAATGCAGTTTTTGTGTTTCACAATTATGATTACTCAAGTGACTTATCAAATTGTTCAAATGGTACTAAAGATATGTAGAGGTATCCAAATGCTAACCTTCTAAAAGCGGAAAATGGCCGGATATGGTCCTTCAAGGCTTCTTATCCAACCTCCCTGGGAACCCCT
>CM070037.1:107071976-107093545 GCA_036250615.1 Ptychadena robeensis | reverse complement strand
AGGCAACTAGATAGGAGGGCCGAGGGTGGGGTCAAAAACCCACGGCACACCAGGCAACACCACTAGTGTGCCGCGGCTGCGGAACAGTGGTTGAAAAACACTGCTCTATTGTTCCATCTTCCTGCAGTACAGTGAAGGGCCACTAGATGGTGTTTGGTGATTTTTTTTATTAATGCTGAAAAACAAAGCAAAAAACAAAAATGCACTAGGGCTTATTTTTGGGTAGGTCTTATTTTGACTTAGTTTTCACTTCCCTATCATTACATAGAGGAATAAATGTCTGTTCTAAAGCAGTTATTGTGTTCCACGTAAAATTTGTTTGATATAATATATAATATGGCCAAGATGTCACTGCCTTTTTTTTATTTTATCTACTCCGATCACCTGCTCAGCTCGGGCCTCAGAATGTTTTTTTTTTTTTTTTGCCAGTAGCCCAGAAAGTGCCCGTAAGCCCCTAACTCCCACGCAGGGAGTTTAGAAGACGTGACAGGACACCTCCTCGTGTCCACACTAAATAGGGCAGTTGCCTCTATGACTGGGTAGGTCTTATTTTTGGGGGAAGGCTTATGTTAGAACCACAGGGGAAAATGCAGCTAGGTCTTAATTTATAGATAGCTTTTATTTTTGGGGAAGGGAGTAAAGCAGTGACATCTCCCTTCTCAAATCTCTTCCATTACAACAAGGATGTTAAGGTTTAATCAAAGGGAAGACTAATGCAGGGCATCACGTTTTTCTAATTGCTGGTGTAAGGTTCAGGATCAACCACGACAAGAGGCAGACGAATGGTTCAAACTTCTTTAATGAAACTGAACAACACAATTCCCCGTAACTTTCAGATTACAATCGGCAATCCCGGCCGGGCGGTCTAGTCCTTGATTCTGGTTCTCAGTCCAGTCACTCAACACACTGCGGCTGCTAGTTCGCTTGGCCAGTACAGCACTGGTCTCTCCCGGAATGGGGACCGCTTGTCTGCCACCAGTCGAGGCCTGGAATGTGGAGGCCTCGCCACCCCTCTTGAGCGGTGTACGATGCCTCAGTCCAACAGCGCCCACATGTACTGGAGCCGGGTCTGCTCCAAGAAGCGCAGGCTATTGGGTCCACCGGCTGCCTGCACGCCGGTATAAATGGAGGAGGACCGTTTCCTGGAAACCGCTGGTGTGCCCAGTTGCTGCAGTTTCATCAGGAATCCCGCCTCCGGTCTGCTCCTCCCCGCCCAGGGCTGCACCTAAGTGCTCTGGGGGCCAAGGGGGCTTCTGGGAATTCTCCTTAAAGGGACCAGTGTCCTGATTTGGTGAAGTGACTACACTACACTGGTAAGAATGTCTTATTTGCTTTTTATATATTGTATGTTTAATAAGAGCTTTGACTGCAAGGTAGACGGAGTACAGATGAAGATTATGTCAGCAATGGCCAGAACTCTACTTTCACAGGTTTGTTTCAAATGGTTCATGAAAATATCTGGCTAAGTAGGTTGGCACATCCTCAAAAATGACCTGATCCATGAGCCAAAGAATTCTCCGCTGTTGAAGTTCTCACTACCTGCCTTAATTACATTTACCAGACGTTTAAAGCTACACTGACCCAAGAGCTAAATATATCACTGAAATCCAGATATGTCATCTGTTTCAGCTGCCAAAATATTTCCAATTTAGTTCAATGCATTTTACTGCACAGAGAGCAACCAGTTTCCCTTAGGAAAGAAAAGCAATGCAGTTTGGTTACGTCAGTGGTTCACAAACTAGGGAGAGGGAAGGTTTTCCGGGGGGGGGGGGGGGGGGGGGGGGGGGGGGGGGGGGGGGGGGGGGGGGGGGGGGGGGGGGGGGGGCTGGTAGGGACAAGCAGAAAGCCAACCGTGTAGGAACTAGCTGCAGACACTAGTAGAAGTAGAATGCATGCAATGTGTGTGTCTTTGTGTGTGTCTGTGTGCGTTTGTCTGTATGTATGTGGACAGCTGGGAGGACTGCAAGTCTCAGCCATGCAAACTAATGCTTTGTGCCCCATCAGTAAAATACACATGCAGAACCACTGGTGATTAGCCAAAATAGTCAATTTTTTTTGAGCAATTTATTCCAAACTGCATACAGCTGTTACAGGCCTGTTGACCACCATTAGTGAGTGTAGGGGAATTAAATTCTCTGCTTTGCTTTTAAAATCGCTCCTCACCTCCTGTCCCACTCACATTTCCAACCTGGTAAATATACCCCTAACCGCCCCCACCGCTCTATGCAGAAAACTGTTTTCAGTTAGTAACATAATAACGCTTGGGTCTCACCGTGTGTCAAGGTGGACGGTCCGGCCAGGAGGTGCTTGCTGGGGGTAGTTACAATCGTTACAAGACCTTATAGTCCATAGGTCCTAGGAGTATAACAGCGTGAACGGCTAGGGGAACAAATCACATAAACGGCTAGGGGAACTAAATCCCCGACATTTGGGGTGCTAGGCAGCTGTTACAGGCCTCTCCCACACGCTTGGGGAGTACCCTATCCCCAAAAGAAGTATTCAATTGATACCTTTTATTAATGAATTTTTATTTTAAAACATATTTTTTTTACATTATTATATTCAGGATGTCTATTAGACCCTTGTACGGACATATTCTGGGAAGTTACATGCCTACAACATTAAAAAAATCCATTAAAGTCGATGGTGCGCTTTGGTATGGAAATCTGGACTTCACAGGAGCACTAGGGAGACTAGGGCTGCTCCTACTCTCTGGAACTCTCTTCCTAACCCCATTAGACTTGCTGCAACCTTTGGCACTGAAAAGCCCTGAAAACCTACCTCATCAGCGTGGCCCCCCATATAACCGTTCCTATTATCACCACCATGCCAGTTCCATCCCCCCACCTATTGTATACTCTGTTTCCGAACCTATTAGATTTTAAGCCCGATCGGGCAGGGTCCTCTACTCCTCCCGTGTTATATCCTGTACCTGTGTGTTATCTTGTGTGGCATCTGAATTCTAATTTGTTATACAGTGCTGCGTGATATGTTGGTGCTATATAAATAAATTGTAATAATGATAAAAAATGGAAACCACAGCTCTATGGTGTAGGGCTTGGGATCCAAACACTGATGTACAACCATGAGGCCTAGTTCACACCTATCCACTGTTGGGCAATACATATCAAGGATATCTAAAAAATGCACGTTATTTCCAATTAGCCTATTCATATAAAGATTCATCAAAATACACGCAAAGGGAAGTAAAGAAGATGCTTCATTGCCTAAAATAACTACTTCATTAGACTCTATCCTATATAACCGATGAGGTGCCAGCCAGTGACGTAATGTAAGCAGTAATTGTGTCAGGACATTGAGTAATATGTGGATAGTCCTGTCCATCTACACAGCTAATAATAGTGTGATACTTAGCGCCTGTCAATAACACTCCCAATCTGATTACAATAAACTCAATCAATTTGAAATAGATTAAATTACATGTTACCTTAGTTAACTCTCGTTTTCACTGCTGCAGCTACTGAGCTAAAAAGGTCACTTTACCTATACATTTCATCATTTATGTGCAATATTTAGCAAAATGGATTCAATGGTCCAAATTTTCCATATACCTAGGGTATGTTCCCACTTAGGTGATCAGTCGCGTCGTGGATGTGATTTTAATCGTGCGTGACAATGGCAGGCACGCGATTGGCCGTGATTGGCCAGACGATTCTTAAGGTAGCCGTACACGGGTCGATTTGCCACCGATCGATTCACGATCTGATCATTCCAGACGACCGTGGAATCGACAATTGATTGGATCGGGAATCAATGGAACACCACCTTGGGAATCCGATTTGTGGTCGATTTGGAAATGAGCCAATCTCCAAAATGGCGATTTCACTAAATCCATCGATCGGAAAGGCTTCTGCATAGGGAGTTATGGGTCCACCAACGTACTTCGATTGCCAAAGGATCGACCAAAAAAAAACAACATTGTTCATTGTCCGATCCGATTTTTAGTCGATTCCATTTGTTTGGTCAATCGTTCAGGGTGGGCAGAACTCAATTGATCGGTGCGGATAACAACTTAAATCGAGGTAGAATCGACCAGTGTATGGAAGCCTTTACACACGATTTTAAAAAAAATTGCGCGCATAGAGAATGATTGGACGCAATTTTTGTTCATGTCCATTTAGGTCTATAGGCGCAATCAATGCTGAAAAATCATGTCCGCACCACGGCCTGCAATCAGAGTGCGGGGAGCCGCGTTTCTAATCTCTGGTCCATTCATGGCCTTTAGTTGAAGTGTGGACAAGCCCATTCAACTAAATGGATGCAGTCAACACCGGTTGCCACCATAAATAAAATTACGTCAGCACTGCGACTGATGGAACAAGCCCAAAGTGGCAAAAACAGAACAGGCTCTAGAACTACAATCATTAGAGGTAACACGTGTTGCACTGTGGTCTTCTGGGAAGGTGCATTGGCTAATTATAGAATGACATTGCATTCCCTAACATTTAATCTGTGCTGTATATTGTCTCCAGTCAGGTCTAGAGATGGTCGAATTTTTCGACTTGCTAAATTTGTGAGCTGATTGCAAAGCCCCTGAACATGGTATCATCACCAAACTTGCTGGAGATGTAGAGAAGGGTTGTGGGAACATTTGAAAAAATAAGTGTTGCTTTAGCACATGTACTTTTTGCATAAATTAAGTTCAAAGTTAAAGTCGAAATTCCGATTTTCGAAATTTTTACTTGACTTTGAACTTAATGTGTGCAAAAACTATTTGTGTTAGAGACATACTTTCTTTTTTGGAGTATACCCCCAACCTTTCTCTACATCTCCAGCAAGTTTGGTGATGATACTATGTTCAGGGGCTTTGCAATTAACTCGAAATCGGCGAAATGGTCGAATTTTTGAAAAAAAATTCGACCATCTCTAGTCAGGTCTTATATCCCCAGGGCAGCAGCTGATGCAAGGGTTGCAAGTGTCTGTGTCATGCTACAGTATATCATATATGTCTACTTTAACGCAATACATGTTAAGGGTTTCCCTGGTAATACGTTTAATGATCATCTCCAAGGAACAACCAAAACACCCGCCTTTGTACTTACCATGTGTTGTTTTATTGAAAATGAATGCCAGGCCACTGGTCTTCCTTTTCAGTTCTGTAGGCTGGAAGTGTCGGGACTTCAGTGCCCCCATTGCTTTCCGGTGATGAGAGTACTGCCTACTGTCTATTTAAAGTAAGCAATCATAGGGGGTCCTCAAAGTGGTCACTGTGGAATTACACTGTTAAGCTAGCCACACACGGTTAGATTTTGGTTCAATCAATGCTCGATTAGTTCGAGGAATTCAGTTGTCTAATCGAAAATCGATCTTAATCGCATCAACATACACCCCACATTGATTTTGCGATTATGGTGCGATTTCAACTAAAAAAGATATCTAAAATCGTCGATTTTGGTATGGAAACGATTGAATTTCAGATTGAAGTGGTCTATGTTATTATATCGAATCTATGTATGTATCATATTTTTCTCACCATAAAGCTAACTGTACATGGTTTGATATATACTGCACATAAGCAGTACTCTGGTATGCAAAATGGTCTAGAAACTAGCTCTGCATACCTTTATTATCCTTCCTAAGAGCATCTGCGTATTACACAGAGAAGGGAGACATGCATGGAGCTTCCTCCTCCTCCCTGCTGTGTGTTGTGTTTTGACAGAAAGTGCTCTCTAGTGACATCCAGTGGCTGAAGCTGATATTTTAGATTGAGTTTAGATTACAGCTCCACACAACTTCACTTTCTCATGTATACACTGCTGTTAAATGTTTTATTTTTTTATTGCCAAAATTCTTTGGCAATTTGTATTGTTTTTATTGGTAAACGTATACAATTTATGTCACTTGGAAAACTTTAATAACTAGAAAAGGTTGCAGTTAGGGGTGTCAAATTGGAAATGTAAATTACTAATTAAAAAGATTGGACTTATAAGGGTGTCGAGATTTGTAGGGGGGGGGGGGGGGGGGGGGGGGGGGGGGGGGGGGGGAGTTGGCACATGTAGGTTAAATTCTGACAAGAGAAAAGTTGCACTACTGAGATATGGTTGTAAGATATAAACGGTGTTGTACTGTGAGAGTTTAATTTGACCCAAAGCCAGCTGGTGACCTGTGGATGGAGCTTATCGGGGGCTCAGCAGAATGCAGGAAGCTGGCGCAGAGGACAGTGAGTAAGACCGCACTACATACGGGAAGAATACCAAACACCATCTCCTGGTACTCATCTGATTAGCTCACTAAAAATGTTATGTGCACCGCTGGTTATATGGTAAAGAAACCATTCGAGGTGTTCCTTGGCAGGTACAAATAGAAAGTTCTGAGCCAAACAATCTCCAGGCAGCCAGACAGGTTGTAGCTCTCTAGCTGTACATAGCGTGAGTGTGTTGATTTCTGTTATGTGTTTCATGGAGAGTATCCTTTGTAAGGCTTTATTTTGGGTGGGACTGCAGTGACTCACTCTGTATTCAACCAACACTTTGGTCCAAAAACACTAGCAGAGACCTCTGTGTACAAGTAATAAAAACCACAGGGGTGAGGATAGCTGGGATGGATCGATGATATTTCAGACTACGGGGACTTTATTTCGGCATTCTCAAAGGAGTAAGTGGCATGTTAGATCCGAGGTCTGCTATAGCTGGAGATTGGCAAATACACTGAGCAAATGTGTGAACTGTACTCCCATTACAGGGCTAACATTTGTTTATAGCCTCCAACTTTAATGGCATGTTAACTGAATTATCTTGTCATACACTTTTATAGAGCAATTTTAAAGTGCAATAGGCTAATTGGCAAAATTAGCAATAAGAGCAAAAAAAAAGAAAAAAAATATATAAATACCTGTATATATTGCTCCCCTCCGCTTGTTCTCTGCAATGAGTGCACATAATGCCTAGAGATGTCCAAACATTGCCTTGGGGACGATGCAGTGGTGTGCAGATACAGGCCCTTGGCCCGGCCCCTTTATCAAATTAAGGAAACCAATGTGGCCCCCGAGTCAAAATGTTTGCCCACCCCTGCTCTAGATCCTAAACAGTATAGTCAGGTCTGGGCTGTGCAACTCGTGGACTACAGAACACCTCCACTGCATGTTAAGCTTCTTTTGTTGTCTGCCTGTGCTGTATTCTATTTACGAAGCTAAAGGTGGGCATACCTGGTTTGATCTTTATATTTACAAATCAATTCCTGTTACCTACAGCAATCAACCAAAATCAATGAAGATAGAACATAAAATGGATTAACCCCCTGGGCGTTACGGGCTTTTCACGCCATTTCTTATGGCACAAAAAGCCGTTTCCTGGGTGTGTTGATTGAATAAAAAATCAATCCAGCAAAAGTTGATGTATGTATTGTCAGTCCATTCTTACTAATGGGCTATGGTTTGCCTGTATACACAGGTGCGTCATAGGTCACGTGCCATGCTGCGTCATAGGTCACATGCCATGCTACGTTAATGACATAACGAGGCCCACAGCTGTATGCGACTTTTGCGGCGCTGGGGATCAGCGCCAATTACACAGCGCGTCACTTAAAAAATGCATCCTAAAACTGGGCAAACCACGGGCAATGTAGTCACGCTGACGCGTCCATGATGCCTAGTGTAGACAAGGTCTTGTTTTTTTCCATCGACTACCACCGATTTGCAAATAGGCACAACATCACTTCTGATCGAAAACAGTATTTCTTCCGATCGAAACAATCTAAGCAATTGTTTAGATTGATCGAACATGCATCAATAGCTCACTACTTGTGAATGATCGATTCCTAAGGGTCCCCATACACCTTTAGATTTCAGATTTCCTTTAGATCTCCTTTTGTTTTACCAAAACCATGTAATATGAGGGACTTTCTAAACCATCAAGTCACCCATGTTCAATCACAGAGGACCCGACACTACATAGTTGTTGGTAGATCTAAAGGAAACCTGACAGAGAGATCTAAAGGTGTATGTCCAGCTTTACAGATTGATGTTCGATACATCGATCTAACTCTTTGTAGATTGATCATCAACATATTGACCATCTGCGGTGTCCATTACTGTTCTACACTGTACCAGAGGACAAGGGCTTTGTAGTCCTGTTATTACAACTTCTCCATATACAGAACTATAGGAAAACCTAATGACTAGCAAGCTGCAGAATATTGTTTGTTCTTTGGTTTGAATATGTTTAATAGTAGGATAGTTTAGGAAGTATATCTGTGGACTTCAAATAGGTGTAAACAGATGTTTATTGGTAATGGTAAACCCAGAGTAATCCTTACCTTGTGACTGCCACCATTTTTCCATTGTAAGTCATCAGGCGTGACAGTTTGAGTTGGCAGGTTTTAACAGCATCTAAACAAGTTTGTATATTTAGTTTATTAGTTTTATTGCTCTTTGAAAGAAGGGAGGTTTACATTTTATTGCAACATAAACCTGTCTCAGGTAATTAGCATAGTTACCATATCAATCACTTTGAATTAAGCTAGTCATACACACATCCACTTTTGTTTGTTCAATTTTTTATTCCATTGACTTCGATGATACTACCACACAGTGTGATCAATGCAAACCAGATTCTTAAAAGTTGATGCATGTCCAGCTCTGTAGATTAAGGTCTGTGCGCATCCTACCAAACAAATACAACCTGTTAGATAAAGCTAGCCATACACGTGTCGACTCGTGAGCGATCGATCGCCCATCCGATCGATTCCGGTGAAGCCACAGGCGTCGATCGATCGCCCAATCAAGTCTGTGCCTACCACCTTAGGCCACCGATTCCTGGACGATTCTGTTCCCGATCGATCGCTTCACAAATGTCAACTCCCCTTGATGATCAGAAAAGACCAACAGGTTGGTTCTCTGGCCGATCCGATTTGGGGGCCAAGTCGATCGGGCGGGGTCGATCGGTCAAGGTGGGCTGCACTCGATTCCTTGTCGATCGATCGGCGTGCACGCGCCTGGTGATCGATCGGCCAGGAATCGTGTGGGAAATCGACCCGTGTATGGCTACCTTTAGTGTACAACTGACATTTTCCAACCTAACTGATTACAGCTTACTTTTTACCTGATTCCATCACTTCAGTAAAAAAGGAATCCATTTCCTAGATAGACTTAAAGTGGACCTGTCACCTGCCCTCCTACTTTGCATTTTTGCCACCAGAAGTCCATAATAGAGTAAAGAGTGGCATTAAACCCAAAAGAATTACCTGGGTCAAAACTATAAAACACACCCAATGTTTTGGAGCGAAAACAAGGGGAAAAACCAGACACAGCCTTTTAGATATTAGGTGAATATACAGAACGTTCCAGTAAAGTAGGCAAGACTGGACCATGCAGTATTCTCTCTGTATTCTTCCAGCCAAAAGGCCAGGAGGGAGGTCTTCAATGCAGCAGAGTGTCAGGGCTGAAACTTTATCATGTGTCTATACACTAGCAGTACCCATTCTCTGAAGACACTGACCGATTTATGAAGAGATACATTTTATAATCTGGCACTGAATAATTTACCCATGAGCAGCTATTTACATACGGGAGGAGAAATTCTCAACATGTACTTATTGCAATGCAGAATGTCAATGTAAATACACAACTCATGCTATCTACTTGTAAAATGTCTCTCTCTATAAGTTGGTCAGTGTGTTCGGAGAATGGGTACTGCTAGTGCTAATGCAGCGAAGATCTACTTCTTGGCAGTGGCTTTTTAGCTTGGCTGCCTTATGGGATGCAGAGCTATTGTTGGGATGGTTGGGACAAAAAAAGATTTTAATGGTAAAAAAAGTGAGTCTTTCGGTCTGAAAAATATGGTAAATGCAGCGATGCTGTACCCCTTTCAGTGATTTTTGAATGCTCAATTAACCTTCTAAGCAGTTCAACATCGTACAAAAGTTAACAATATCGAACAAAAATTCTTTGGAAAGCTGATCGGACATTTTGGTAAAATTTCATCGATCTTGTAAAAAACAAATGTAAATCGAACATACCATCGTTTCATACGATAACTTTTGTTTGATCTAATAAATTTAAACTAAGCTATTTCTTGTTCGAAAACCTAACGAATTTTTGTTCGAGAACAGTTGAATGAAATTTCATTCGGTAGCACGGAAATACAGTGTACACATTTGATATAGGCACAATCGATATCCCATCAAAATATCAAGCATCCTGATTGAACCGATCGTCAATTGTGCAATAGATCTCCTTTTGTTTTTACCAAAACCATGGGACAGCACGGTGGATCAGGTGGTTAGCTCTGTGACCATGCAGCGCTAGAGTCCTAGGTTGAAATCCCAACCTGGGCACTATCTGCAAGGAGTTTGTATGTTCTCCCCATGTCTGCGTGGGTTTCCTCTGGGTGCTCCGGTTTCCTACCACACTCCAAAGACATGCAGTAGGTTAATTGGCTTCCCCAAATAAAGATTCTCCTATGTTAGTTACATGTGACCTATGACTGTAATAGTTACATATACATGACTACATTAGGGAGATTCGATTGTGAGCTCTTCTAAGAGACAGTTAGTGATATCACTATATATACTCTGTAAAGCGCTGCGTAATATGCAGCGCTATATAAGTACAAGATAATAATAATAATGTAATATGATGGACTTTCTAAACACACAATCAAGTCTACCTGTGTTCAGTGGCAGAGGACCCTATACTACATAGTTGTTGGTAGATCTAAAGAATATCTGACAGAGAGATCTAAAGGTGTATGGCCAGCTTTAGTCAAAAGGACAAAATTTCCTTACATAATATCTTCACTTATGTTGCAGCAGCGCAATATTTCATTTCTGAACCTTCCAGTTCGCCATTACATTAGTAAAGGGATCAAAAATGATTTGTACAGTCTACAATGAGGTCTACTAACAGGATCCATAGAGTGTATGCGGTGTGCCAAACAGCCCAGATGTCCCCGGGGATTGTCTGGGATGGAATATTGTTACCTAGACTCTGGCTCTTCGTAACATAGCAAGACTATATAGGAAGAGAAAAGTGTTGACAGTAAAATGGATCGGTCTGTTAGGGCTCTGGAGCTTGGCCAGTGAAAAGGAGGGTGGGTTCTCTGGCTACCATACCAAATCACGCTTTCACCTGCTGTGAAAACCACACGTGCTTCTTTAAAGCAGAAAGTCCCTGCTTGAGAGGTTATAGAGAGTCTAGGAGTACAGAAGGGTCTGGATGGCCAACTGCCCATGTGAGGTTTGTGTTGGACAGAGTCCTACGGTTTTTTGTTTAATTTAAATAAATATAAAAGGAGCTGGGAAAACCCTGAAACCAACAATGGTGTATGGACTGACTTTTGTAGGTTTGCATGAACCTAAACCCTGGCAGAAGGTTGTCCCAAGGTTTAATGGACTTTATCCCTAATAATTACATCTGCGCTTACAGTTTTCTCTTGGTCCCTATACTTATTTCTTGGGGAATTTTGAAAATATTGGAGTGTTGACGACTTTTCTGCATTTTACACCTAAGTACTCAGTGACCCCTGCTTTATGACTTTTGGCATTTGGTGGTTTGTCACTTTGGAGCCCAGTTTCGGTTGTTCTTTCACTTTACAATAATACCACATACAGTCGACTGTGGAATATTAAGCAGGGAAGAAATTTCACAATCTGAAAGTTTCATCCTTTGACAGTACCGCGGCCAAATACAATGAGCTTTGCTGAACCCAATTTTCCAATATTTGTAAATGCAGACTGCATGACTAAAGTGCATGGTCTGATATACTTATAACAATGTATCTAAATCAAACTCTTGAATTCAATAATTATGTTTCTAAGTATAACATTTTGGTACTGGTGACAGAAGGCGCAGGACTACACAGAAACTAGCTGTCTGGTACAACACGGTGATAGCAGTATCTGAAGGGGGTGGCGTGTTACCTGTGTGCCGGCCGTTACCTTGAAGTTAACGGCATCGGCCAGAGAATATAGGACATGTCCGTCCTCTGGCTGGCCGAGCTGTGTGGGCACCCCCGATCGGCGGCCACATTTGCCCACAAGTGCGCACGCCCATCGGTCGGCGGCAAAACCGTCCGCCGCTCGGTGCGTGTATGGTTCACTTTAGTCATGTCAGAGCAGGGCTGGGTGGTGGCAGCGGTGGTGGGTGGGGGAGGGGTTTGAGCAGTATAGGACCAGGGGGGACACTGTAACGGTGTCTGTCTTGGAGGGTGTTGGGGTAGCAGAGTCTGCCTGGGGGGTGGTAGCGTTGCCAAGCAGGATTCAACCGAGGCTCTGCAGCAACTTAGGATGCTGGTTAGGTTGCGAGAGGCAGTCACAACCTCCCCCTTATCTGATACCCCCCCCCCCAACTGAGCCCCGCTGGATGATATTTGGGGAGGCCGAAAAAAGCCCCATTTTTTTCTATGATGTCCATGATTCTGCCCTGGGCACCCGCCCATGTCTAAAACTGTCACTTCTGACAAAAAAGTCTAGTCCTATCTAATGAAATAAAATTATAATATCTGCTGCTTCTCCCCTTTGGGCACAATGAAAGCTGGCCATACACCTTTAGATCTCTCTGTCAGATATCCTTTAAGCTGGGAATAGACAGTAATATTTACAGACGATTTCCGATTCGATTTCGGCACTGACGTCATCACACCTGCTCCTAGTGCCGAGAATCGGATGGCACTCTTTATGTGCAGCTCATTACCTCGGCTGGGGGCGGCTAATGGGATTGGGTTTACATTTACCATCCTGTCGGATAACTGTGCGATCCAACAGGACGGCTGATTTTAGCCCAATCCTCGTTGGTTGCTGCATCCAATTCCTGCACGACCCGATTCTTAAGGGATGCGGGAGCACGCACGGCATCAGATCGGAGGTCGGATCATGCAGGAATCACAATGTCTATGCCCAGCTTTAGATTTACCAACAACTATGTAGTGCCGGGTCCTCTGCGATTGAACACAGGTGGACTTGATTGTATAGAAAGTCCCTCATATAAAGGTCCCCACACACATACCAAGTGGGGACCGACAGATGAGCCGTGTCATCATGCTGCTCTCCATCGCTCACAGTATCAGCGGGGCACCCTTTGTGTGCTGGCTGTTAGTTTAAATGGGGACGCTGGTCCTCATTGAAACTAATGGCATCGGACAGAGATTTACGAAAATGTCCGTTCTATGGCTGACGAGCTTTGTGGCGACACCCACGCACATCGGTCGGCCTTACATGGTTTTGGTAAAACAAAAGGAGATCTAAAGGAAATCTGACAGAGAGATCTAAAGGTGTATGGGGTCCCATACTTCCTGTCCCACTGACTACTTTCCATAGAGTAAAGATAGCCATACACGGGCAGATTCCTGCCCGACTTTTTGGCCGATCGGTCGGCTGAAAATCGGGTGCGTTCACCTGGTGAGATCGATCAGGAATCTCCGGCATGTTGGATCACACAGTGATCCAAAATGTTGATAGATTCCCGGCCTATCCCATTACTTTGTCTTAATATCCGGCACACAAAGGGCCCCGGACGATCTTCTGAGGGGCCAGCTGCAGCGTGATGAGGTCATCACGCTGCAGTCTGTCCCTCATCTATCGAGGGAGAATCTCTACTTGTATGGCTACCTTAAAAAGTGTTAAAAACATTACATTGATAAAAACCATGAAGGCCCCGTACATGGCTAGATTTTTTGCTGATTCTGCATGGCCTCTCCTTTTGAGAATTGGCTGGGCACCCTTTGTGTGCTGGCAATTAAGTAATTACAGCAGTCTAAGAATTGCGGACATGTCCGTAATGGCTTAGATCAATCTGATGACCGATTTCGGTCCGAAATCAAACTTTAAGCGTTAAGCCCCCCATACACTTAGATTTTCACTCGACTTTTCAGCCGATCGACCGCCATGGGGAGCTTAACTTTTCAGCCGATCGACCGTGCATGGGGAGCTTAAGACATAAATTAAATTGTCTCGTAGGGTTCACTTTAAATCCATGACCACAGGGTGCTGCTTGTGAGAAACTCGTATTGGATGTGCTGCCTCCAGAAAAGAAAGAATCTGCTTATATTGGGCCAGGTCCGTCTGCGTGTGATTCTTTCATATCTGCCAGTTGCTAAACGAATACTATTCCAAAAACTCCCGCTACTCCCATTTCAAACATGAGTCATTGTTCCATTTCAGCTCATTCACTTTTTATGACTTTTTCGATATAAACACATGTAACTCCCTGCGGAGATATTATTGGTGGGATTTCTTAGTTCCTACTCTGGCAGCTCCCAGCTCCAGCTGCAAGACATTGACAAAACAGCAGTTTATGTAGCAGTTGAGAGAAACCCGCTTGAATATGAAATGTGTTTAAATAAAAGAATATCCTCCAAGACTTACTGAGTGTATCTACATTTAGAATTATAACACAGATTATTATTAATAATAACTAACGAGGATTGGTTTTCTTGTGATTTAGAGCAGGCTTGTTGTTACATTAGTCAGATTTACAATATAATTAGATGGATTTAACTGTAGCACTGTAGTGTTGTAGAATATAACACAAGAGTCTATAAAGCTGTTGCTTTCATTGGGGTCCATGTGAGCAAATGCCAGCTGTTTGGCATGTTGGTTGTCCATGAGACCAAATACCAGTCATGTGCATGGCTACTATTGGAGTGTTGATCACACATTTCTCTAAAGGCCTCCATACACGTAACGAGTTGGGGCCGACAGACGAGCGTTGATGACGTTATCATGCTGCACTCCATTGCTCAGACTATCGGCAGGGACCTTTTGTGTGAATACCTATAACATATTCGCAAACACTGAAAACCACTTGCTTGGTAGACTTGGTAGGGTAATTTAAATATTTCCAAGCCTCTGCCTGCTCCTTTTTGCTCACTCATTTCCTGTCTTCCTCAACTCAAAACCAGGACAGATAATGAATTATCCCTATTGATAGGATCGAGCACGATTGTAATCAAAATGTTGCTCCCCGTGTTCTGACAGCCGGCAGGCAATGGCTGCGATTATCGCCCACTGATCACGCCCATAGACATGAATGGAGGCTATTTGCGATCGTGCGCAGGCGATCAGAAATCGCCTCCATTCATTTTCTATGGAGGCGATTATTTTTTATAATGGTGGTGTTTATTTAAAAAAATCGCCTGTGATGATTGCCTGCCGATCGCCTGCTGGCGATTCTGCAGGCCATTAACTGCCAGTGCAGGCCATTAATCGCCTAAAGCCCCCCATAGACATGCAGACTCCTCCATGCAACTTCTGTACAACCAACTTTTCTTCTACCAAAACCATGTAATAGGAGGACCTTTCTACACCTTCCAATCACTATGTATTCTATCAGGGAGGTCACTATACTACATAGTTGTTGGTAGGTCTCATGAAAGTTGTATGGAGGAGTCTGCCTGTCTATGGGGGGCTTAAGTGGGAACAAAGCCTAGATAGGCAGAGAGGGCAATTCTTGAGGATCGGCCCCGTAAGAATCGCGCAGCCATCGCTGCATGTATGCATAGCTTTAGTAGGAGAGGAATTTGGGTTATCTGCTGCTATTCAGTAGACTTGGCTAAAGAGTTGGCTTGCCAAAGTTAAATATTTTTGAGAAGATTTTAACTCTAGCAAAGTTCTAGAGGTTCTTTAAAAAAAAGAGAGTAAGTATGATTATCTCGCCATAGTTAAGCAGCTCTGTTACCAAATGTGACAGCCGGTAGTAGATGTGACTATGCTTGGTAAGCTCACTATAGAACATGGATGGGGACCAGAAGTGACCTTAGTCTCTGTCTTGGCTGCATGATAGCCCCAGCTGTCTAGGGAGGATTGTGTGAGACAGTATATCCATTACCAAGGCCATTCCGGTTTAGTCATTGTAAAAAGAAGTAGGAGTTTGGCAGGAATCCGGTTATCTATATTTTACCTAGAAAGAGGGGGTGGACTACTACTTAAGGCCAATACTTCCTGTAGCCTGGTAGAAGGAGAGCAATACCCCAGTGATGAGCAGAATGTAACACAGCCAGCTGGATGACGGCATAAGAGAGTTTGCCTTTCGCTGCTTATATTTCGAAATGTACTCAGATTGGTAACATTTCTGTTCTGCTTAAACTAAGTGCAACAGCCCAGAAAGAAACCTACACTTGGTGAACAATAGTGATGAGCGGCATAGGCAACATTCGTATTCGCGGCATGCCGCAAATTTTATGGAAAACATTCAGAAAATATTTGCATTCTGCAATATTCAGGGTTTTTCTTTATTGTGAATATCTGCAGTTTTTATTGCGAATTTCGCGCGTGCAATATATGTTTAACATGGCGCGAATTTTTATGCAAATTTTTTAAGTGACGATTTTCGCAATATTCGCATCACATCCCAATATTCATTTAAAAACAGTTGATGGTGTTGCTAAGCTCTTGTTGCAGCCTTCCCATTCGTCCACTTGCATTCAGAGGCATGTGTAATGGATAAAAAATACAGAATATCCAGAATTGCGAATATTCGGCAAGATATTCACCATCTTCGCGAATTTCCGAATTGCCGATATTTGCGATTACTATTCGGAATCCGAATATTCGCGATCATCACTAGTGAACAACCTTATAAATCCTTAAAGCTAAACCCTTTAGAGCTGACTTTCTATTGCAGTACATACAAGGCAAGTGCGTCTGTCTGTCCCTTTTAGTAAAATGCAATGTAGGTAAAACGGTTGCAGAGATTTTCCAGCGTGGAAGAAAACATATGTGAGAATAAGCACATTATGACAGACCATTTATTTGTCACAGTGTAAACCCCAGGTGCCCAACCTGCGGCCCGGGGGCTGCATTCTGCCCTTTGGGTGTTCTGTGGAGGCCACTTAGTCTTCCACTATTAATGCATAGGGGATAGGAACTCACCTGTCTGCTGAATTGAAGGTTATGTTCTCCATCGATATAATCAATGGCTTTGAAGCACATAACCTTTGATTATATACATGGCACAAAATGTGCATTACCATACTACAGTGTTCCATAAAGCTGGAGAAATGGCCCTGGCTCCATACTTACATTGAACTCCACAACTTTGCTTAGTAAATGGGATTCATATTGGATGTATAAAAAGTTGGATGTATAAATAATTATAATTACATATATCCTGTTAATCAGTTGGGCTATGTTTCCATTATACGTCAGGACCCCCTCTGCTAAGCGTATTGCTTGGCGGGGATCCCGACGTAACACTTAGACTTAACTGCTCGGTGGATGCTTTGTTTTCACTGTCGGGATCCCCGCCAAGCAATACGCTTAGCGTTGGCGGTCCCGACGTATAATGGAAACATGCCCTTAGGGCTGAAAAGTCGTTAGCTGAGCAGCAGTCCTTTGTAGTCTTATTATATATACTATGGAAAAGGTTTTAGTCTAGGTTAGAAAGTCTCCCAGGAAAGAAGGAAGAAGGCTCAGATAGAGGCACCCATCTTTGTTCATTTTCTTTATTTATGGCAAATTAGATACATCAGCACATTTCGATGAGTGGGGGAGCTGTCAGGTGAGAGAGGCTGCCATGGCCAGATCTCCCATCTGAACTGTATTATTGTTTATGTCAGCAGAGCCCTGCTGATATAAACAATGAAGCGAGAGATAGACGAACTGCCATCTATCTCTCTCTCTGTGTCTGTGGAAGCTGCAATCACTCTCACAGACACAGCCGAGAGAGGAGATGCAGCCATTCCCCCTGCGGCCCCCTCCTCCTGATCAGTGAGGAGGATGACGTCATGTGCCATGATAGTGCTGCTGCTAGTGACATCTATTGGCTGAATTTAATATTGCATATTATTTAATCCATTGCATTAACCCAATTGATTTGAACACTTATATATCAACGTTTCTGGTTTAATAATTCTTTCTGTTTTTCTTGCTCTAAAAACTTATGGTCCGGTGTGTCTTATAGTCCGAAAAATACAGTAAAAGAAATTGATGAACATAGATGGACTCCTCTATCTGAGCCTTCTTCCATTTTTCTGGGAACCTTTCAAACCTAGAACAAATTTTAATAAAGAGAGAGGGTGTAAAACTTAAGCTAGCCATACATGGGTAAATTCCCATGCAATCGACCCGATCAATCACAGCGTGGTGATGTCACAACTCTGTGATTGATCGGGGATCAATTGAACAGAAATCAATGTGCACCACATGGGCACATTGATTCCCGTTCAATGAAGACCTCCGGGTAGCAGAGTTCTCCTCGGCTTCCAGCGTGTGAATCCGAACACGCTGGAAGCTGAGCAGAAATCCATCCAGCCTCTCTCCCCTTACAGCAGTGCTGGAGTATGAAGAATGCTGACTCCGCCCCTTCACACAGCCGTTCTCGGCTGTCAGCTCTGCCTCAGCCCAGGCTGTGCCAAGAAAGAGTTGGCTTTTCCTATACTTTACATGAAGATTCTTCTTCATGTAAAGTATTGGAGATTGAACGGGGTTTTCCAACATGTTGGAACCCCGTTCAATCAAGGTTCTTGGAGCAGGCTCTATTGAACCAGCTCGAAGGACAGCACACACTGGTAGGATTGTAAGCAGATTAGAGTACAATCAATCACCGTGACTGCGCACGTTGAGGCCAACTAAGTGTGACCACTGATAAGAGACAGTGTCCAAAAAATTCCCTACAGGCCTTTCTACAGTATGGTTGTTGGTGCAAAGTTGATCAATCAGCTTCTTCTACATGCAAAAAGTTTTGTAAGTGCAAAAGTTTGGTAAGTGCAAAGAAAACTGGAGGAATTCAGAATTGTCCTAGGGAAAGGGACTTGCTGTTATGTTACACTGATGCAGGGTGATACTTGGGTGATCCTGCTCAGCGGGCACACAAGTGTGTTTCTCTCTTTCAAGGTCTGCTGGCGACACTGTTTCATATACACAAACATAACGTTATCACTCATGAACCTTGAAATCTGAGCTGATTTGCTTTTAAAGCCTGCCATACACACGCCGATAAGCGGCCGATTTTCACCTGACCGACGGGTGTGCGCGCTCGCGCCGTCGGTCGGCGGAAAAATCAGCCGCTAATCGGCATGTGCCCACATGGGGCGACAGGTCCCTGTCGCCCCACAGCTCGGCCGGTCAGAGAACGGACATGTCCGATAATCTCTGGCTGACAGGAGTCGAGGGCATTAGCTTCAATGAAGACCGGCGTCTTCATTGAAGCTAATGCCAGCACACAAAGGGTGCCGGCCGACTGAAGGGGCCCCATAATGCACCAGGGTGCAAACGTGATGACGTCATCACGTTTGCATTCTGGTGCATATCGGAGTAGGTCTGTCTGACCTACTCGGTGTGTGTATGGCAGCCTTAACTGTTCAATCAGTACAATGCTAAATTAGAGGAAATTACCTTTCAGATCAAATCAAAGGGAAGGTGGTTCCATTTCCACTGCACATCTTACTTCCTGAGCTGGCTTGTGCTTTGGTGTGATGGTATTTCCAGCCAAATATTACACATGCAAAAAAAAATACTTTATATGTATTAACAAAGCACTGTTACAATCTTTAGTACCCTAAATCCGGTGTGTCCAAACTTATTGCAAAGAGGTCTAGGTTTGGTGAAGGGATAATGTAAGGCGGCCTAACATAACCAATACCATGAGGCAGATCTCATTGGATTGGTATTATTAAAAAGCATTAGCCATTCACAGCTATAACAGTGACCCAGCCAGATTCCACCTAATCCCACAAGTCCTGACCATTCCTCTAGTTATGGCATTTGAATCATTTTAATATAAGTGTTGAGCTTGAATATTCGAATGTTGAATATTTTTCGGGAATATCAGCAATTCAAGATTGCGACCACTGCAAGGAGGAGGTTAATGGCTGAGTGTTGAGTTATTTTGAGTGGACAGTTAACACTGTTATACACAGTGGCGTAGCGAGGGGGGTGCCGAGGGGGCCATGGCCCCGGGCAGCGTATCAAAAGGGGCGGTGGCAATCACCATGATATTTAAATTTAAAAAAATATAGGCATAAATCTAGTCTGCGCACACGCAGCTTCAGCCGAGGCAAACTCAGCGACCCCCCTCGGCACACCAGAACGCTGCCACTCCTCCCCCTCCACGCCCACCGTAGACGTAGAAAAAAAAGGAGCAGCAGCGTGTGTGTGTCCCGCATCCTCCCCACGCAGACGCAGACGGTCCACGTCCACGCGAAGAGGACACAGGACACACGTTGGAGCGCCAGAGGCGACGCTGCAAACCATACTAGACACCACCACAAAGAAACTACAACTGCACTGTAAAAACTGACAGAAACGAGTGAAAGCCCCAATACACGCACAGATGCAGGGAGTCCACCAGTCGCCATGCAATCGCACGCCCCTCCATGCCACTCAGGCCTCCGGCAACCGACACTGCGTGAAGCTACCGAAAAGAGGGGCGGCAAATTTCCGGTCGGCCCCAGGCGACGAAAGCCCACGCTACGCCACTGGTTATACATACTGTACACTGACAATACTTTACATTGCATCAAAGCCTCATATCTTCAGGGTAGTCCTATAAATAGATATTTCAAACTATTTACCATAATGCCGGGGTGTACTTACTTTTAAAAGATATTGTGGGTTTAATATTTTACTAACAGTTTCTTTTATTTTACTTAATAATTAGACCAGAGGTTTATTGCAAGTCAGACCTTATTAGACTTGATCCTCTCTGGAGACCTGCTCTCACCCTGGCTGAGCCGTCTCACATGCCCATTCCTGCTGCAGTGCCAGGCCCGATCTAATAACAGCTTCCAGTCATTCCCTGAGCTTCATTTCATGGTTGGTGGCTATCCGGGCAAGTTAATGGATAATCTCTCTCTGATTAAAAGCCTAACCACTATGGAAACAAATGTTTTATTCCACCAGCAATAAGAAAGGGAGATGAAACAACATCAGTACCTTTCTAGAGGAACCTTTCTAACTAGCCACTAAAGACCCGGTGTGATCATATGGAGTGACAACTGGAGTGATGTTCCCAAAAACACAATGTCCTGAAAATGTGAGTCCTATTTGTGGCTGTTGGGAAACAACACCAATCATTGACTAAAGGTAGCTGTACACGGGTGGATTTGTCACCAATCGTTTCCCGATCCGATCATTCCAGGCGATCGTGGAATCAGCGATTGATCAGATCGTGAATCGATGGAACACCACCTTGGGAATCCGATTTGTGGTCGATTTGGACATGAGCCGATCTTCCACAAAATCCATCTATCGGAAAGGCTGATGCATATGGAGCTATGGGTTCACCAACAAACTTTGATTGCCAAAAAAAACCAACATGTCAGTCTGATCCAGCTTTTAGTCGATTCCGATTTTGTTTGGTCGATCATTCAGGGTGGGCAGAACTTTAGTGAATGCTCACGGAGCGTAAAATCAACCTGGCGTCTCTGAGTCCACCAAGGTCCCTCCGTCTATTGCATCTATGATGTGTAATGCCTGCCATACACACACCGATAAGCGTCCAATTTTGGCAAAATCGGCCACCAATCGGTGTGTGCCCACAGCTCGGCCGGCCAGAGAATGGACATGTTGGATGTTCTCTGGCCGATCCCAGCCGATGCCGTTACTTTTATTTATTATTTTTATTATTATTTATTTATATAGCGCCAACATATTACGCAGCGCTGTACAATACATTA
>CM070037.1:106984232-107023196 GCA_036250615.1 Ptychadena robeensis | reverse complement strand
GCATGAAATACCAACAGATTACTCAGATTACTGTAATCTGTATGTATCTAACTCGGTGATGGGCAGTTGAGCTGAAATGTAGGCAGTGCCGAGTCGGTAGATAAATTCTCAGACTCTGACTTATACATTTATTGAAGGAAAGGAAAACAACATACATGCCTTTTTCTTACTGTTCTGATCTTCTGCTGAAGATAGGGCAGTGGAAGGCTCCAGGAAGAGGCAAGGGGGAACACAACTGAACTAATAATAAACTGATAGATAATTTTATCTATACTCCTACTTCTTAATATGATTTCCATTGAATCCCATAGTCATGTTTAAAGTTTAAGCTAACAATCTAAGTATTTGTAGCCTCAGCTGGATTACAGCAGTTTTTTAGCTTTGGTCTTGAACTATTGGCTATCCAATCCCGTCACTTTTACAAGTGTCTCTAGTCCTGCATAAACATTTACTTAATTATCAGTGAGAGTAAAGGAGGTTACAGATGTGAAAATATGGGCCAGATACATGGCCGTTTCGAGCGGTGCAGAAAAGCGGTGCAGCACCTTAACTGTGCATTACGTCCCATTTAGTGAAGCATACAGTCAATGTGCAGCATGCTTCGTGGTCATTTAAGGTGTTTGTTTTGCCGTATTGTTATGCACTATGTTGATTATGTTTGTGAATTGGGACATTTGAACTTGCTTTGCTTGACTGCGTCTTATGGTCCAAATACTATGTGGGGATACTAGCAGAGCCCTACTGATATAAGTAATGAAGAGAGAGATAGATACCATCTATCTCTCTCTCTCTTTGTCACGCTGCAGCTTCCACAGACACAGCCGTAGAGGAGAGACTCTGCAGCCGTTCCCCCGCTGCCCCCCTCTTTTCCCGATCAGTGAAGGTGAGGTGATGTGCCGTGATACTAGTGCTGCTAGTGACATCTAGTGGCTGAAATTTGGTATTGCATGGATTTGATCCATTGCATTGATCCAATTAATTTGAAAACTTCTTTTTTCTGGTTTTCCTGCTCTAAAAACTGGGTGCATCTTATGGTCAGGTGTAAAAATACAGTATGTGTTGATCTGAAAAAAACCTAGTAAATCCTCCGTACCTGTTGGGTTGACAATGATAAGAAAAGACTTTGGGACCAGGAGCATGGCAAGTTGGGTGGAGAAGTCCTTGAAGGGTTCATTTTAAAAACTTTTTTTGCCATCATTTTCTCATGCTGTCACCTTGTCCAGCATATCTAAATGCGTCCTCATGTGTGTATAGATATATATACATTGTGTTCCCCAGTCCATAGAGCTTCCCCAAGAGGCTTGAGCAAACAGGAAACGTCAGAAGGCTCTGCGATTCTAAACAATTGTGTTTCCACCTATATTTAATTATTTGTGGTGAGGCCTCTGCCACAGCCTATGATTTACTGCGGCTGAGCTTCCGTTCTTGTATTTTCTAGCTTTTTTTTTTACTCTTTGTTGATTCTCAGTCTATTTCTGACCAGTTATTTAACCGGGTTTTACATCCTGTCAGCTGTGAGGAAGCTGACCACGTTTAATCCGCAGCTCCACCTTATACGTAAAAAGTACGGCATTGTCATTGCTATGGTTTGAGCTCCGGAAACCTAAGATAGGAGGGTAATGAAGATCTGGCTTTAACCACTTATTTTTTTGATTTGTTAAATAAAAATATCATTCTTCCAGGTCAGGTAAGTTTGTAGATTGCTGCTCACCTATCTAACCATATAACGAGGGTTGGCTTTTCTAGGCCTGCTGTACTGACCGTGATGTTATTTGGCTGGCCACACCGGTCAATAAATAATCAGTATACATCTCACTGGTGGCAGATACTGACGTTTGTGAAGTTTACATCTTTACATTGAGCGGTGGCAGTTTTACATATGAGCTGTTGCCCAGGTCGGCATCATGGGGGTGGGCCTGCCCATACTGCCCATTTGTAAAACTGCGCTGCCGACATACAATCTTTCCGGGGGGGAAGGGGGGGGGGGGCAGCAGAGGGAGTACTCTCACCCCAGGAGACCCAGGGTCTGGTCTCCCTAGGACTGCCCCTGACATTGAAAGCTCATTAATAAGGATGGTTATTTGCAAAGCCCCTGAACATGGTAGTATCACCAAAATTGCTGGAGATGTAGAAAAGGGTTGTGTGAACATTTAAAAAAAAAAAAAATTGCTCTACCACATTTAGCTTTTGTAAACATTAAGTTAAAATCTAAATTTATGTACATGTTACTTGTTTTTTGTTACTAGCGTTGAGCAGCATATGGTATATTCAAATTTGCGTAAATTGGCGAATATACAAAGAAATGATCTACATTTATAAAATTCGATTCATCTGTATTTTATTGCCTTCCATTGTGTGCGCAAAGATTCACAAAGATTCGCAATGAAGCTTTACAGCTTCTCTTCTTAGCCAGTACGAGCACTGTACGAGTGTGTATTGTGCATATCCATTGGCAATGCGCACACATATGCGCGATGTATGCCGATAAACAACGTTGAAGCATAAAATGACATGTATCCGCCATTGCGAATATCTGCGTGCACATTCGCGAAATATTGCGAATTCTCGAATGACGGATATTCGTCGAATATATTTGAATTTCGAATATTCTCACTCAACACTATTTGTTACCACAACCCAAACAATGTTTAGGGGCTTTGTAACTAACTGCCAAAATGCGATCTTTGAAATGGCAAAAAAAAAATTCATAATCTCTGCTTATTTATCAATAAAGTAGAAGCAGTGGGATGAAGGGATGGAATGTTGTGAGGGCAACCTCAACCTGGAAGGTATTACCATATTTTTGGACCATAAAATGAGTGTCTGACCCCTGAACAATACTTCGGTTTTCTGCCGCTCTGCTGGTCGCAGCTCCATGCTCTGACCGACAGAGTTAGAGGAGGTGAGGAAGCTGCCTCTGACAGCTTATCTGCCTCCTGGTCCCTATCTGCAGGTGGATATTTCCTTAACCTCCCTAGCACTATGGGCGTTTCGAGCCATTTTTATGGCATGAAAAGCCATTGCCGAGGCAATCACGGCGGAGTACACTGATACGTACCTATCTCCCCCCAGCCCTTTACACACACAGATGACGCAGAAGACACAGGGCCAGAAAGGCTCTGTGTGCCTGCAGCTATGGAGAAATGCTGCAGGCTCATGGAGAGCCGGTGGTTGCGGCCAATTCTGGCACGGACGCAGGTTGATTCACGATCAATCTGCACCCGTACTGGCTTCAGGCGTATAGCTAAGGAGGTTAAGTGTGTTAGGGGCCCCATACACGGGTTGATACCCATACACGGGTTGATACCCATGTGGTGACGCCAACATTGCTTACCTTTATGTAGTCTTCCTCCAGGTATACCATCCCTAAACATAAAAAATACATAAAATTACCTTTCCCTCCTCCTCTCTGCCACAGCACCATACTTCCAGTGTCCAGTCCTCAAGGGTTTAAGATGGAAGAGCAAGACTCTTCCGGTCTCACTCGGGTCTCCACCAATTCGGCTCTACAGCTAGATCGCTGGCTTATCGCTGTGGGCTAACAGACGAAAGAAGACTTGGGAAGGTAGACATCATCATTTGACCTCTACATTTCCAAGTCCCCTGGGACCCGTAGCCCACCGTGGCACAACATCTCTGGGGGGTGCACCGCTGGATCCCCCAGGTTTTTTTTTTAATCTTCCCTATTATCAGGGCTTCTGGTGCCCATAATAGAAAGCAGATTAGTAGGTGATAGGTCCAGTTACAACTAGGTACTAGAAAGGTGGGGTTAATTTGGCCATCAGAGCTTGTTTCCACTATATGTCGGGACCCCCTCCACTAAGCGTATTGCTTGGCGGGAGGTCCCGACGTAGCACATAGATTTTAACTGCTCGACGGATGCTGTGTTTAGACATCTGCCAATGCAGAGGCTCAACGTACTCGACTACATTCAGCCATTAATTGGCGGTACGGCTCGGTGCAGTGAAGACACAGCATCCACCGAGCAGGTAAGTAAATGGGCTCCGTCGGGATCCCCGCCAAGCAATATGTCCCGACACATAATGGAAACATAGCCTTACATGGGAGGCAAGGAGGAGCCGGTATAATTGTGAGAGGTATATATAACTGTGGATGAATCTAGCCCAATATCTCTATGAATAAGTCCCAGATTTGGGGATGAAAGGCGTCAGAGAAGTCGTGATGACTTCTCTGAGGGGGGTATTTGTGTATGCATATGTCTGATTGAAAACTTTTGGATTTAATAACACTGAAACAAAGATTTTATGGTGTGGGGAATTCCAGTGCTTGTGGATATACGTTTGAAGGAGACCCAGGAGACAGGGTCAAAAGATTGGGCCATAAAAAGATAGAACATGTTTCATGTTTTTTTTTTCATGTTTCATGTGCATGGGCGATTCTCAGAACGAACAGCCATGTGTGATGATGCAAAATCGGCCGCCCATCGAGACCTCTATGCCGAGCTTAAATGTTAAACTTCTACAATACTTAGCATGCACTGTATCTGATGTTGAGTCTTATTTATTTAAACATCTTCAATATTTTTACCTCGATCACTAGTGATGCCAGCAAATACGGTGAACTCCTCCTCCTTCCAAACTATGTTGGAGCTGCTTTTTAGCCCTAGTTCAGCCTTGCACGATTGTAAGCCTTTCCCATAAAGGACTGTCTAGTTTAAGACTGGGGGAGGATGGGTGGAATAATTATAGAGAGTTTATGGACATGCTGACCTCTCCATAAATTACCGATAACACCTGCACGCTTGAGCCAGTGACTCATAGCTGGCAATGTATGAATAAGCTGCATGATCATATAGAAAGGAGTCCTGCCAGGAATCCCTGATCCAGGGAAGGTCTAGACAGCGAGTATGTATAGATCACTCTCACACGCAAGTTTCCTTGTAACTGTGTGATCATCCTCCTACTTCAATGTGTAGCCTGCTTGTGGAGGATTGACCTCTCTAATGCTTCACGCTACTTGCTACGCTACTCTGTGCACTATGAATGTTGTATTAAATATAGTTTTACCTAAATTATTATTATTATTATCATTTATTTATATAGCGCCAACATATACGCCAGCGCTGTACAATACATTAGAGTGGAGATACAACACAGTATAACACACAGGTACAGGTAATGACACAGGAGGGGTAGAGACCCGCCCGGTTGGGCTTACAGTCTAATAGGTTGGGGAACAGAGTATACAATAGGTGGGGGGGATGGGACTGGTATGGTGGTGATGAGAGAAAAGAAGAAGATGGATAGGAGAGGCTGAAGAGGGTGGGTCTTTTAGGGCTTTTTTTAAAAAAAAGTGCCAAAATAGTAGGAGCAAGTCTAATGGGCACGGGGGAAGAGAGTTCCAGGAGTTAGGAGCGGCCCTAGAGTTAGTCCTGAAGCCTTGCGTGTATGAGGTTATGAGTGGGGATGTCATTAGTAGGTCACTGGAGGAGCGGAGGAGAGGGCGGGTTAGGGGTTGTATTGTGTACCAGGTTGGAGTTTGTAAGAGACAGGAGGTTGTGGAGTGATTTAAAAGCAAGGCAACAGAACTTGAATTGATTGCTTGGACAATGGGAAGCCAGGTTGTAAGATTGCAGAGAGGAGCAGCAGATGAGGAGCGGCTAGAGGAGTAGATGAGTCTAGCCGCACCATTCATGATGGACTGAAGAGTGTAAAAGTCAGTGAGAGGGAGAGACCAGAGAGGATGATGTTGCAGTAGTCCAGACGAGAGATGATGAGAGCGTGTACCAGGACTTTGGTGAAGAGAAAGGGGCGGATTTGTGGAGATGTGGCTTGAGATGGAAGTGCAGGATTTAGCAATGTTTGTATGTGGGGAGTCAAGGAGAGTCGAAGGTGACACCAGGCAGCGAGTTGTGGATGGGGGATGATGGTGTTATTTACTGTGAGTGAGAGTTGGGTGGAGGAGGCTTGGAGGGTGATGGGTGATGGGGAAAGATGATGAGTTCTGTTTTGTAAGGTGTGAGTGTAAGGAATCTGTCAGCCATCCATGAAGAGATGGCCGATAGGCACAGGGGAGTAAAGGCGGGGTAGATATGGGTTATCGTCAGCATAAATGGTATTGCGACCAAAGGATGAGATGAGTTGCCAAGAGAGGAGGTGTAGAGGAGAAAAGGACCGGGCCAAAGACTGAACACTTGTGGGACGCCAACAGGAAGGGGGGTTGTGAGAAGAGGAGGACCATTGAAGGAGGTTTGGAAAGAGCGGTCAGTCAAGGTAGGAGGAGAACCAGGAAAGAGCAGAGTCACAAATACCGATAGAGTCAAGGTCTGTAGAAGAAGAGGTGGTCAACATGTCAAAGCAGAGGAGAGATCCAAACAGAAGAAGGAGGAATAGTTGCCTTTGGCCTTGGCAGTTGAGCAAGTCGTTGGAACTTTAGTGATGGCTGTTTTAGTGGAATGAGAAGTCGGAAGCCGGATTGGAGGGGGTCAAAGGAGGAATTCACAGTCAGATAGTCCGTGAGTCTTTTGTAAACGAGGCGCTCGAGTAGTTTTGAAGCAAAAGGAAGAAGAGAGATTCGCCAGTAGTTGGAGGGAAGAGAGGATCAAGCGATGGTTTCTTTAGTATGGGAGGACTATGGCATGTTTGAAGGATGATGGAGAGATACCAGAGGAAAGGGAGATGTTGAATAATTCAGTCAGTGCTGGGGCGAGGGTGGTAGAATGGGTCTTAGAAGATCAGCGGGTATAGGGTCAAGTGGGCAGGTGGTGGTAGGAGAAGAGCAGAAGCAAAGAGAGACGGACTTCCTCCAGACTGACAGGGGAAAGTGAGGTGAGGGAAGAGTTACAGGAGGATGGAATTGGAGGAATGGGGGTGGAGGGGGTGAAGAGTTATGAGGATGGGATTGGCAGGAATTGGGGGAGGGAAGAGTTACTGAGGAGATGGGAGTTGGAGGAAAGGAAGGGGTGAGGGAAGAGTTGCATGAGATGGATTGGAGGAGTGGAGGTGAGGGAAGAGGGGAGTTGCAGGAGGATGGGATTGGAGGAGGGGGGGGGGGGGTATTGTGGTTGGCAGAAATATTCGAATGGCTTCAATTTTGCCTGAAAGTATGTGGCACTGGTTTGGGCAGAGAAAGTGCAGTGGGAGGAGGAGGTGTAGGATTTGAGCAGAGAGTTGAAGGTGGAGAAGAGGCAGTGAGGATTGGATGCTTGTGAGGATATGAGGGAGGAGAAGTAGGTCTGTTTGGCAGCAGTAAGCTTCAGAATTGAATCTGGAGTTTGGCCTGTAGAGGAGAAAGTCAGTGCTTGACCAGACTTTCTCCATTTACGCTCTACCTTGCGAACATCGAGTTGGAGGGTGCTTACCGTCCAGGGACGGGGGGTTGGTGGGGCGGGGAGGGAGAGCGGAGTGTGGCAGGGGCAAGGTTGTTTAGGACAGATTGAAGGGTGAGATATAGTGAGAGGCAGCTTGGTCAGGGGATGCGAGAATTAGAGATTGGAAGCAAGGGAAGATAAGGAGTCAGAGAATGCCAGAGTGGTCCAGGTTGTGGGGTCGTGGTTGTGGAGGTCTCTGTGCCAACGTTCAGGTCGGGGGGGGAGGTGCTGGGGGGACAAAGGGCAGGAAGTGTTCATGTCGAAGGTTAGGAGATGGTGGTCAGAGAGAGAGAGGAAGACAGAGATAGTAGCAGAGATGTCCAGGTGGGTGAGGGTGCAGAGTTTGGAGAATACAGGTCAAAGTGTGTGTCCGCGAGGTGTGTGGGGGTGTGGATGTGCTGGGTTAGGCCAAGGGAGTCTGTAAAGATAGAGATGGGGGGTTGCTGGGGTCATCCATTACTAGATTGAAATCACCAAGGATAAGATTATGTTCATGTTGGCAGATGCACTGTGTTTCCATTTGGAAGAATTAAGAATACAGAATTCTTGCAATGCTAAGGTCAGGGGTGAATTCAACAGAGAAGGGTGGTTAGTGCCAGAGGGCATGGCCTATGCTTGGCGTGTTTTGAGCTTGTTTCCAGAATTTCAATTGAATGATTCCTTTCATTAGTGCACAGTGCTGATAGCACCAACGTCTGAACAACACATACCTGGTGGGATCCTGTCCCGAACCAAGAACAGCAATGATGTATTAAAGATAATTTTATGAAGGGTAATGATAAGTAAGCCACCCCCCCCCCCCCATCACCCTTGGTCCTAAAATGTTGCAGTTAGGTGCCTCCTGTCGGCGGGGAGTTGGTGCTAGCAGAAAGCTGATTTCCGGGGAGGGGGGCGGCTGTGTGTTAGTAACGCAAATGTCCAACATTAGCCAAAAGTTGTTTTATTTTCATTGTGTGCTTGTATCCTGGTGGCAACTGCACTTCCTATTTGCTATACAGGTGTCATAGGGGAGGGATAGGGTGTTATCGGAAATCACATGAGCATGAAATATATCATTCTTCTTGGATTTCAGCATGTTTACAATATAATTTTTTTACTTAACATGCTTTCATTTTTCCAACTTTTCTAATTAGCATGCTCTAACAAAAGTCTTTTGACAATAAGTATTCCATAGTCACTAATTTCTTATAATAAAGGGGCAGTGAATTAGGGAGCAATGTCAGATCATAATTTATGATCGCCGTTGGTTAGATCGAACAAAGTATGATCGAACTACCTGCCACATGGAGAAACCGATATTTGATAGATGTTGTTGATTCTATTGATCAAAAGAATAATTGAAGGAAGTCGATCGTAAACACACCAAAATGTCTGCCAATGGATGTATAAGGTCCCCCATACACGTTTTGATTTTCCTGTTCGATCGACCTAAACCGCTTGATTGTAAAGTTGATCGATCAAAAATGGTTCGATCGAGCTAGTTCGATCAAAATTGGACAAAAGTTCGATCGGACATGATGGAAAATTTTGATCGAATGTACATCGAATGTTATTTTGGTTGGATTTAAATAATTAGCATACCTATACATCCATTAGCAGACATTTTGGTGTGTTTACTATCGACTTCCTTCAATTATTCTTTTGATCAATCGAATCAACATCTATCAAATATTGGTTTCTCCATGTGGGAGGTAGTTCGATCATACTTTGTTCGATCAAACCAACGGCGATCATAAATTATGATCGAATCTGAAATTGAAATGTGTATGGTGGCCTTAATACTTCTAGCATTAAGGATGGAGGTGTTAAATTAAATTAAATTACTTAAAAACTTAAATTAGCTAGTACAGTGGCGTGCAACTGAGTTGGTATTGAGGGCCACAAGTGCGGCCCTCAGCATAACTTAAGGGCCGCACATAATAGTTTCAATCTATACTAACTTATATATAAGCATTTAATAATGAAGAAATCTTTCCTCATTCGTGGGATTGTGGGGACTCACCTGTCCGCTAATCCCCTACCAACATGTCACGAGTGGGAAGAGGAGGAGAGGCGAGTCACTCACTGTGGTGCCTTCTCTGTCGCTGATTGGCTTTCACATAAGCCAATCAGTGGCCTCAGCCAAAGGACGCTGAGCGGGCATCAGTGGACAGGTGAGTTACTATGTCCTATGCATTAACAGTTAGGTTTTGGGGGCTGCAAGTGGAGGACTGAAGGGGGCCACTGAAGAAGACCCAAAGGGACGCATAAGGACCCCCGGGCCGCAGGTTGGGCACCTGGGATGTAGTAAGATGTTATAATATCTTTTTTCTATGTATGTTTATCTATTCTTAGGTCAGTGTGGTGCATTAACCTGATTTTTAACCATTTCACTACAGTCCCGCAACACAGCGCAGCTGGCGTTAAGGCAAGATACACAGGAAGCCTTTAACACTGGCTCTGCGTTTGGTAAAGCGGTATGCAGCAAGTTACTGTGAACTCCATACAGCCGGCATCTTTTGAGGACACAGCTGAAGCCTCTCCCATACAGCAATCCCAACGCGGAGTTTCAGCGGTAACGGACCCGGCTTCCTTACCTGCACGTGTGAAATGGCCCTAACCTATGAACTCTTAGTCTACTTAGTGTTCCTCACTGCACGTGTGAAATGGCCCTAACACTAATCTGTGCTTCCACAATGAATGAGGATGTCTGCTGCCATGTGATAGTACACAGCATATACTGTGCGCGGTGTAACAGCTGCTGCTTGTCTGACAGACGCACCTAGTGATCCACGCTTAGGACACACATGGTAAGCATTACCCAGGGAAGATCACAGGGCCAGACTTGGCTAAAAACACCGAAATAACCGCCGTTTGTCCTTTATTTCTGAACGGTTTTTATACCACATCATAAAACAGATGCCTACGGACAAGATTAAAGGGTCAGTCATCAGACATAGCTGCAAGTGTATTTTATTTAGATAACAGGGATTTTAAAGTGAAACTTCCCTTTGTAATATTAAAATATGTTCATTAAATATAGAGCCAACAGGCCTTCAGTATTCCACCTCCAAATCGTATAATACCGTTCTTTACTGGTCTTGTGAAGTAGAGCTTTGGTACCACATTCCACACTGGAGTCTGGAGATATGCCTATAAAGCAAGCATTTATCTAAAGCAATGCAACTTTTCTGCTTGGGTCCCTGGTACCTGCCTTGTTCTAAATTCATTTGTAATCATTTCACCCACATTGCATATAGCAGCAGTGCGAGGAACAGCCGTTATTGGTCTAAGGTTAAATAAGGTTTAGGCAGATTTGAGTTTGAGAAACAACAGCATTCTGTTGCTTAAGATCAGAGCAGCTGTCATCTAGGAGAAGCCCTGCTTTGTTTACTATATAATCAAATGCATCTCATTTTCTTTATATATACTATAAAATATACTACATATCATACTATATCTCATTTTCTTTATACATACTATAAAATATATTACATACTATCAAAATACTACATAGTATTTTTTGAGAATCCTATGATGTAAGATAAAATAAACGTAAGATAAAATGTTAGAGAAAATAAACCTATAAGAGGTTCTGAAACTGCACCCTTCTCTTTTAATATTCATGGCCCAGAAGGGTACATGAAAATCAAGAAAAATACCTTCCTTTGAGCAGGATCAATCGATCCCGCTCAAAAAAGGTTGATCGAACCAGGAACAGACATGCGCGTAAATCCCGGTCAATCGTGGAGGTAGAGTTGAAAGAGACACACAGGATGCTCTTCCAGAAGCAGCCTTGTTGGGCACCTCCCTCTTGCCTGTGTCCCAGCTCTCAACTAACAGGCAGAGCTGACACAGGCAAGGGTGCAGAGCCGAGCCCAGCTGCTAGAGTCAATGTGGGGTGGGGGGCCTACAGCCAATCGTGTGTGTCTCTCTCAGCTGCCTGTCAGCAGCTTCCAGCATGTGTTGTAAGGTAAGCGCACAATACAGTGTGGGAAGTGGTGATCAATTCGCATTCGATCAAACCGCAATTGGGGTTGATTGAAATTGACTCGTTTATGGCTAGCTTAACTGTCTCTTGGGGGCGCTCACAATCTAATGTCCCAGCTATAGTGATATATGTGACTCAAGTCATGTGTAACTAACAGGATATTCTTTTGGGGGAAACCAATGAACCTATCACCACTCCAGACCGAGATTCAAACCTACAACCTATCATGCTGCACTCTGTGGCTCACAGCATCGGCGGCCACCCTTTTTGTGCTGGCCAGAGATTATCGGACACATCGGACAGCGGCAAAATCGGCCTCCACTCGTTGCGTGTGTGGGGGGCTTTAATGTACAATAAGACTGTTAGCAGTTGTTATCAGTAATAAAACATTCCAAAAGCTCTCCAAGCAATAAACCTTGTGTTTGTAAGCCCTAACAGGCATTTTGTAAGATATAAAATGTAAAGAATTTTGGTAAATTTATTTAGGTGCAAAATAGGCCTAGTTGCTATCATGGACTACATGTGGATTTGAGAGTGCTTAAGTACTTAAGTAGATACGCACAAATACATGTATGCAGGCAACAAGTCACTAAGATCAACTACAAGGGCTATAAGGTGACTTGTTATTCATGCATAGGGTGCTTTCAAATATACTTACCGTGTTATGGGCATGGCACATTTGACTTTTTACACAGACACCCACAGTGTTACTCTACTTAAGCAAAAATACAGTAGATGGGGGTGACACTGAAAATGTGTTATAAGTTAATGGCACCCCTGAGCAGTGATAGTAGATCACACTAGGGCATTAACGACGATGACATCATCAAACGATGACTATACATTACAAAATCTCGATTGGCATACTCACAGAGAGAGAAGCACAGTAATAAACCTTCTGGGCCTTTTCACACTAGCCACACTGCAGCTGTGGTTCGGTACAGCATCAAAACACAACTACAGTTAACGCACTAGCTTTTCACACTAGCCCAGCATTTGCAATTATCACTGTAAATGTCCTGCTGTACGTCTCCTATATTCTTTTATAGGTGAAGACCATAAAGTGATTAGTGAGCTGTGCTTACTACACTTATATGGGACATACTTGCTGCAACTGCATAAATGCATGCTTCAGATGAAGGGCTAGTGTTAAAATTACAAAGGTCTTGTGTTAATACTAGCCACACTGTGTTGGGGTACTGCACCGCAAACGTGGCTAGCAGGGGCGTAGCTAGACATGACTGGGCCCTATAGCAAAAATGTTTATGCCCCCATCCCAACCTGTCACTCCAATTCCTGCCCTTCCAGGAGTGGTGGGCCCCCTTGTGAATATGGGCCCCATAGCACTGCTATGGCTGCTATAGTGGTTCCTACGCCACTGGTGGCTAGGGTAAAAGAGCCCTAAGCCATTTTTTTAAATGTATTCTAATTAAGCTTGTGTTTCCATTTACAATTAATTGAATTTAAAATGCAAATGCAAGCACACAGCAAAGTGGATAGTTAATTCAAGGGGCCACGTGTATATGAAGGAGCCTTACGCTAGGTAGGTCCAACGGCAGGCCAGGTCAGATACAAGTAGGCTAATAACAGGAGCTAATCTAAAAACTGCCATCCCTCCCCTTATGTATTATAGTTGCCAACATCCTCATATACAAATACACAAAAAAAGAGCGGAAAGGGGAGACAGACCTGTCCCAAGTTTTCCCATTTTCCAGAGGATGTGTGGCAACAAATACATTTGATGTCCTATTCACCTTCATCAAGATTTATACATTTATTCAGTGTATTTACAGACTTTGACAGCTTATATAAAATCATGTTCAAAGTGCTGGCGTGCCAATTATCATAATATATAGACATGGTAGTTCAAAAATTCTTGCTGACATTTCTCGATGAGTTTCGCCATAACTGGGCTTCATCAGGAGGTTTTTTTGCAGCACAAAAAAAATTACGTCTAATTTGCAGTTTGACTGGTCTGTCCAACAGCATTCGGCAGCCAGACCAGAAAATGGAACCCAATGTGGTGCACCCCCAGTAGGGGGAGAAAGGACAAAAGGGGACTTGCAAGGGCACACATCACAACAGCCACCCACCTCTTGTCTTAGCTCTGTCCTGTATGTATACTTCCATCCCACTGTCTTACTCACAGGCAGTGGGATGGAAGCATACACACAGGTTTTGTAGTAGTACAAGTTTCGTAGTAAATATATTCTTTTTACCTTGAGATACCCTTTTAGCTTTAGCAGGTGTAGACTTTTGTCTATAGGAAACAGACAAGTAAAATTCTGATAAACCACCGTTTAAATCCTCCAAGCTTGACCTCCATGTTTCCATTGACCTGTGAACTCTTGGTCTACTTAGTGTTCTCTAGTGGTACATAATTACCGTGTCCCTGTGATGGACCGCACAGGTTAGGACCCATCTACATCTATGGAGGTCTTTGTACTTGGGGCACATCTCTGGGGGAAAATTCAAACACAGTCTTTCTTGACACGCAATCAGCTGTGTTGTATGGGATGATTCATAAGAGCAGAATTTGTCCATTGATCCCCCAGCCTGTCAGCTTGTGTGTACAGCCTTTCAGGTGTTTAGGAGTGAGCTAAGAGCACAGTTATGAACAGACGCCTTTTATAGCCCAGGCTGAGCTTTGAAGCTTTACACACCGTTAGGTTTGCACTTGACAAGTCCTGAAACTTGATGCTCTTTATAAACAAACTTTATGGACCTCCAAGACACATGTTCATAGTCATAAGCTGATATACTTTTAGGGATTTCTGGGATGTGAAAGCAATCTTTATTAAAGAACTTTGGACTTCTCTTGCTCTTACAACTATTTTGAGGTCAGTTGACCATTACCAGCTGTAGTGTGCTTTTAATGCTTACGGTGGCCAAGCTCCATGAGGAATTTAGGACCATAGGCATTAATGCTTACACTTACAGCTACAGTACGATGCCAGTGTGGATGCTTAATATGAGGATAAGGAGACATTTTAGTGTTTTGTGTACTACTGTTCTGAATTTTAGAGGAACAATCTGTCTTATGTTTTTGCTAAATAAGAATTAAATACGGTTTATATATTCTATGGGAGGTTGGATGAATCAGTTAGGGCCCACTTCACCACACACCAACTTGTTCTGTCTGTCTCGTTTCCTATTTTTGAATTCCCGATTTATTTTATGTCTCTTCTTTTAAGCCAGTCAAAAACAATTAAGCTGAATGTAAAATAAAAGAATGTTAAAAAAAATAAAGGGAAAATTTGTTTCTAGCATAGAGGGCCATTTCACACTACAGCTCCTGCAGAATGGATTCCTGCCCACCTGGTACTATCGACCAAAGTGATTGATATCAAACAGCAAGGGCCCCCATACACCTTCAAGCTGGGCATAGATGTTCCAATTCCTGCACAATCTGACCCCCGATCCGATGCCATGCGCTCTCCAGCATCCCTTAGGGATTGGGTCGTGCAGGAATTGGAGGCTGCAACTGACAAGGATTCGGCTGAAATCAGCTGTCCGGTCGCATTGCACAGTTATCCGACAGGACGGTAAATTTTAGCCCAATCCCATTAGTTCGGCTGGGGATGGCTGCCCCCAGCCGAACTAGTAAGCTGCAGATGAAAAGTGCTGGCCGATTCTCTGCACTAGCGGGCGGGCTGATGACGTCATCATGCCGCTCCTAGTGCAAAGAATTGCATAAGGAATAGACAGTACCCAGCTTTAAGCTGAATATAAAATAAAAGAATGGAAAAAAAATTGAGGGGAAAATTTGTTTCTAGCATAGAGGGCCATTTCACACTACAGCTCCTGCAGAATGGATTCCTGCCCACCTGGTACTATCTAACAAAGTGATTGATATCAAACAGTAAGGGGCCCCATACACCTTTAGATTTCTCTATCAGATTTCCTTTAGATCACCTTTTGTTTTACCCAAACCATGTAATAGGAGGGACTTTCTAAACCATCAAGTCTACCTGTGTTTAATCGCAGCGCACCCAGCACTACATAGTTGTTGGTAGATCTAAAGGATATCTGACAGAGATCTGAAGGTGCATGGCCAGCTTTATTCATTTGAAAAGTGATCAGACATGTCCTTAATTTTTCACTGATTGTACAAGTATTTCAACCGAATTGTATTTAATTGTACTATGGCACCTTGCTCTGGATCAAAAGTGGGAGGGTTGAGACAAACCTTTTAACACTGAAAGGGGTTCTTCAAATTATTTATTCAACTTAACTTGTAAAGACCTTTATTTGCAAAGAATAAAATGCATTGTGTTGGTTATGGAATTGGGCTTTGACAGTACACTTTGTAAAGTCTGTTTGAATTTGGTAATCATTTTAAGACTGCCCTTTCTGAGATACCAAGGGAGGCTGCGTAACAACTCCACAGCAAAAGTAACCAACCAAAATGACCATAAAATAATGTGTGTAAGGTAAATTCACAAAGGTGGTTACCCCCATAACCTCACCCCTTTGTGCACGGGCAGTCACCTATGGACAACAATGAGGACATCTTGTGTCCAACCCACAACTACAGTCAGTCAGGAGCTAGAAATGGACAGCGCCCAACCTACCGTGTCTAACGGCCCCCATACATGTTTCGATTTTGCCTTTTGATCGACTTAAATGGATTGCTTTTTAAGTAGATCAACTGGAAATCAATGGCTACAATAAGTGAAGATTACACCTAGAGGATCATTGTTTGGATTGTTTCCTAGAGGCCATAGTTTGCTGCAATAGAATGTTTAAGCTTCTCTGTCAAAAGCTTCTATTTATGAATTTTTTAACCTATTTTCTTTTTTTTAAATATCCTGTCCTAGCTACCAGGACGTAGGACCCCTATGCCGGGCGGCCCTTGCAGGCTCTTGGTCCGGCCACTATGTCACATTTAGAAACCAATTGTGGCCCCCAATTTAAAAAGTTTGCCCACCCCTGGACTAGATCGATCCAATTGACCAGAAAATCGATCGAAAAGTGATCGGACAGGTTGGAAAATGTCGACCGATAGTATACATCGAATCTATATTATCTTGTTGTGCCCGATGGATTTTGGTTGGATTTAAATAATTAGCATACGTAAACATCTGGTGGCAGACATTTTGGTGTGTTTCTTTGATTATGATTTAGATCGAACGAACCAACACTATCAAATATCAGTTTCTCCATGTGGGGTTATTTCGATCGCAGTTCGATCGATCGAGCCCACATTGATCAGACACTAAGATCGAATCTGACATTGAGCCTAGGGCAATCAAAATGTGAATGAGGGCCTTGGCCTTACCAACTCCGTCTGGGTGCAGGTGTTGTCTTACCTCAGATTTCTTGTAATGTTGATCCTGAATATTCTTTATTGCAAATATAGTTACTTCGAGAATTTAAGAAGATCTTGAAAATAGTGCTATATGTTCGTAATCATGAATATTCAAGATTCTGGGGAAAGTACCATGCATTGCGTTCGCAATATGCGCATGTACAAATAACAATTTTTGCAGTGGATGGTAATAAAAAACATTTATGATTATTGTCTCATGTGTTGATTAGACTGCAGCTGCCATTTCACATTCTGCCACTAGATGTTGCCGTAAGAACACACATTGCATTCACAATATCTGCATGTACAAGTGACGATTTTGGCAATGAAAGTAACTGGAGATCACAAATTCTTGAGTTTACAAATCTATTGAGAGTACTAGGTGAGAATTTGCAAGATTTTGCGAATACGAATATTTCCTATGCAACTCACTAATCACTTGTGGGTTTCCACTACCTTTGGCTGTGGGCATGGACTAAGTTCTTTAGACATTATGGTCCATTGCTAGTGCCGCAGCCGATTCATGCACATAGTTCAGAAATAAAGAGAAGGACACACCACTAGTTTTAGGGGATAACATTTACTACAGGACTATTTTCAGGCTTGCACTACTATCTCAGGTCCCAGAGAGAGGGTACAGTTCATAGGATATATTTGCAAATATTTACACAGCAGCTTTGTACATATAATGGTGATAGTCTAACCCAGGCAGGAGATGCTAATAGGTGAGAGAGACAAAAGTTCAGTCTATCACTTCCAGGCTAACATCAGTGGGGGGAGTCCCTGGTCTCAACCCCTAGCTCTTTGAGGAAGCTCACATTGTGTAGCTGGTTCCTGTGGTCCCTCAGGTCGGATGAAGAGGGCCCATTCCCACAGGGAGATACTGGAGAGGTGCAGAGCCCTGGCTCTCTTCTTTACAGGCAGCTTACAGGAAACCCTAGGCAGATTCCATCAATCATATTTATAGACAAAAGCTGGCCATACACCTTTAGATCTCTCTGTCAGATATCCTTTAGAACTACCAACAACTATGTAGTGCTGGGTCCTCTGCGATTGAACACAGGTAGACTTGTTTAGAAAGTCCCTCATATTACATGGTTTTGGTAAAACTAAAGGAGATCTAAAGGAATTCTGACAGATAAATCAAAAGGTGTATGGGGACCCTTAGTAATAAGCACACTCTTCTATCACTGGGCAGATTACACAGCAAGGGGAAACCCCTAGCCAGACATGCTGGAACATTTTACAAAATCCTAGACATATTAGAGACATGCACAAAATATACATCACAGTGCCATTGCCAGCTAAACCACACTATATACACAATCTTATTACACTAAAGGCCCCCATACACGCAGCCATTCCGTGGCTGCGGATCAAGGGTGCCAACATGGAGCAACAGAACCCATGTCGCCCTAAATCTCGGCCAGCAAATGGACATGTCCGTATTTCTCCATTTCATCCAAAGTAATGGCCAGCACACAAAGGGTGCCTGCCGATCTTCTGGGCGACCGGCTGCAGCGTCATGACATCATCACGCTGCAATCGGTCTCCAGAGAATTCCGCAGCCATCACTGTGTGTATGGGGGCCTTAACCCTGTGTGTAGTTACATGTAGTAAATGCAATGACATATCCACTGTAGGTTGTCATTTCTTATCTGCGGATGATTAATTACTAACCATTGTATTCAGCAAGGTCTGACAGTGTCACAAATGTAAAATGACCGAGCAGAGTTATCACAGACGACACTGCGATTTGGGATCTGGACATCTCCCTGTAGTTTGTGTCTAGTCTTGTCCATTAATAGCAGACTTTAGGGCAGAATGTTGTTATTTGCCTTGTGTATGATGTTGGTAATGATATATATAGCAGTACTTCACTATTAATAGCTCCTATGATAAAAAGATAGCAGCATTTTAAAAGTGGAAAATATGCTTTTTGAGTTTTTCAGCCCATATCATGTCCATGGTTCTCATGAGAAATATGTATGCTGCTGGCAACCTGTCTCTCGGCTATTTTCAGCAGACCTCTAGTGAGTTACTGAGAACAAAATCGAGAAATTGTAAAAAAAAACTAATAAATAAATAAATGGTCATCCAATGTTCATCACCCTAACTTGAATGTGTTTAACTCCAGCCAACATGTATTTTGAAATTTTTCGCAGAGAAGCTAGAAACCCTCTGGTTAGTACATAGCACCTATTGCTCCTAGGCTGCTGCCTCTATGATCATTTGACTGCAACAGATAACATATACTTGGGTAAAGGTTTAGGGGTGCCTAGCACAAACCAACCAATGGCTTGGTAATTTAAAACCGACCTACACTTACCTTTATGTAATCTATTTCCCTTTCAGTCAAATTGGGACACACCAGTAGCTTTAGTCACATTGATAGAAGGACGCTTTTGCTTCTTTCTCTTATGGGTCTATTTTTGGCGCTAAACAGGTTTAGATTCCAATCAGTGGTGTTGACTGAATTGGTGTGAGCATACCATTGTTTTCTCCCACATCCTTTAGGTTGTTGCGGTTTTTAGTTCGCCCCTGATTGCGCCCATAGAGAATTAATGGACGAGATAAAAGAATCGCACACACGTTTTTGAATTGCGTCCATTCATGTCTATCGGTGCGATCAAATGCAATCGCCCGCGGGTCACGATCAGAAATGTGGTGAGGCGCGTTTCAGATCTCCGACTACACCATGGCCGATTGGGGATGTGGGGATACAAATACATAGAACGTTCACCAGCGATCATTGCAAAGCAATTTATCGCTATAGTGGGGATAAGGCGTCATGTTGTGTTGGGTGCAGAGATACTTGGGAAGGGAGACATAACTATCTAATGCTAGCTATACACAGCCCGATAAATAGCCCGATCAACAAAGCCCGATCAAAGTTTTTCGTTAATCGGGCATAAATCGAGTTTTGCCCACATGGTCCGACAGAGCTTTCCCGATCAAAATTTAGCAGAAAATCGGCCATCACATGATCGGACATGTTGGAAAATTTTAATCGGTCCGGTTACATTGTTCTACTTTTCTTGTAGCGCCCGACTAAATGAACACCGATCATCCCCAATATTACTATTACTTCCCATTGAATGAAAAATTGGACGACAAAAATGACGATAAACTCCGACTATGATGTACGATCAAAACTGTTAGATCGTTCAAAAATCTGCGATTGAACACAGGTAGACTTAATGGTTTAGAAAGTCCCTCATATTACATGGTTTTGGTAAAACAAACATCCAAACATAAAACAAAGAAGTTTCACATTTGAACTGGACTTCAATTTTCTCAATTTTGTTGTTCAAATGGTCCAGACTCAAGGTACCCATACACGTTGCGATTTTTCGGGGACCGATGCGACTTTTCGGCCGATTTTTTTAAAAACAGCATCGGTCGGACTACATTTGCATGTTAGGAATCCTGAACGATCGACCTTCCCGACCGGCCGGATCGGTCGGAAGGGCTAAAATCGCACGAAAAATCGCAACGTGTATGGGTACCTTCACACAGCAACATCCCAAAATTTACATTGTTAATGGCTTCTTACACATTTGTCCCCAAATAGGCTTAATCATGGGTAATTTTTTCGGGAACATTTATTCAAAGTCCCAAAGCCATTGGATACAAATAACAAATATTATTAGACGAAAAGGTCTTCAGAAGCATGACACTTACCATATTTTCCCGCTATAAGACACTTTTTTTCCCCATGAAAATTGGGGAGAAAAAAATGAGTGAAACTCTAGTGCAAATGCTTGGCCACCCATGGCCTAAAGACTATTCGGCCACGGGGATCACATTTTTACTATCTGCCCACTGGAAAGGCACTGAGCTTAGCCAGAGGAGGCAGAGGGTTCAAGCTGCCCAGTTGACATACACATGCTCTGCTGCCCAGCAAGACCAGGAGGCAGGGAAGCAGCCCCACCTCTTTTTCCTCCCGCTCTGCAGGTCAGAGAACAGAGCTCTGACCAGCAGATTGGCCAGGTATTTAAGTATTAGAAGCTCCGATGTATAAGGAGTGTCTTATATATCGGAGTGTGTAATAGTCCGAAAAATACAGTAGTTCTCATATCATACAACTATTTTGTTTTATAGAAAGATACGTGCTGTATTTGGATATATGCTTTAGCAAAAGAATGCTACATAGCAATTGTACTATATAAAAGCAAAATATACTATACTACTAATGTACTATATAAATGGAAAATATACATTTGTTATGCTGCTGTAACTAAATAATAATTGTGGTAATTTTGGACCGTTCACAGTAGGTCTGTCAGTTATGTCCGTGTGATATGTACACTTTAATAAATGCACGGTTGAGTCTACTGACACAGTGAACTCCAGGATATGGCTGTGTGTACGGAAATCTTAAAGTTTCCAGGAAGGGAGACACGGTGTGTTTTCCTCTCTATTGACTTCATTCCTGCAAAAAAAAAAATTACAGCTGATTTTTTTGTCAGTTAGTATGCAGGAGTGCAGAAGAGAGTTTTCATCAAACCCATTACTCAAATCCATTTAAAATGTTGCCTGAACTTGAATGAGTTTAATTAAACCCTTGGACTTTCTACTTATAAACATTTGTATTCTTGATATTTAAGTGTGTGTATATATTTTTATATAGTATATTGTAATGTTCAGGGGCATAAGGATAACCAGCACAGTTTTTGAACTACAAAAAAACAGCTTTTTTGCACCAACTAAACCTAAAATACTATAGCACAGCGTTTTATTCTTGGTGGAAACCAAGTAGGTTAAGATTGCTAGGTTTCTCCAAAAAGTCCCAAGCCCTCTAGGACTTTTTAGGTGAACAGGGTTTTTTTAAAAAAGCATAAGGCACCATCCATAGATAAATCCCCTGATTTCCAGCTATTACAGTCCAAACCCACTGACTCCTGGTGTGTACCTGGGTAGAATGGGAAGGCCCATCTGGTTACTTCCTTCCTATTCTGGAGTTGGAAACCCTATAACAACTACAATTTAGTGATGAGCGGCATAGGCAATATTCGATTATCTTCGAGATTATCTTTATTTTCACATTATATAGTTTGAGTACTATATACAAAAGCTTCAAAGTGCATAATATTAAGAATATTCAAAATTGCAAAGATCTACCACCATATTCGAGAAATTTGCGAATTCTCGAATAGCCGATATTCATATTAAATCTGAAAATATTTATTTATATAGATTGTTTAGTGTAATTTACTTTACCAGAAACAACCATCCAATAAATTAACCTAAACCTTTATAGGCCAGTAGAAGTGGTGAAATTCAGGGCACTAATACCTCTTATTTCCAAAAGTGTTCTTGCTTACTGACAAGCCTGCTTTTTAAGAAAAGTCAAAATATACTAGTTGGTTGCATTTATGTACCTACTTACCTTTTCTGCAGTTTTCATTGAAGTTACTTTTTTTTAATACCGATTTACATGCTCAAATGTGAGATCTATATAATAAAGAGCAATTAACTGCACTAATGTCTAATGTTTTCAAATTAGGATTAAATATAAAACCTACGTTATATTTTGTATTTATTACATAGGTAACTGAGACTGTGGATAGGAATCATGTACCAAATGTGTCATTTTAACCATTCAGGCCCAAGACAGAAATCAAGGCTTACTAAAAACCAACGTTATGGGCACTAGAAAAAAAATAGACCGCTTGCCTCTAGTGCTGGTCATCCTCATGTAAGGTCCAGGTAAAAGTGTATATTTTTGTGTCTATACAAGATGAGATATTCAACTAAAGGTCGCCACACACGCACCTAGCAAGGGGCAATTTGGCCGCCGACTGATGTGCGTGCTCGCGGCCGTCGGTCGGCACTGATCGGGGGTGCCCACATGGGGCGACAGATCCCCAAAGCTTGGCCGGCCAGAGAACGGCCAGCACACAAAGGGTGCCCACCGATGCTGTGAGCGATGGAGTGCAGCGCGATGACGTCATCACGCTGCACTCCATTGCTGATCTGTCTGCCCCCACTCGGTACATGTGTGGCATGGCAGTCAAGGGCATTGTCAAACCAATAGCCAAGCTCTGAAGTTCTCAAGAAACAGCAGGATGGATCTGTTTGATCCGACCTGCTGGCTTTTTCGGTCAGATCCTTAAGGTGGGCACCCCTGTAGTTGCGGGCGACCAACCATTATGTGTTTGGCGGGAGCGCGCACGACGGTCGATCGCCCACAACTATGGCCAGGAATCAACCCGTCTATGGCTGGCTTTACCGCCCCCCCCCCCCCCCCCCCCCCCCCCCCCCGAGCCACAGAACAGTAACCAAGGTGTTAATAGACCATTCCTTTTTATTACATTGGGTGAGCCCACCATCAACATTTTACCATGGGTATACTGGCCCCATGATGATGAAGTAGTATTGCTCTTAAACTTTCATTGATAGGCTGGTTTCAGCAGTAGAGTAAATGGGGAAATTGTTGAATCAGTGTTCCTTGAATGTTGAAACAACCTGAAAAGATCTGCTTTATATTGCAAAAGGATAGTTTTGTCTTTTCAAAGTCATTTCTCTTGCAGTATTAAAAAAGAAAAAATATGATTGCTGGGGCAACAACAAAACTTTTCATACTCAAGCTTAAGTTTTCCATCTCTTTGGATAAGACAAATAAAATCTTCCTGCTCTTGAAGTGCCTCTTCCCTGGATCTTTTCACACTCCCAGGCCTGTAGCTTCCTCTGCGGATGAAGAAAGAGTGTGACTGGGTTATAATTAGCGTATTCCTGCTGGTGGGATCCTGTAAAACCACTACCCCACACACTCTTAAATATAGAAAGGTTTGAACTTTTTCTCACTCTGCCTCCCAAATATTCTTTGAATAATTATAATGTCCTCTTCGTTGATTCAATGGAAAAAATCCATTGATGGAATAACCTGGCCATTCAGCATAAAAAATGTCAAACAATACACACACTTATTGTATAAATCTTAAAGATCAAGAGATGAGACATCGTGAAAATGCCTGATCGTTCCTACTAATCATTAACCAGAAAGAATTTCTCCATATACACTGCCTGTCCCCAAAAAAAGTCGCCACCCAAAAAAAAAGCCGAAGTGGCTTCAGTTCACCAGTACTAATGATGCTGCCACAAGGTATGAAAACGTAAGAACAGTAAGTATGTTTTTTTTTGTTTCCAGGATAGAAAATACTGACAGGTGAGTATTATGTTTATTTAAAGTATGTGGGTTTTTTTAATTTTTGGTTTAAAACCACTTTAATGGTTCAAAGAATATCAGGCTGGGGCTGGTTGACCCCTCACACATTTTAAACACATCAAACCTGGCCCTCTTTGCAAAACGTTTAGACACCCTTGCTTTGGTCCATAAATAGCCTGATGTTAAGTTAGTTAGGATGGTCAAATACTGTATTATTTTATACCTTGTCTGTTCTAATATTTGAAACATTAACACTGTACCATCTAAGCCATTTGATGCTTGTTATGAATGTTTGGCAGTTTAGGTATTTATATCAATGTGTATTTATGGCTAATAAAAAAAGGAATCATGGAATACTGTACAACTGAACATGTAGAGTGCTATAGCCTATGAATATTAATAGTCCCTCACATCTAGCTTTTCTAAATCAGTTTACTGAGCTGTCTCAGAGAGGAATTCTCATATCTTTATACAGATCTTCACGACTTTCTTTTTTTTTCTGTAGAAATAAAGGGAAATCTCCCCAATGGGATATAAAAAGTAGAATCTTAACCCCAAGTGCCTAACCTGTGGCCCTTTGGGCGTTCACTTTCTTCACTTGCTGCTCCCGAAACCTAACTGTTAATGTATAGGAAAATGGAAGTCACCTATCCACCAATCTCCCGCTGACACGTCTTCACCCGGGATCTTCTTAGAGTAGGAAGAGGAAGAGAGGCGAGGGACTTGCTTAGGCACCGTCTGGGTTGCTGATTGGGTTTCACATATGCCAATCAGCATGCTCAGCTGCAGCAGTCCGCAGACAGGTCTATACTACCACTAGTCCCCCAACGAATGGGGGATGATTGCGTAATATATATTGTGGCACATAACCTCAGAATAGGTTCTTACTATCTCCGACTACCCTTCTTCCTCAGTTTTTCATATGTGTTTTTTTTTTCTAAATGTTTTGATTGTATAACTGCATACTGTAATAGACCTGCATTTATGTTTTGCCAAAGACGCTCTTATGCTTCTATATCTGAAAACACATGAGACTATATTGTATGTATTTTGATTTGTTACATTATCTCTCAATAAAACTCTTATTTAAAAAAAAAAAAAAAAAAATAGGGCCACATAATCTTTGAATCAAATATTAAAAGGCTTTGATGATATACATGACACAAAATGTGCATTACCATTCTATCGTGTTTCCTAATGATTGAAGAATCATTTAAAACAAGTTTTGTTATTTGAAAATAAAAAATATACCTGCTGTCATATTTGCATTAAAAATGCTTATACAAGTCAGTATAAATTGAAAATGTTATGTGCGGCCCTTTGGTGATGCCGAGGGCCACACTTGGTGCCCTCCATATCAACTCAGTTGCCCACCACTGATCTAAACCTATCCTTCTATCAAAAACTAAAGGCGCTTAGGCTTTACATGCACAGGTATATCAAATATGTATGTAATACATTGTAGTCACGGGAAGAGCCTTGAAGCAGCAGAGTGAAGTAAAACTTATACTTTAAACATATGACATGGTATAGCGAGGTAGAATTCCAGAAATATGAGCGCATGTCAAAACACAGGTGGGGAATATTTATGGTGCGTAAATGAAACGATCTGTGTGGGTATTGGGTGGTTTCCCTCACTTATCTCCATTTATCTAGAATATGTGTAGGATTGTTGCTGTGTTGAAACTTTCCAGCGTGTTTAAGCTGAGCATGGCAGGTGACTAATAATTGTAATGTAGCAGATGTATAAGAGGTAGACTGTGTGCTTGTCTAATCTGCATTTATTTGTAAGTGTTTTCATGAAGCTATAATATTTATATATATATATATATATATATATATATATATATATATATATATATATATATATATATATGTTGTTTTTTCTGATCTGTCAAATGCAAATATGTCTTCAACCCCCAAAGTGCTTACACAAAGGAAGGCAGCATACACGTGTAGACTTCTTAATAATTAGAGCACAATTGAGCTCGAATGTACCCAAATCTATTTAGAAATCTACCCGTGTATGCCCAGCTTAAATTTTGTTAGACTGCGATTGTGAAAACTTACCTGTGCTGCTAAAAGCAGTGACAATTCTGCGTCTATCGGCACTGTCCGTTTGACTCTAGCACCAAGGCGGGGGTGCAGCACCATAGACCTCCATGTTAATGGAGGGGTGTTGGTTTCCCAGTCCACATGGCTGGCATCATTGATGAAGTTGGTGATGTGGACAGGGGAGGGCAGGAAAATCAAACTGAGTACTGAGTATGGGCTGACCACTGCTTAAAATTTATTTATTTTACTCAAAATATAGGGATTTAGTAATGGATAGAATTCTCAGTCTGAAAAGAGGGAGGCAGATGAGTCGAATGATGCTCTAACACCCCTGGAAAAATTGGTGTGGCTCAGAGTGAATTTGAAATGCGGCAACATTTGAGATAATTTACCTCATGCAGGTCAACACTGTCCTTCAGCAATGTCAGCCTGTGATTGCTTTCTGTTTACTTGCAAAGACACCTATGCCTGTGGAATAATACAGACATAAGCTCAGGTAGCCCCCGTGTTCCTGCCATCATCATTGATGCCGGGGATGTAGATGTGTGGCCAAAGTAGGCGTCCCAAGCAGGGCAGTTTCTTAAGATGTGTGGAGTATGGGGGGGGCATAGGGCCCCTGGCCCCTGCGACCCCTGTAGGGCCCAATGCCCCCATATGCACAGTGGGAGAAAAGCCACAACAACTCTACTGACCTAGAGAAGAGTAAAGGCCCCATACACGTTTCAATTTTTCTGTTCGATCTATGTAAAACAACCAATTTAAAAGCCGATCAACCAAAATGTATGAATGTCCATATGGTTCGATCGACCTAGTTTGATCGAAGTTGATCAAAAAAAATCAATCAAAAAGTGATCTGACATGTCGGAAAATTTGGATCGATCGAGTATACCGATATCGATTGTTATTTTATTTGTGCCCGACCTATTTTTGGTCGATTTAAATAATAGGCATACTAATACATCCTTTGGCAGATATTTTGGTGTGTTTACAATCATCATCCTTCGATTATGCTTTTGATCGATCGAACCAACATGTCTCAAATATCGGTTTCTCCATGTGGGAGTTGGTTCAATCGTACTTCGATCGATTGAACCAGCGTTTATCAAAACGTACGATCGAATCTGACATCGATTGTAGGGAAATCTAAACGTGTATAGACGCCTTAACACACGTCCACCACGGCCCAGCCCTACCCCCGTTCAACAACTCAGCGGCCAGCCAAGAAATCAGAAATAACTTTGCATAGGGCTACCTTCATGCTAGAAATGGGCCTCGTCCCAAATCATCAATAATTGATGTAAGGCCAAAGTGGGTGCAAAATTTGAACAGATTATTCTGTATCTTATTTAGTGCACCTTAAAGAAGAATGAATGGGACCATCAGGGAGGTTAACCATAATGATTTGAAAACTAGAGAAAAAACTATTCTAATGAATAGAACCGGTAATTTTTTACCTTTAAACACAAAATTCCTTGTCATTAACAAATCGTTGTCTATATAACCTCATAGCATTGTGTGTCAGGACAAGCGGCATGTATGTTTTAACTGAAAAGATAAGCCACACTTAACTGCTTAAGCTGTCAGCCTACTTCTACATCTCTGACACAAATCAAAACCCCTTTGTACATTTCACCAAGATGGGTGGGCTTTGCAATTTGTATTCCTGATTACACATCAGCTGCGAACAGCACATCGGGACTTCATTACTTGTGTGATCTGGTTTTCACTTTCATCATGGAGTTCTGGGGAATGATTGTAGCCGTGGAACTGTTCAGCGTCTAGCGCACCCTTCCACAGATAGAACTCCCGGCTTTGAAGATCCAGACAGCGATAAACAATATATATCATTTGTATGTAAAACTGCAAACCAATTTACTGCTTGTTAATAGTGAATAATTTGCTGAGTAAACAGCTTTACCGAGCCTGTGATACTGGGCCAGGTGGCTGCCTTTACGCCAGCAAAACTCTGTTTCCTGGACGGACAATCCTTTCCAGAGCAGTAGACCCTCCATCAACATTTTCATTGTTTTAATATATTTTTGTGTTAAAGGAAACCATCCTTTTAAGCAATTTGCAGCTGGCTGTAGATATGGCGGTTTGCCAGGCTTTTAAATATGCACGCTTCCTAGGCATGGACGACTCCTGTGTTCCTGATATTGTGTCTTTCATGTCCATACAAACGTGTCATCGCACAGAGCTAGACTACAGCATTTGGGCCAGAAATCATCTGAGAGGCGAATGCTATTTATGGGAACATCAGGCGGTGCCCCTTAGCCTTTGGGAATTTCCCCTCAAAATTATGCAGATAACGACAACTTAAAAAAAACTTTTTTTCACTTAAGGCTTTGTCGTGCGTTGTGTGATCTGTCAGGACCCCCTAAGTTAAGCACGGGGGACCCAACAACATACATTACCTGCCCGGAGGATCCTCTGTTCACATGGCTTTGAGGTGCAGTACGTTAATCCCTGCATCATCGGATGTGTGAACAGAGGATCCGCCCAGCAGGTAATATGTATGGGCTCCGTCGGGACTTCACCAAGCACTGCGTTTAACATAGGGGGTCCTGACTGAGCATACCACGCAGTGGAGACATAACCTGAGAATCTATTTTCAGTAAAACCTGAATAAAATACAGGTATTATGCAAGCTGTGGGCTCAATATTTATAAGCAATAAAGAATAATGTTGTATGGGACAATCATATATGCCAACTTGAGAACTTGAAGAAGAGAGACACCTTAGTTGAGATGGAGAACACCAATAAATGGATGCGGCTAAATTAAAAATTGGGGATGGGGGGGAGGTCGAACAACTGTGCTCACCAAGGAGGGGGAAAGACCAATATTAAATGGTTTGGGTAGGTGAAGAAAAAATACTCAGAGCACGATGGAAAGTTAAGTAGAGCCCAGCAGGAGGTGGGTACAGAACGCCCAGTATGGGGGGAAAATGATGTTGTTGTGATGTGGATGGATGCAAACTATAGTGTCTAGAGAGAAGGAAAGAAAAATAATGATGGGTGGGGTGTACAAAAAATAATACCCAATGTGGGTTGGGAGAAAAAATAAGGATTGGGCAGTGTAATGTGCCTGGGCACACAATCATAACAAAGACCAGATATCCAAGTAACAGGCTTTATTGAGTAATCCAGAAAGAAAGCAAATGTCATACACAAAGGCAAGTCCATGACAGTACAGATGGATAAGACAAGAGGCGCGGTCAGGGACAATCCAATGTCAGGGCAGGCAGAGTTCAAGCAAAATCAGAAATAAGGCCGGGTCACTGTTGGCAACAAAGACACTTGCAGACAGATAGGTAAAAAAAAAACCACAGGAGCATATCCAAGCACACTGCTATACAGAGACAAGAACATGCAATAGGGTTAATGCCAGATCCTCATTAAATGGGCAGATTGCCCAATTACGACTTGGCGCTATTGGACTTGTACACAATTGGCTGGTGAATCTCCTGCAGCTAAAAATCGCAGGGCACAGGAAAATCAAACTGAACATGTCCCACCCTGCAACAGGGCCACTGGACTGTACTATGCTGCACCCATCCATATGGTCTTGGAGGGATGAAGTTTCGCTAAAAAGTCGTTTGGGCAGAACGGATCCCTCCGTCAGAGCAGGCCATGCTGCGCAGTCTTCCTTGATACTGCCTCTCATCTGGGAATTTGAATCGGAAGAACCGGAAGTGAGGTCAGTGAGGTCACATCCAGTACCTGGAACGCATAGTTCCTGGTTCCAATTGCCGAATGTGATGTCGTTGACTTCACTTCGGAGCCGGTCTTCTAGTGAAAAGATTCTTCCTCCGGCGGGATCTTACTGCTGCTGATCCTACCGGAGGTAGAACAGTGAGCTCCTTCTCACCGGCAACGGGGCGGGTCGAACACCCGTACTGCTCGCCAGCTAGAAGGAGTGCGAACAGCCTTACGGACAGTTCGGCCATCACTACTGGTGGGGTAGTTCCAAATTGGGGTTGAGTGGGTGGGCTAAAACATTTTAATATGGATATAAATGATTTAATGATTATAAGATGGCCTCCTTAAGTAACACAGAGGTAGTGGAAAACAACATTTTTTTGGGTTAGACTTTTTTTTATGCGTCAGTGGACCAGGGCTTGCAATTTTGAATGCAAGTGTTTTTTTTTTCTTTTACATGCATTGGCATATTTTTATTATTAGTTGCTATGTGACTGAAGGTCACTCAGTGTAGTGTTTTTTAGATTATTCAAAACCCAATTCATCCTAAAACTGATAAAGAAACTGAGCTTTATCAACAATTCTCCCAACTTATGTTTAGAATATGAATTAACACTCATTGAGATAACTAAGTCAGTGGTATCAGCAGGACAGTCTATGGCAGTGGTTCCCAAACCTGTGTTTGAATAGGGAGGGAGGGGGGCTCAATAATGTTTCTAAATAGAAAAGGGGGGTCCTGCAAGGAATTTTTGGGAACCACTGGTCTATGGTAACTTTTTCATACTTAGAGCTTCCCTAAGTCATAGTATGATAACACCCCTAACCCCCCTCTCCCGTTCTTTCCAATTTACTATATACCTATTACTTTTGTGTGTTTAGTATCCTAACTTCACAAGGTTCCGTAGGTCATTAACTGGGATCTAGACATTAAGATTAAGAATGTTCAGGAAGTATTAGGTGATACAGGAAAGGGAAGCTCCAATTGTGCTACTTACCATGTAAATAAGCCCCCCATCCTGCTGATTGAAGTCTACTTCCTATTGCAAAATTGATTGTTGCAGTAAAGGAGATACAATAGTAGAAACATAGATCTACTTTAGGACCAGATACTGGCTTAGATAAAATAAATCATATACACACTCTGGACCTGCTAAAGCATAGAAGGTGTGAGGTACATGAAGACAGTCCAGTACTCATTTCCTGTTTCTGTATTAATTGAAAAAGTTTTTTTTTCACTATGTCTTCACTGGAGAGAGATTTCTTTACTCTCTATGCAACCTGTTAATGAGGGGAAATATTTCTGAGGACCAGACTGAAATAAAGAAAGTTTCTAAACTTTTTCAAGTTTATCTACCGGTATATTTAACTGCCTTAGCGTTAGCGTGGCGCCATCTCGTCCAGCGCTGCTATCACTATACCACTGGACGAGATGGTGCGGTCCAGTAAACATCTGGGCTCTGGCAGCGCATACTTGACGTCACATCAGGGAGGCGGCAGGAAATATGAAAGTAAATTGCAGAAAATCTGTTTTCTATGTAGAAAACTGCTGTCAATGTGCTTCTATGTACTAAATCTCGCCCAAATAAACTCCCTGGTGCCCCAGGTGGGCCCATTTGCAGTAACCCTCTATTCCCTGGTGTGATTTTACCACATCCATCACACCAGGTTATAGAGGGTTAACTGCAAATGGGCACATCTGGGAATCTGGAAATGTATCATACAAAAGAAGTATATTAGAGGTTATATCATTCAAATGACACCTTGGATTGAATTCATCTTTGTTTCCTGATTTTTGTGTTTTCTCATTATTTTATTATAGAAATTTTTTTTATTTTACATAATTGTTTGTTTCAAACATTATTATATTCAGGATATTTTTTAGACCCTGGTACAGACATATTTTGGGCAGTTACAGGCCTACAACATAAAGAAAAATTTACCATTAAAGTCTATGGTGCGCTTTTGGTACAGAAATCTGGACCTCAGCAGTGCGCTAGGGAGGTTAAATAAAATTTTGGCTAAAGTTGGTCAGTAAACCTTTCCAACCCCCCTATGTTTCCTATACCCTGTGGTACATGGATAAGCACTTGGCATTTAGAGAGGGTTGCGAAATGTTGTTAATTGCAAAGTCAGCTAGTCCCATTTAAAAAAAAAAAATCTCTATTAGGATTATACAGCAGCAGTTGCAGTTTCAGGGCACCTCCCAAAGCCACAGTGTGAACTGAGCCTTATACCTTGTACAAAGTCTTTGAATTTTTTTTAAAACTCAGATAAAAAATACAAATGATATATATTAAGGTTTGTGTAAGGGATTTACAAGTTTTTGAAAATTTAAAATGCATCTTGCACCTGAAGTTTTAATCAGAGGATTTCTTTAATCTAAATAAAATATCAGTGTAAGTGTTGGTATATATGAAATCACACGTGCCACACCCTTGACAAATATAGATTTTTGAATACCCTAAATAGGACTACAAGGTCACCAGAACACACTAAGGGGGCTTTGAAGTAGTATGTTCAAAATCTTGTCCATTTCAGTGGTTACATGGCCACGTGGTTTCCCTGTTTGTAGTATGTACACCCTCCTTAGTTCCCACCACTTGTGCAGATGATGTGTGGGGTGTGACATTACTAGGGAGAGTAAAGCTGGTCATACACCTTTAGATGTCTCTGTCAGATATCCTTTAGATCTACCAACAACTATGTAGTGCCGGGTCCTCTGCGATTTAACACAGATAGACTTGATGGTTTAGAAAGTCCCTCATATTACATGGTTTTGGCAAAATAAAAGGAGATTTAAAGGAAATCTGACAGAGACATCTAAAGGTTCCTGAATTTCCTGATACCCAAAGTGACGTAAGTGACGTCACATCCATTATTCCTGGGCAGCGAAATTGACAGCTTATTAATGTTTAAGATGTTCTTTTTAATGAATCTTTTTGGTATGGTTACCTGTATGGGAGTAAGACATGCACACATTTTTTGTATGTGTGTTTGTATGTCTTCCAATATATGTGCAATTTTCTCATGTTAAATAGACCCCTTGGGCCATAAGCACCTTCTAGTTACTTGTAAAGTGTATGATATTTAAAGATGTGTTTGCATCTTATTAGCAGTACCTCCTAGAAGAAGCCCCTGTGGGACAAAACGTGTTGGAGGATATACACAATTTATCAAATATCTATCTTCAACTGTATCAAACATTTGAGCTGCCAAAAACCTTGCCATATGCTGGTAGCACAACCATTTGAAATCAGTTTTTTTATGTATGTATATGACTTTTTATTGGTTTTTCTATTAATGGTCCTCACTTTTTAATAAAGACCTTTTAAGTGATTTATTTGTTGATGTTTAGATCATAACGTTTTAATGATGCCTTAAAAGCCCCCTAAAGCTAGCCACACATGGTTCAATTGACTGTACAATCAATGTAATTCGATACATTTTTTAAGTCGATTGATTGAAAATTTAAGCATGTCCACATGGTACGATCGTTGAAATTTTTCTCGATCGAAATTTGATCGGACCAGTTGGAAAATTTTGATTGATTGTCCCCACATTGTGTCTAATTTTTTGTACTGTTGTTTGACCAGTCCAATTGAGATTCTATTCAATCAATGAGCATACTGTAACTTCCGGGAGGAGGGAAATGCAATACAGTCATTTAAACCATGCAAGCATGCATTGTAATGGCGATTGTAATTGCGATGTAATGGTGATTGTAATGGCGATGTAATGGCTTGTGTGTCTGTTCACTGACACACAAGCATGCAAATGGCGATCTCTGTGAATACATCTCCTAATGTAATGTGTGTCCCCCAGTGTCCTTTTGCCACGATTAAAATGTACTGGATTAAAACACAAAGATATAACCTATGGGTTTTTGATCACTCTGTGAACATCAATGGTCCGTTTTTGATCACTCCGTGACCATCATTGGTCCCTTTTTGATCACTCTGTCCCCATCAATGGTCTGTGACAATCGCTCTTTGATCACTCTACATTCAAAAACAATTAAATTCAATCGAAGTCGGGCTTTGATTGCATACTCAATGTGGTGTGTACTTCGATTCAATTACAATCAACATACGATTAAATGATCGAAAACCTCGATTGAATTGATGATCAATTTGATGTCAATTGAACCATGTATGGCTAGCTTAGGGTGTTTTGGTGACCTTGTAGTCCCATTTAGGGTATTCTTTAATCTAAAGTGATGGAAAATGGAGCAGTAGTCCGACTTGGCAGAACCATAAAAAATTAGAATTTTTTTTTTTTATATATATATTCACACTATTGCAGAGACCTGTAAAGCCTTTCCGCATCTTATCTCTATGTGCTACATATTAGACAGGGCCCACCACCACGCTGCTGCATCAAAGGACATCTTCCAGTCCAGATGTAGAGCTCGCTGATGACTGATCCCCTTATCTCATACACTAACCACAGCCCAGAGATTGAAACATGACAGCCCTGAGCATGCAGTATCAGCAGCCGTCCTGTCCTTTGAGTTGCAATGTTGTAAAAGGTCTTCTCCAATAAGTGCTTTTAACAAACCACACATAGGGGCAAAGCCTTTCTAAATGATACATTTCTGATAGCAACAGATAGTCGCTTCCTGCCTTACACTTTAGGCAATTCACTGGGAGGGGTTAGCACAGGCAGCTGGAAGGAAAGCATGAAGCTGTATTGCAGACACTGCAGCCTCCTGATACTCAACTTACCATACTCTCTAACACTGAGCTGATTATATACCTGAGCGGAATACATCTCATGCATCCTCATGGTGTGGTGCTGCTGCTTTGTGCATCATCAGGTGAGTGGGCTTGCATTGTGCATCTTCCTTAACTCCCATGATGTGACACTATATCGACTAAACCCAGCTACAAATAAATATCACAATGCATGGGGGGCATGGGAAGCTTGTTTCTCATGCGTTGCCTTATATTAGTTCTAAAAATATTTTTGGAAGATAACTTATATGTATTTAAACAAGTAATTTTTTTAAGTAAAAATTATGCATGTGTATATTTACAAATATAGACAAAAATTAGTATATTGGTTGTGCATCATCCGCACAAAGATTTATGAACATACAGATTCCATAACACAAACCCCTTTTCTGTATTTATTTAGTAAAATGGCTTTGTGTATGTAGATATATTTGGTTGTTTGCATAACTGGTGGTTCGTCTCAATAGGCTGTGACATTGAAAATTTCATCCTTGACAAGCCTTAAAGGTACTGAATGTATTTTATATTCAGCTACCTGTTGGATTTGCTTTTGTAGCGTTTGATGGATGTCTCTGTAACAGTATGGCTGAAGCCCAAGCATCTTTTAATTCATTGATGGTGTCATTTGAATTAGAGGGGTGTCAATGATGATGTAAATCTGACCCAACTGTGGACACTCCCAAAAGACTGTACGATGAAACTGCTGCTAGGGGTTGAATCTTTCTTTAGAAATATTTCTATCTTCACAAATGGAGTGTACTTGCTGGGACAATTCGCTCAGGAGTAAAGACATTCAAAAACAAATGGTTAAATCAGCTGACATCCATGTTTAGGGCTATAGAGAAGATAGGAGGTTCCATATTGTTGGGGGTAGCTACTGGATAGAGTGTTCTGATTCATATAAAATGGTTGGTTTTTCCAAATAGGCTTTAGCACTGGAAATACATTGATCCTACATTTAATTGTCTAGTTCCAGGGCAGCTGACACTGCCACCCCGTGTCCCTGTGTGCATCAGTTGTACACATTGTTGGGCGGTTGGGTTAATATGTGCCTGGGGAGTGGCTGGCAAACTTGAGTTCCTGATCACCTATATGAATGGAAATAAGAGCATTGCAAAATAAAGTCCAGTTTGTAAGATTGTCATCTAATACCTAATATATGGTTTGTTACATTTTGGCTCTTTTTGTATTCTAAAGCTAAAATGTAACCTGGAAATATCTTTTTTGCCCCTTTCCTCAAATTGTTAATGATATTTTGAAATAAAATCACAGATAGCTTTTTTTAAGATCCAGTGACATCATCCCTGAGGGGCCAGCAGGGCAATGTATATAGCTTCATGAAAACAAGATGTGATAAGACTAAAGCTTACACGGTCAAATTCCTGCACAATCCAATCCCCGATCCGATCGATGCCGTGCGCAGTCCCGCATCCCTTAAGGATCGGGTCGTGCAGTAATTGGATGCAGCAACCAACGAGGATTGGGCTAAAATCAGATAACTGTGCGATCCGACAGGGCAGTAAATTTTAGCCCGATCCCATTAGTTCGGCTGGGGATGGCTGCCCCCAGCCAAAGTAAAGAGCTGCACATTAGGAGTGCCGTCTGATTCTCAGCACTAGCGGGCGGGCGTGATGACGTCATCACGCTGCTCCTAGTGCAGAGAATCGGATAAGGAATAGATGGTAAATCGTACTGTCTATTCCCAGCTTTACACGTGCACCTCCATCAATAAACTGGAATTCAGCTTTAATAGGAGAAATAATGTATCCATTAATGCCATGGTTCCACTGTGCATTTAGCACATGCTAGTGTTTATGCATGGTGCTTTATATTTTGATGCGGCATCCAGGTGATGAAAACATTCCATTTTATCTAATAGGTTTTAAGTCTGCTTTCACTTTAAAATGTAAAAATGTGACCTTCATGTGTCTGACTTGCCCAATGCATTCTCAATGGCCCTGTTTAGGCTAGGTTTCCACAGCGTTGAGGGCTGCATTGATACCCCCTGCGTTAAGCTAGCCATACACGTCCGGATAAAATTTACGATCGATAAAACCCAACCAATGTAAGCAGTTTATCGGCCTGAAATCTGCGCATGTCCACATATTCGATCTAAATTGCCGATATTTTCGATCGTAAAGTCATCAGACAAGTTGAAAAATTTGTATTGGTCTGGGAACATCGGGCAAGCGCATAGTGTTTTCCCTAACGAATTAGAGCCGATTATGCTTATTAGCATATTTAGACTTCCGCCGCCGGAAAAGTTATATGAATGTAGAAGTATACATAGTACAGTAGTAAATATTATACATAATCTATATATACTAATACTACTACTAACTACTATATATATACCAATATATACAATATATTTGAACTTAGTGGCGGGAGAGGTTTTGTGATGTTGTAGTGTAATGTATTACATTATTATATTAGATCGTAAATTGTAATTTCCCATTGTAAAATCACATCGTCCGATATAAATGGCGATTATTTTTGATGACATTAAAAGTATTAGATAGTAAATTTTATCGGGACATGTATGGCTAGCTTTAATCTTATACCTTGCCGGGGTTGTGGACACGGCCCATCCATAGTCATGTCTATATCACATACATCTCCACAGCTTTCAGCAGATCAGTTGGCCAGAGGTTGACAGTGCACTACAATAACCTCTCCGATAACTGGCTGAAAGCAGTGGAAACAGGCATGTGTATGGATGGGCTGCGTCGACATCTCTGCAAAGGTATGCATTTAATGCAGTGGGGAATCAACACAGCCCTCAATGCTGTGGAAACCTTGGCTAATGTGCCTATACTCGTGTTTCTTCAAGGGAATGTCAACACAGGGGCAATGCAACATGATGCATCTTAAATGTGCTGAATACCATTTCAATGCCAACTAAATGTGCTGAATACCAATTCAATGCAAACTGAATGCCAACCCACCAAAATCCAATGCTTGACGCGTTTCTAACACAGGGATTTACACACAGTGAAGAAATGGCCTGACCGAAACAACAGTTTCTTGTTCTTTAGTTGCTTCTTTAGTAAAATAGTAGGATGGAAATAAGCCATAGTGATTGTAAAGGAGTAAATTGCCAGATACATTTGAGCTTTTAGGCTGCCATTTCATTTTAGGGTGGGTGTGTCAATTTCATCCAACATCCACTGATCAGTTTCAAAGGCACCAGCGCAGATTCAATTTGAATGGACCGTGATTTTTTTTTATTAAGTAGCAAGTCAAATCTCCATCCATTAGTATTCACTTCAAAAATGTCAGTGCAAATATTCAGGTACAGCTTTCCCTCCATAAAGGAGAACAGTACAGCTGACCATACATGTGACAATAGCTGCTCAATTGATAGTCACGCGGCCATCTAAAGTGGCTACCCCATCTAATGCGGCAACCCCATCCAACGCTGCCCCTGTAGACTGGTCAAACAAGTAACGGACATGTCTGTAAATCCTAGTCAATTGCACTCTTTTGCCTGGGGGCCAGGGTCCCCATCCAATTCAACGAACAGAAATCAAGCACCTAAAGATTCCCGTCCAATCCATGAGCGCTCAAGTGCAGCATGGTGACATCATTGTGACGTCACCACGCTGCGCTTGATCTACGCGTGTACTGATGAAACAGGGCTCTCCTGTTTGCTCGGGGAGGGTGTTTAGATAATGCCCCCTTGACAGGTCTATCGGGCAAATCCAACAAAATAATGACATGACAAAATTGTTCCAAGTTCAAAGCTGACTTGAACCAAAATTAAACTTAGAATGGGATTTATATACTTATATTTATGCAAAGGAATATCACTCACCCTCCTGTACTGGCTGTATCAGCAATCATTCTTGAAAACAAAAGCTAGCCATACACGATTTTCACCTGATTTTTCAGCTGATCGACTGCCTTGCGCGCTCCCACCAATTGCCTGGCGGTCGCTCAGAAGCAAAATCAGGTGGGCCCACCTGGTGGGATCGACCAGGAATCTCCTGCATGTCAGATCGCCTGATTCCATTACTTGTGGGGACGGCAGTCAACAAAAGGTGCCCGCAGATCAGCTGAAGGGGCTAGCTGCAGTCATCCCGCTGCAGTTGATCCCTCATCTATCGAGGGGGGATTGCCAGGTGTATGCCTACCTTTACATGGCACTAAATCTAGGCATACAGGGTTCGATTTCAGCAAAGCGATTTCAGCAGGGTCGACTTCAATCAAACAATCAAAGTTTACATCAATCAAACTTCGTACATCGTATACTGTACACATGTTTCGATTGGCGAAAATAGTTAGATAATGATCAAAACATCGATCATATTGTGACCTGACATGTTGGAGAATTTTTGTCCATTGTATAACGATCAAATTAAAATCGTAGCATTGTGTGTGTTGATTCGGGCTGATTGTATTCGATGACACATATATATTTGACTCTTTCCTGTGTTTTTTGATTGAAACAAAAATTTACTATTTTGGTCATTTACGATCGAACCTTCCATGTGGTACTACTTTGGATTGTCTGATGAAAAGATCAAGATCTAAAATTAAATCGAAGATCGATCATGCTAAGATCGAACCTTGTATGCCTAGCTTTAAGATGTTTACATCTGGTTCTTATGGGTCTTTTTTCAAATGATCCTCATAAAGCTAGCCATACACGTGCAGGATTCCATGGCCAATTGATCACTCACCCGATCGAT
>CM070037.1:106972825-106984132 GCA_036250615.1 Ptychadena robeensis | reverse complement strand
AATCGATCGGCCCGGAATCCGGCCGGAATCCGACCCGTGTATGGGGGCCTTAAGATAGCACTCTTTTATTTTTAGTGTCCCTCTATGGGTACCGAGATGTTTGTAAACCCGCTTTTACGTTCTGTGAATTATTTGTACATTTCTGCAGATTTTTGCTTCAGCCCCTGGTACCATGGGAACTCAGTTACTTTCCATTGATAAGCTGCAAGTATCTTTATGCAAGATGTACAACTATAGAGTTTTTGTATTTATTTATTTTTTGTGTGGAATCCCCTTGTCAGCAATTAAGCTGTCACCAGATTCCTAGTTATACATGAAGGTCAAGGTTAATATGCCATTAAAAATAAAACAGAAATTTGTTCTTGTTTGAATATGTATCCAACTAGAGAAGACTCCGAATATCAAAACAAGACTTAACCCTGTGTTGTCATTGAGAATCCTAATAAAATATGGAACTCCCACAGACTTCAAATTCTTTTGCCCAACCTGAGTTAATGGTCTGTCATCAGCACAAATTAATCCGGCATTGAGTTCTCTAACTCCCTTCCAATTTTGGGACACTTTCAAGTCTAATTGTTGTGCCTCCCATCTGCAGCACAAAATATAGCGGAACTACAAAACTTTGCAGCAAGACAGCTTGATAAAAGTAACCTTGTGTTTTGGTTAATTCTTCTACACAGCTGTATTTAGGGAATAGACTGGGAAATTGGAAAAGCCTTCCTTATGATCTCAGAAATGTCCTTGTGAATCAGACATCACAAAAAAGGAAAGGATCAGTTCTGCAGGGCCAACCATCTTTGACTTGCAGCTGTGCAGAATGCTGGATCCTTGAGTTGTATAATGTGGCTTTAAGAGGAACTGACCTATGAATGTTGTATCCAAAAGAAGACACACAGTGGCTCAGCGGGGTGGCATGGTGGTTAGCACTCTGACCATGGCGCACTGTGGACCCAGATTTGATTCTTGGTTTGAGCACATTCCTCTGGGTCCTCTGGTTTTCTTCAAAACACCTACTGGCAATTGGCTTCCTCCCTCCCCAAGACGTGTGCCGTGTCCATGATGTTAGACGGCGTTAAAGTCTATACTTTTGGCTTCAAACACAGGGATGTTGGCTCATCTATTGAAATTCAATGGTTGTGTTTCCACATGTGCTGTAGGGTTAATGCATTAATGCAGTGGTTCCCAAACTGGGGGGGGGGGGGGTGAAGGTATTCCAGGGGGGCGTTGGCCCTCATTCTTCACCTATTTTTGAATAGGGAGGGGGGCTCGATATTGTTCCTGTCTCAAAAAGGGGGGCCCTGCAAGGAAAGTTTTGGAACCACTGCATTAATGCATTGACAACGCAGAGCCCTGTGTTGACATTAGCACAACCCATAGGGGATGCATTGGTTCTGTCAAAATCACAAAAGGGAATATTTTTGACATGCTGCTCTCTGATTTCAAACAGGGAAAAAATCCCCCTGAACACATATGCGTTAGCGCAGAGCTTCCTTAACACGTTACATGTAGGTTAGGGACATTAGATTGTGAGCTCTTTTAAGAGACAGTTGAGCCCCCCATACACACATAGATCTGCTGGCGATGCCGGAATGGCCAATTGTTTAGAGAATCGAAACGCACCATTTATGTGCCACCCTGGGCACCATCCTAAATAATGCGATCGGGCAGAAAAAAACATGAATTTCTGTTCTCTGGCCGACCAAGATTTTGGATGACATGGATCGGTCGATACTGGTGGGCAGCTGTGATCCGCAGATGATTTTGTGGCAGACCGATCTCCGCACTGTTTTTCTTTGTGAAGGTGGCCATCTCATTAGTGGTAATGTAAGAATATCCAGTAAAGAAAACATAATAATATCTTATTATTTGCTCTATAAGGCACAAAATCCCCCCCCCCCCCCAAAATCAGGGGGAAGACGTCTATGTGTCTTATAGAGCAAATGTAAAGGATATTGTATGGAGTGATCTAAAGTTCAATCAACCTAGTTCGATCAAAATTGGACAAAAGTTCAATCGAAAAATGATCAGACATGTCGGAAAGTTTTGATCGATCAAATGTACATCGAATATTATTTTGTTGTGCCCGACCGGTTTTAGTTCGGTTTAAATAATAAGCATACTTGTACATCCAGTGGCAGACATTTGGGTGTGTTTAGGATCCACTTCCTTCAATGAGTCTTTTGATCGATTGAATCAACATCTATCAAATATTGGTTTCTCCATGTGGGAGGTAGTTCGATTGTACTATGTTCGATCGAACCAACGGCGATCATAAATCATGATCGAATCTGACATTGATTGTAGGGAAATTGAAACATGTATGGGGGCCTTAAAGAGTTCAATCTTTTTCAATCTTTGTCTCATCAGACCAGAGTGTCCTTCAGGTGCCTTTTGGCAAACTCCAGGAGGGGTGTCATGTGCCTTTTACTAAGGAGTGGCTTCCGTCTGCCCACTCTACTATACAGGCCTGATTGGTGGATTGCTGCAGAGATGGTTGTCCTTCTGGAAGATTCTTCTTTCTCCAAAGAGGACATCTGGAGCTCTAACCCGATCGCCCAGTTTAGATGGCTGGTCAGCTGTAGGAAGAGTCCTGATAGTTTTGAACTTCTTCCACTTACAGATGATGGAGGCCACTCTGCTTTGAGAGCAGCAGAAAGTTTTCTGTAACTTTCCCCAGATTTGTGCCTTCAGACAATACCTTTACCTTTGACCATGCTTGGTTTGAACTTTTAACAGGTAGCCATAGACGTGCAGATTCTCTCTTGATAGAAGAGGGACAAACAGCAGCATGATGAGGTCATCAGGCTGCAGCTGGTCACTCAGATGATAGGCGGGCACCCTTTGTGTGCCGGACATTACCAAAGTAAAGTCCCCATCCAATGGGATGAGACGGGAATCTACAAAATTTTGGATCAGCGTGTGCTCCGACATGTGGGAGATTCCTGGTCGATCTCACCAGGTGACTTCACCCAATTTTTTGGCTAAGCTTTTCATTTTTAAAAAAGTAGCAAAAGTCTCAAGTAAACTTTCTTCACGTTGTCATTATGAGCTGTTGTGTGTAGAATTTTGATAACAATTTTATTTAATCAATCCTCTATAATAAAGTAGAAGTGTCTCTGCGTCCAGTCCCTGTGTCCGTGGGATTGCACTACTGTGCATGTGTCCCACGGACAGCCGTTGGGACTTGGAGCGCAGAGACTTCGGGCTGGTGACATCACCTCGCTGGGATTGATCGCCAGTCAATCGGACAGTAATCAATGTGCCCTACATGGGAATACTTCCCAGATGCACTGTATATGCCTAGGTTTTTATTTTTAGAGTTTGTTTAAGGCAGACCTAAAATTGAAAGTGTAGTAGAGTGATATAAAGGGTTACAGTAACTAAGATCCTATAGAACATTTTCACTTTCTATTAGGAGCTAACAGTGCTGAGCTCACGGTGGTGGAAAACTGTAATATTAGTCGATTGTGTATATACACCTGTCTGCGCTGCTTCTTTTACATCTAGATGTTATTAAACAGTCTTTCTTAAGAGCGTGTCCTTGTTCTCACCTCTTCGTCATCGTGTGCTTTATTCTTCTGCCAAGGTGCCCAACCCCCGGCTTCTAATAGTCAGTATGAGTTGTGCCCTCCTAAACAACAACTGGAATGCAGCCTGTAGAACCAGATACTTCCACTTTGTTATATCAACGGACTTCCACTAGTGGGCAAGTTTTCCCACAAGTGGATGCTGCTCATACCTACTGAGCCATTAGGAGAACATACTACTATAGCATTCATTGTTACGGTACTTTAAAAATTTGTTAATACATAAATATACTTCATTTGCATACATATATGTAAAAATATTTAAAGTCCACTTTCCTGCACAGCTCTAGCTAGGTTAATTATGGGAAAATATTTAAACAGATGTTATTCAAAGTCAAAGTTGCATACTCAACTGATAAGTAGATTTACAGATATGGGGAGATTAATGTGTACGCATGTCTTGACTTTTACTGTAATAATAAAGCTTTGGCCTACCCCTTCTTAAAGCGGACCTACCACCTCGTAGGTCACTGCACTGCAGCCAATACTGAAAACATTTTTATTCTGACAGCAGGATAGGCGATTTTTTAAAGATCGCCTTTCTCACTGTCTGACAGTCTCAAGGGCATTTGGGACATCTCTCCCAAGTGTGTTTTGGCTGTAGGAAGTCGCGCCTGCCAGTCCCGCGGGATTGTGACATCAGCGTCACATCTGCAAGACTTTGTGATGGGTGATGAGACATGAGGAGTCTCTCTCTCCCTCTCTCTCCCCTGGATGCAAACCTCTCATCACTGCAGCCAACAGCATCCCCCCCCCCCCTCCCACTGGAGCTCTCTGGCAGAGGAGAGAGAGGCTCATCTCTGTAGGAGTTGGGGGCGGAGGGAGGGCTGGGATGTCAGCTGCAGTAACGAGAGGCGGAAGTGGCTTCGGTTCACCATCTAAATGACTCGAGTATAAGCCCAAATTAAGCATTACATTTGAACTTAGTTTATGCAAAAACTCCATTTGCTAGAGCAGTGATGGCGAACCTATGGCAAGCGTGCCAGAGGTGGCACTCGGAGCCCTCTCTTTGGCCATGCAAACTGTCAGCCAGCACAGAGTAAAGAACTGCAGCCTATTGGCTCTCAATGCTGTCAGTTCTCTTCCCCTATCTTCTGACTGACCCCATACCCTCCCGTATTCTGTCTTATAAGAAAGTAGTTGTGTGTTTACATGTTTTGTGTGTGTAATTCCGGTTATACCACCATGCCGACACTTTGAGATAAATAAGTGGGTTTGTGTTTCAGTTTGGGCACTCTGCCTCTAAAAGGTTCGCCATCACTGTGCTAGAGAAATGGTTTTCATCCTTCTTTGATCTGCAACCCCTGGAAGTGATGTCGCAAAGTGTCACTTCTTGTATATGGAACGTGGAAGTGCCGGTGCAGAGTGTCATTTCCACATTCCAAATACTGGGACACTGCTAAGTTAGTATGGAGGGGGCATTACTATCCCTCTTAACTTCCCACCCTGTTTGTGGGCATGTTTTAGCAGCAGCTCTGATGCTTTTATAGAAGGAGGCAACTCCTGTGAAATGGTCGTTCGATCCCCGACCATCGTCCTCACCAACAGGTTGAGAACCTCAGTCCTAGAGCAATACTTTTTTCTGATGGTAATGATACAATGTTCAGGGGCTTTCAAAGTCTCTTATGCTTAAGTTAATACAGTATTTTTTTGCCATTTTACCCAAAAGAAATGTAAATACTTGCTTTTACCTATCTCTGTCTGCATTTTAAGCCTTTTCCCATACCCGGCAAACCTGCTGTTTTGGCCAGCAAAGTCACAATTTTTCTGTGACTTTTCTGTGACTTCCCTGGCCAAATTCCTGTATATACTAAATAGGAGGGAGGGGAGGTAAACCTCCCAAAACCAGTCTGGGACGTAACTTCCTGTATATGGAACGCTGAAGCATCACTCCACCTTGGCACTTCCATATTCCAAATACTGTAAGTGAGGTCACTTCCTGACATTTTTCCCTCTTCCAGTTAGGGAAAACTTGACTTGGTATGGCTTTTCCTTTCTGCATTAATTTAATACAGCATTTTCTGCATGGTGGTGGGTTCCCAGATTGTGACAACATTGGAGTATACGTCAATGTTTCCACTTTTCTGGAAGTTCGTGCATTTCATATCTACTTTATGCTGTATGTACTTATCCTTCCTGTGATACACCAGTCACCCAATGTACCAGCAACCGGCTATAGATTCATTAGTACTTTTTGGCTTGTTTAGCACAAGTCAAGGAGTGCTCCTGCTGCTCCTACATGACAGGTTCCCTTTAGGATGTATTTAGACAGATCAGAATGACAGTGAGCTGCTACCTGCAGTCATATAATCCTCGTCTTCCTGTAGGGACATGACTTTATATTGGTCGACATTCCAGCCCCCTCTTTGGTTACATTCACACATCATAGGAGTGTGTCATCACAAGCTCTAACTCCGAAGTGTGTCAGCACCTCCAACAAATGTGACATTGAAAAGAACTGGAGAGGACACACAGAGCTCTGGTCTCCTTATCTAAGTGGAACATCACATCATGTTCCTGTTCTCAATGAACACTTTGAGCCGTTGCTTATAGTCTATACGCTATACATAAAAACTCCCACACTTTCATGTTCGTGATGGCTTCCTCTGAAATCGCTCTCGGTTTCTTTCACAAGAAATCAGAAAAATTGTTCTCTTGCCATTTGTAGTTTGTAACAAATCTTTATACACTTACCAACCTTCAGCTGGAGAACGTCACATAGCATGTGATAACATCAACCTATATTATAAACCCTGGGGTCTTATGAACTACAACCCCAACCAATAGGATTGTGAGCCTGATCGGGTAGGGTCCTCCACTCCTCCTGTGCCATTTCCTGAACCTTAGTGATATCTTTTGTTGTCTCAACCCTAATGTAATGTACAGCGCTGTGTAATATGTTGGCACTATATAAATAAATGATGATAATAATTACAATCATTGCTAACATGGCGCAATGTCTTCATATCAAGCATGTCAAATCATTGTTTTCTAGGTTGGCCAAACATTTGACCTGGTTGTGGATATGCTGCTGCAGAAGATCCTATAAAGGAGCAACTAGGTCTATAACTGGCTGGGGTATAGGCCCAGGTTCAACTTTTGTTCTACCACAACCATGTAATATGAGGACCTTTCTAAACCTTCCAATCACTATGTATTCTATCAGGGAGGACCCGACACTAAATAGCAGTGATATATACCTTCCAATCACTATGTATTCTATCAGGGAGGACCCGGCACTACATAGCAGTGATATATACCTTCGAATCACTATGTATTCTATCAGGGAGGACCTGGCACTACATAGCAGTGATATATACCTTTGAATCACTATGTATTCTATTAGAGGGGACCCGGCACTACATATCAGTGATATATACCTTCCAATCACTGTTTTCTATCAGAGAGGACCCGGCACTACATAGCAGTGATATATACCTTCAAATCACTATGTATTCTATCAGAGAGGACCCGGCACTACAAAGCAGTGATATATACCTTCCAATCACTATGTATTCTATCAGGGAGGACCCGACACTACATAGCAGTGATATATACCTTCCAATCACTATGTATTCTATCAGGGAGGACCCGGCACTACATAGCAGTGACCCCCCTGGTGCCCTACCGCACAGGCATATCCGGTGCCCTCTCCCCCCAACATGAGTTCTCTCCCCCTGCAGATATGAGCAGCTGCGGGGAGGGGGCTTGTACTGGAGGGGGAAGCAGAAGAAGTGGAGGAAGCAGGAGCGGTATGTACAGGCATGTTACTTTTCTTCTTCTCCTCCCTCCAAATCCCCCGTCGGCCTCTCTGCCAATAGCACCATCGCATAGGGCCTTCTAAAGACTAGAAATGGTCTTGGGAACAAGCTATGAAAGATAAGACAGCAGGGCACCTCGTTCTCATCCTCCACTCTCTATAGAGCAGAACAGTCCTGCTACAGTACAGAGATTGTGGCCTGAATGGTCCAATAACTATTGTTTCAGACAACAATCATTTGTGATGTGAAGGATGGGTAAATTATGATACTGTTTTCTAGTAGAATCTTTCATATTTTAAGTACAAGCTGTACATGGGACTTTCTGGTGATAGTTATGGCAATTATTTGTAAACCAAAAGCAAAAAGTTTTTATATTGGAGCAAGCTAGTCCTTAGATCTTGATTTAATTGTCCTCATTTACAAAAAATACTTGTTGACAAAAATTAAGCTCAGATAACACAACTTGTTGTACATGCTACTACTAGTCAAATGAACCCTAGTGTATATAAGATGAACAAAGAGCAACAGCCATGGCTTCCTCCATAGGCACAGTGGAGGAAGTAAAGTAGCTTTACACAGATAGGAAGTTTGTCATTTGGAAGTAAAGGGAAACCTCCTGAAAAAACATCCACTTCCTCATCTGCAATATATTACTTTTTTTGGGAGGGGGATATACACAGGGAGGCACAAACATGAGCTCTGTATTCATATAACACCCATAATACATGTTTTTTTAAATGTAATCATTATAATGACCCAAGATTGACTTGATATGTCTCTTGCAATCCCAATGTAGCATCACTTAAGGTAGCCATACACAGGTCAATTTTCCAATTTTACACAGATCGATCACTACGCACGTTCACGAGTTCGATCGGCAATCAATCGGCAGTCAATCAGGTTTTGATCACCCTGAACGATCGACCCAAAAAATCGTAATCGACTAAAAATCGGATCAGACAATGAACTGGCATGTTGGTTTTTTGGTTGATCGTTTGGCAATCGGAGTACATTGATGGACCCAAATAGCCCTATGCAGCAGCCTTTCCGATCGATGGATTTTGTGGAATCTGCCATTTTGGAGATCGGCTCATGTCCAAATCTGCCACAAATCGGATTCCCAACGTGGTGTTGCACCTATTCCCAATCAGATCAATTGCCGATTCCTGATCGCCTAGGAAGATTGGATCAGCAATCGATCGGCATTTGATCGCTGACAAATCGACCTGTGTATGGCTACCTTTAGCTTCATGATTGATCACCAGATGGGTGCTCACAATTTCAGCCATGACTTTTATCTTGCCCTATGTGCTTTTTTTCCGGTTAAGATATATCTATTGATTTGTGTTATTCTTGTTGTTTGGATACATTTGTAACAACTGAAATGTAAGTAAATTTTTAGTTCAGCGTTTTAGCACAGCACAGTAATAAATTACATTGTTGTGTTGTGGAGCCTGCCTAGTTTGTACTGTGTTCCCTACATGTATTACTGAAGGGTAGGCTCTATAGAATGATTTATGTTCAAAACAGTGCTTCAATCTTTATTAGATAAGAGATTTAAATATAATATACATTTCTGGCAAAAACTGTCTACGCTCTGAAAGCTGATAACGCCGGCATTTATGAAAGTAAAATTTACTTACCTGCTCGTCGGATGCTGTGTAGTGGAGTACGTTGAACCTCTGCATCGGCGGATGTCTAACCACAGCATTCCCCGAGCAGGTAAAGTCTATGTGCTCCATCGGGGTCCCTGCCAAGCAATGCACTTAGCGGAGGGGGTTCTGACGAATGTAGGAACATAGTCTTAGTATTACATTTCCATTGTGCCAAATGGAGCACTCAGCTAAATATTTTAATGTGCTTATTTAACCTCCCTGCTGAGGTACAAATTTCTGTACCAAAAGACTGCACCATAGACTTTAATGGAAAAAAAGTTTTTACATTGTAAGCCTGTAATTTCCCAAAGTATGTCCATACAGGAGTCTGGTGACATCCTGAATATAATCACATGTTCAGATGCTTTGTGAATAACTCACACAATCAGAGAATGAATATTTCAATCATTCACTTTATCAGGTAAATAAGCACTGCAACCACTAGATGGCGCTGCAGATGTGCCAGGTTACATAGAAGAGCATGGGGAGGGGGAAGGAGTGATCCGTTCTCCTGCAGCTGTCTCATTAGATCGGAGCCACACAGATAAGTGAGTTTGCTCTCCTGTGTCTCCGATCTCTGCCTGACAAACCCAGCTCATCCACTGCAGTTCTGACAGGTCAGAGCTAAACGAGCTGGGACCGTCAGGAATGGCAGGAGGGTTAATACATGCATTTTGGAAGAAAAGGCATTGTATCCTTTTTTTATTTGCAACTCAGTTAACGAAACCCATTTCTTACCCATCCATCTAAAAACATGTCAAAGGCATGTCAACTCACCCAACGCATTTCAATTGACTCCCTAACTGTAACGGTACTCGTTGCATTGTCTTTTGTTCAGTGGACCCACATCATGCTCCTGTAAATGAGCCCATTAAGTACAATGGGTTGCATTTCAGATGTGTCCAAAGACAGGCCATGAAAGATTAAAAAAAGACTCTAGGCCAAACACTAACGCAGGCAAAATGTGTAGCCAATGTAATGGAGCTCAAACCACATTGCAATGCACTGATAGGCTTTCAGCTTCATCCTTCATCTAACAGTTAGTTCAGTTCTTTCACATAACCATTTGCATATGTGACATCTAATTGTATTTTATGAATGGCATGGGTTGCTATAAACTTATATTAAAGCTTCCCCTATGCCCAGGGGTGGGCAAACTTTTTGACTGGAGGGCCGCAATGGGTATTTAAATTTGACAGGAGGACCAGACAATGAACCTGTAAGGGCCGCCCAATCCCAAGTCCTCCCAGTCTGGGTAGGAAATGTAAGCATTTTCCATAAACATAAATTCATTTAAAAATGTATAATCATACCAATTACCAGGGAGGTTTTTCTACATAAAAAAAAGAAAAAATATATATATTAAAAAAAAAGAAGTAAATCTAAGCAAACTTCGGCCTCTAGAAGACCTTTATAATCATCCTCTATGCATTATCTCCACTTATTGCAGGGAATGAGCAAGGTGACAAAAGATTAAAATGCTAAAGGTCTGGATATGGCCCCCGGGCCGTAATTTTGTCCACGTCTGTTCTAGCGAATTCACAAATATAAATATTTGAATAGGTTAGGGCCCCAATACACCTTTAGATTTCTCTGTCAGATTTCCTTTAGATCTTCTTTTTGTTTTACCAAAACCATGTAATATGAGAGACTTTCTAAACCATCAAGTCTACCTGTGTTTAATCGCAGAGGACCCGCCACTACATAGTTGTTGGTAGCTCTAAAGGATATCTGACAGAGAGATCTATGGCCAGCTTAATAGATGATGCAGAGATAGCAACATTTAAATTTTTTTATCTGTCCTTTCCAGACAGATATCAAAAAATATCACACATGAATGTTTGTATACCATCACAGCAAGAAGAGATATCTGCTATCTGTAATTCTTCCGTGGCAATGGAAGGGGAATGGTATTTAAGCTTTTCTGTAGAGGACAGTGAAAGGATATTGCTAATAGTGTGTCTGGGGGCACCTTGAACGCAAGTGTTTTTTTTGGCATGCCTCAACACAGCAGTAATAGGTTTACATTTCAGTAGACATTAGTTGTGGAAAAGCATGAAGCATGAAGTAACCTAAGGGTGGGTTTACACGTCATGATTTTTTCGGCCGACAGATGGACGACGAACGATTTTTTGGTTCGTTGTACAAAAATCTGAAATGGCCATTTGCTCTGATGGATTTTTTTTTCCGATATCTGACAAAAAATCGTCCACAAGGTGATCGAACATGTTGGTAAACTTTCACCTGTCGTTTATTTTTCGTGTAAAAAACGAATGCTCCTTATTTCACTCGATATTTTTTGAC
>CM070037.1:106956549-106972725 GCA_036250615.1 Ptychadena robeensis | reverse complement strand
AAAATCGAATCTGAAGTTGAACGAAACAAAAATCTTGACGTGTAAACCCACCTTAAGGGCTCATTTACACTGGTGGTTTTCAACTGCCAGGTAAACCACCCATAAATGTACCCGACCGGGAGACGGCACATCAGTTGTCCGCCAGTAGGTTTTCAGGCTTTAGCCCAAAAGGACCTTCATGTGGTCTGAATCTAGAGGAGCTGCGAATGCCTGCACTATTTTGCAGCTGTTTGCAGGCAGTCGTCTCCTGCGCGACTGCAGGATCGCACTGTCATTTTCCGAGCTGCTGTAGGCTAAAAGCAGCTGGGGAAACGACAGTGTAAATTTAGCCTCAATGTGTTAAAAGTTTTGCATTAACTTTCATTCACGATGCTTTTTACCGAATTGATACTTTGGCTTTTAGTGTTTTATCTTTACCAGTTTCACTCCCAAAAAATCACTGAAGTTGGCCATAGACTCTGCAATTTCTGGGTGTAGTTTCGGGAGATCGAGTCCCCATCCAAAGTATCTGACTGCAATCTGACAAGAATCCCTGTGTTAAGCAGGCCATAGACGTCTTGATCCATGGCCAGCTTGTAGCAGACTCATTACAGTGTGGTGACGTCACCGCGCAGTGAGGAGTTGGCTACTGTGCTTCACCAACACATGCGATTCCTGTCAGATGGTAGCCAATTAACTTGGAGGGGGAGGAGACTCCCATCCACAGTACTGACTACAACAGGATTAGCCACAAAAAATAGGCTGTGCCATCTGACCTGCGGGCTACTTGGGTTGAAACTTCAAGGTGGGCAAGTAGTTACGGGGACCGACCACCATGCGTTTGGCATGAGTGCGCACGCTGGTCGGTGGCCCGCAACTACTGCCGGGAATGGATGCGTCTATGGCCGGCTTTAGCGGCACACACAGGATTCCTGTTGGTTCTGCTGATGACTCATCACAACGTGGTGACTTAATGACTTCACGACACAACATGTCCGATCACTCTTCAATTGATGTTTTGATCGTTATCGAACAATTTTCGTCATTCAAACCATGTGTGTAGTATACGATTTAAGTTCGATTGCTGGAAACTTTGATCGTTTTAAGTCGATCGAACGCTAAAATTGAACCGTGTACTGTGTGTTTACTGTTCATGAGAAGAAACACACATTTCTTACACACCTTTCTCATAACATCCCAATGGAAGCCACCAGTGGTAACTCCTCCACCATATAATTCTTGGAGGTCAATGACTGCTTAATAAGAGATCCTTTATCTCCCCTGCATTAGTAGGTTTGTACTCTAGTAGTGTAATAATAACCCAACTAGACAAAAGAAAGACTTTCTGTCAGACCGCAGACATTTGTGAGCAATTATCTAACTCGGTTTTGTAGTATGTCTGTCACGTTTAATAAAAATCAAGTGACTTTTACCTGCTCAGTACAAGCTCTGAAGTTCTGATCTTGTTATGCCGTCTCTGCATCTTACATGGATTTTCCATTCATGAAACATGACTCATAAATGGACAAAATGAGTAATACAAAGCGTGTTATGAACGTGATGCTTTGCTGACCCTCCGAGCACACACTCCTAAGAAGATTAAAGGAACATTTAACTTGAGATTAGTTACAGTGTGTGTACTAGATGTGCCCAAAAACAGCCTTCTTTGCTATGCACCTATCCATCAATTCCAGAAAACGTGAGGTCGTACTAAAGGCCCCCACACACGTAACGAGTGGGGTCCGACAGAGCTGCTCAGATCAGCTCTGAAATGCAGCATGATGACGCTGCTCTCCAGAGCTGACAGCATCAGCAGGCACCCTTTGTGTGTTGGCCGTTAGTTTCAATGTAAACGCCGGTCCCCATTGAAACTAACAGCATCGGCCAGAGATTATCGGACATGTCCGTTCTCTGGCCGCTGATCGGTGCGTGTATGGCCAGCATACCCAGTATTCGAATTTGCGATATTTCATTAATTATTCTCTATATACGTCTAGATTTTTTGTTCAATCAACTTAATTCAATCAATTTTTTTTGTTGATTGATTGAAAATCTATGGCAGCCCACATGGTTAGGTCAACCTAAATGGATTAAAATTGGAAAAAATTTTAGATCGAAAAATGATTGGACATGCTGGAAAATTTTAATCAATTGTATTGAAATTGAACCTTAATTCAATTACGCTTTCAATCGATCCCAAAAATGTTTATCAAATATCTGTTACTACAATTGGCATAGATTACAATCAATCACCAATTTCCCTGATCCAAAAACATTGATCTTTTTAAAGGCCCCCATACACTGCACGGATTCCCTGGCTGATCGATTCAGCACCGATGGATTCCGGCGATTCCGCCGGCATCCACAGGTGTGAACGATCAGCCAAATAGGGAATCCGATCGTGGCAGCCCACCTTGCACGGCCGGATCCGTGTCCGATGGATCGGCTCCCTGACCGCAACGCCCCCTGATCAGAGCAGAATCGGACCCGAAAAGACCAGGTTGGTTCTTCCTCGGATCCGATTCTGTGCCCCCGATCCATCGGATGCGGTCGGACGGGCAAGGTGGGCTGCAGAGGATTCCGGCATGATGGATCCGCGTGCACGTGCCCGGAATCCATCGCGCCGGAATCCGGCACGAATCCGTGCTGTGTATGGCAGCCTTAAGTTGATTAAAAGGAAAATCTAGATGTGTATGGGGGGGCTTTAGTAAATTTGAGATCTCCTGTTTACTGTTTGCAAATATCGCCACTTTTACATGTGAATATTGTGATCTCAATGTCACAGCGACTTCAAACTCATTTGAAGGTTTATTTGACGTAGGATTCACGAATGATCGATCTTTCAGCGAACGAATGGAAAATCGACCCAAATATTTAACATAATGAAGATATAGCACTATATTCAAGATCTTTCCGAAATTCTCAAAGTGCTGATATTCACAATAAAAAATTCATAAATATACGAATATTCCTGTTCAACACTAGTCGTACTATACTTTAGGTGAATCCAAACTGTTAAGCTGGCCATACACGTTTAGATTTCTCTGTCAGATATCCTTTAGATCTACCAACAACCATGTAGGGCCAGGTCCTATGCGACTGAACACAGGTAGACGTGATGGTTTAGAAAGTCACAAAGTCCCTCATATTACATGGTTTTGGTAAAACAGAAGAAGATATAAAGGTCTAAGGGGGCCCTTAAGGCTGCCGTACACTAGTGATGAGCGGCATAGGCAACATTCGTATTCAGAAAACATTCGGAAAATATTCACATTCGGCAATATTCGGGGGGGGGGGTTTATTGCGAACATCTGCAGTTTTTTTGCGAATTTTGCACGCGCAATATATGTTTAACATGGCACAAATTTTCAAAAGTGCAGATTTTCAAATATTCGCATCACCCCAATATTCGATTTAATGGTCGCAGGGAGTGTTGCTAAGCTCTTGTTGTAGCCTTCCCATTCGTCTACTTGCATTGAGAGGCATGTGCAATGGAAAAAAAATACAGAATTTCCGGAATTGCTAATATTCAGCAATATATTCACCATCTTCGCGAATTTCCGAATTGCCGATATTCGCGATTAATATTCGGAATAGGAATATTAGCGATCATCAATACCATACACGTGGCGATGCCCATCAGAAGGATCAGCCTTCGAGCTCAGTGCGATGACGTTACGATATCAAGGAGCTGGAGGCGTAGCACTGCTGCCTCATTTAGCTCAGTCCCCATCCAAAGCAATAGGCATCAACCGTGATTTACGGTCATGTCCGATCAATGGCCGCATGTACGGTCAATGGCCGCATTAGATATGTGCCAGATAGATGGTCATGAACATGCAGACGCTTGAAACTGCCATCGCTCTAGCCCATATCTATGCGTGTATAGGCACCTTTAGTGTGTATTAAGAAATGCCCAACAGTCACACAATAATTTTTCATTCACTACCACAATGGGCAATTTACCAATACTGTTCCACAACATTCATGCACCCCTTAATGTGCAATTTCAGTACGATCAAAAATAAAATTTGAAAATAAAATTTATTGGCTTATATGATATCCAGAGGGTTCAAGTAAGGATGACTTGTACCCTTCAAATTATATATTACCTTTATGTTCTTTTCATTTGACTGCTTCAGATTCCCTTAGATGCAATAGGATACATTCACTAGCCATAAAGATTTAGGTTGATATTTTTACCAAATGGAAAATGACACATTCTCTGCTCTGTCCGGAGGTACCTGGCTTTTCACTGTGTAACTTCAGAACAGCTGCAAAAACACACAGCACCTGACCGGCCCTATTTAATTCCTCATAAGTCCCATGAGCGGCAGCTATATGGCCTGTACGAAATTGATTTCTCTCATTGTCAAAAAGGATCAGAGTGTTCACAAAGAGACGTTAAGCATATTCAATGTTAAACACGGCTCTCTCGGATGGGATGGCAATTTCACAGTTCCCATAAATCTACAGGAAAAAAAGATATGTGATACTCCTCGATGTGTATGGGGAAAGTGTACCCATCAGTGTTCCACAGTGCTGTGCGTTGGCCAAGAAGTGACTACATAGTGACCCCATTCAGGGCTCTATAAAAGACATTAGGCTGTACTAGGCACATCTAAGTGTCGTGATTATTTGAGTTAAACTGACTGCCAGAATGGGGTATTGAAAGCAGCATGTTGTCTTTTTATCCATTAAAGAGAATAAAGAACTGGTTTCATTAACTCTAAAGAGCCTTCTATTGTCCTTCTACATTCCCCTTCTCCAGAACAGAAGGGAACAAAAATAAGAAAAAAGGTAAGAAGCTTCCAAACCTTGGTGTAAGGAACTTGCCCAGCCAGCAATCCCGCATTGGTGACCACTGGGGTCTCAACACATGCATCATGGTGGAAGCTGGTCTCCTTATTCTGTCCAGACTGCTTTTCATCCAAACGGAACCCCAGGGTCCCTGCGGTCCTGCTCTACACATTGCAGGCATGTCTTGCTGCCCCCTGTTGGTGGGTGCAGTTCTGGCTGACTCAGTGTTTGACCAGTGCATCTGCAGGAGCCCTGTGTATGGCAGAGCAAGCCCAAGTGGAAGGGTTCAACAGTGAATTCCTACAGCCCCAACCAGCTGCGGGATATTCACCAGCAATCATCCACCAATCCTATAGCACTAGGTGTGATTGGGCATGCTCCCTATTTAGTGGGACTCTGTCCTGCACATCATTGCTCGTTATAGCCTCTGTATAGAAGTGTGCATTTGTGCTTTCAGTTGTATTACTTACCTGCCTGTCTGCACGTGTCTTTACCCCCAACAGTGACACAGCTTGATTGCCTGGACTCTCCTTGCCCTGACCCTGGATTCTCGTGTATGACCTTTTGCCTTTTGCTATGTATTCTATCAGGGAGGACCCGGCACTACATAGTTATTGGTAGATCTAAAGAAAATTGTGTGAAGTCATCTAAAGGTGTATGGGGGGCTTAAAGGTGCCCATATATGGTCAGAGACTGACTGCAGCGTGATGATGTCATCAAGCTGCAGCCGGCCCCTCAGAGGATCGGCTGGCACCCTTTCTGTGCCATCCAAAGTTATGGAATCATCCGGGAATTTGCCGACATGTTGGATCCCCATGCGATCCATCATGCGGGTCTAAAGGTGTATGGGGGGGGGGGGCTTTAGACCTAATTGTTTCTTTGCAAAAAATAAACAGAGCCTCCAGTGATCTAGACTTGTTATCATCTTCCTATACAGTGTCTTCCTTTCAATATGCACGTCTGTTTTTTCCTGTAACTAAAACCTCATATTCCCAATGGGAATGGGATCGGCTAGTAATTTACCGACATGTCGGAGCACCGTGCGATCCATCATGCAGGAGGATCGTGTTCGATCTGACCAGGTGGGTGCACCCGATTTGCAGCGACCACTCGAAAAATTGGGCAGGAATCGCCCCATGTATGTCTACCTTAACTTTATAGGTGGCATATTAGACCTCTCTGTCTCGGCATAGAGCTCATATTCTTCTTTATGGGTATGGAGACAGCTATTATACCCATGCTATGGAGGGAAAACACACATACCATGAGTTTTGATGCACCAGAAATGTACTTAAACTGATGATTTAGTTGGACTTGATGTATATATTATTATACAGGTCTGTAGTGGGTTTTTTTTAATGATTTTTAAGAAAGCTACCTAAAGCACTTTGTTTAGTAGTTAAGGTCCCAGGTTGGCCAGCAGGATGTAGGGTTGAAAACCCTGTCTAATGCCCGTATGTTAAGATCGAGGAAGTCCTGGGGGGCCACGTGTCTTCCCCTGCTGCTTTCCCCACAACAGAAAAAGTGCTGTGTGTACAACGCTCATTCCCTAGTTGTTGAGAATGTTCAGGACTACAGTTGGGCGTCTGTGCACAACTTCATTCAGCTGCTTCAGCAATGTTTATTAAAAGTACAGTACACCTACCTGTATATTCTGAAGAGATACTGGAGCACCCACGCTTGCATATATATATATACATAGACGCTCCCAACATTCAATATGTAAACTATGTAAAACTTGAAAGCAAAAATGTATTGACTGACACTAACTGCGTTCCAAATGTCAGGTTTAATAAATCTTCTTCTCCATGGTTAAATGTTGTAATGAGTGCTTGTCTTTGTGAACTACACCCAGACCTGTTAAATGAAAACCACAAAATATATATTTGCAATGCATATATGGTAGATGTATTACCTGTGTGGGGAATTAGCTTCAAACAGTCGCTTTCAATCATGGCAAACCATACAACAGGTTCTCTTTAGGACTCCTGCCCGTATTTATTAGCAACAAGTCCCAACAGAAATGACCCTCGCAGGGGTTAATCCACAACACAAATGTCTTTGAAAATACCAAGCATCCTGGCTTGCACTAGAGATGGTCCATTGAATTTTTTTTTAAATTTGACCATTTCCAAGATTTCCAGTTAATTGCAAAGCCTCTGAACATGGTATCATCAAACCAAACTTGCTGTGTAGAGAAGGGTTGGGGGTATACTGCAACAAAAAAAGTGTGTCTCTAACACAAATAGTTTTTGCACAAACTAAGTTCAAAGTCAAGTAAAAATTTCGAAATCGGAATTTCGACTTTCATTTTGAACTTAATTAATGCAAAAACGACATAAACTAGAGCAATACTTTTTTTAAAATGTTCCCCTAACCTTTCTCTACATCTCCAGCACTTTTGGTGATGATACCATTTTCAGAGGCTTTGCAATCAGCTCACAAAATAAGCAAGACGAAAAATTTGACCATCTCTAGCTTGCACAAGGTCCAACGCAGGCTCTTCCCTTTAGCTCAGGAAAAAGCTATCAAAGCCTGGCACCTAGACGTCCCCAGCCGGGGCTACACACTCCCTGTGTGCCCCCTGGTATCCACTGCTCAGGCAGCACAGTGTCTCCCCACCTCATCAGGAAGCCCTGACTGACTGGTCTCAGTCCCTTTTGTGGAGATACACCCGGCCATCTCATAAGGGTCCAGCAGGTGTATCTTGGTTGAGTGGGAAGGCCCACCCAGTTCCTTCCATGCCCACTCCAGAGTCCAGATCCCTGTAACCAAAACATATCAAAACTGGGCATCAACCCACTGTCGCTCCCCAACACTACTCTGGACTCCCTCCAGGACACACCAGCAGACCCCTTCACTGCCGCACATGGACCACTCCCACCATGACTGACCACCGGTCTGTCACAGTACCAAAGGCTTATTATTTCTGTCCAGGTAATCATAATATAAAAAAGCATAGCCATCACTGTTCTACATAAATGATCGTTAAAGGAGAAATGTGAGTCTTTAGCAACATTTTCAATATGACATGTGTTCATATAAAAACATTTTGTAATGAAAATGAAAGTCTTTCCTCCCTGCCTTCTTAGAATATCTTCAGGGATTTGAATATTAACAAGATAGAAATGATGAATTCTCCCACTGCATAAAATTAAAAATGATAATACAATTTCCAGGGTTGTGTTTAACTGATTAGTATATATATATATATATAAATAGATTGCCCTTCTTTTGTTCAGCCAATTGTAAATGTACTTTCTGTGTTTAATTTGCAGAGGAAAAGGAAGCAGAGTTCCCAGGACCAGGATGACGCCATCAGCGTGTGCAGCCTCGATAGGAATGAAGTGAGTTAAATCTGGGCTTAACACAACTTGCCATTTATATTATGTGCTTCAAGATTGGGAGCATACAATTGTACAATATGTGTGAAAAAACATATCCTATATTCATATAAATCCCCCCCCCCCCCCAAAAAAAAGATGACCTTTTTGTTCTGGCAACTTTTTTTTTTGGACAGGCAGTGTAAATTCTAGTTATTGTTCTTGCAATACGCTCATGAACAAATAATTTTTTCATATGATATAGCTGTAAAGGTCATTTCCCTGCCCAGTAGAAAGTACATACTAGTATGACTGCTGGAGTATACAGATTAGATTCTCTTCATAACTGTATAATACACATAGCTTGTCCTCATATCAACAATGAATGGACATAATCAAGTAGTTATATTAGATTAGAAATGGTTAAATTGTTTTTTCAATTCGACCATTTTGACAATTTTTTGTTAATTTACCCTGAACATGGTATCATCACCAAACTTTCTAGATGTAGAGAAGGGTTGGGGGTATACTACAAAAAAGTTTTGCTCTAACACAAATCGTTTTTGCATAAATTAAGTTCAATCATCGAAATTTCAACTTGTTCCACAACCCATTCCTACATCTCCAGTAATGTTTGTGATGATATAATTTTGAGAGGCTTCAGAACTAGCTAACAGCAAGTTGAAAAATTTGTCTCTAATAGGATTGTGAGCTCATTTGAGAAACAGTTAGTGATAGGACTATATATGCTCTGTAAAGTGCATGTTGGCGCTATATAAATGCAAGGTTGTTATAATAATAATAATGATATGAGCTCAAAACAATAGGAGACTACAAATACTGACATTATATATATATATATATATATATATATATATATATATATATACTGTATATAGATACATATATATATGTTTATACTCCTATACTTACAGCTAAAGTATAAAAATATTTTGCCTAATATTTTAAAGGGTCCAAATAGTAAAATGAGATTTGAGTGAGAGATGGTCCTTAGATGGTGTCAAAGCCCCTGACCATGGTATCATCACCAAACTTGCTGTAGAGAAGGGTTTGGGGTTTACTACAAAAAAAAGGATGGCTCTAACACAAATAGTTTTTGCTTCAAGGTCAAGTCAAAATGTCGAAAATTGACATTTCGACTTTGATTTTGAACTTAAATTATGCAAAAACTACATGTGCTAGAGCAAACCTTTTTTTCCCAATGTTACCACAACCCTTCTCTACATCTCCAGCAATTTTGGTGATGATATAATTTTCAGAGGCTTTGCAATCAGCTTACAAATTCAACTAGTCGAAAAATGTGACCATTTCTACTAGTAATGTGCCACCTCGCACATCATCTACAAGCGGGGTGGGAACTAAGGAGGGAGAGTGACGCCCTCTCCCTCCTTAATTTCAATAGAGTTGAAATTGGGATTTGGGAGGGAGGGTTGACTGGTATGTAGCTGTCCCCCAACCATGACAACCATCCCCATGTTATGCCTATGGGCGACCACCCAAAATCAACCTACAAAAGCAGAAAGTCACTTTCATGGGGGGGGGGGGCTTTTTTTGGTGATAACCTATTGGGAAATAAGTGAAGAGTCTTCAATAAACCGATCTTTGCTGTATATGCTATTCATGATCACAGCCAGACGTCTGACTCTCAAGCATGTCACATGCAAAGGGTATCAATCTTACTACTTAAGTCTTACTACTGCAAATAATATTGTGGAAAAATAAAATTGGAGCCCATTATTGTTGCTGTTTTTCCATGACTGCAAAATAGTAATATTAGTTCATTTTTAGCTTTAAATACATTCTCAGAAACCTTGATGTACAAGTTGTACTTGCTAACAAAAGTTATGACATGCAAACACATACCATCGACTTATTTTGCTTTCCTCTAACCATCAAATCTCAGGATGTTTTTCCATCTCGGCTCGCAGATGATTATTTTTACACTGACTTCAGGAATGACAGGAGCTCAAAATTGTATCATTTGTGTCATCCTGATTTTGTATATTACAGGCTCATATAGAGAGGGAGAAATCTCAGGGGTTTCAACAATGATCTGGAAACCTCATTAGTGAGATGTTTTTACAGCCAATCATAAATGCTTTGAAATATGACATTATGGCAGATGTTTAAGCTTTATGTTAGAAGACAATGGACATTTGGCTGAGATGGCCGGAGGTTGCATGCATTGGGGAGACTTTGTGTCTCATCCATACAATTCAAGTTATATACAGAGGAAATCTTTACGTGTAAATCTGTGTTACCAGAACTGTCTGCTTCTCTAAATCCCAATGACCCTTGTAAAGTGTGAAAGTCCTGGCTGTTAGAAGTTGACAATACTGAACCATTAATATTACAGTTAGTGATGGCCCACTTCAAAGTTGTTAAACTGGAGCATGAATGATCATAAATTGAGTATTTTTAGTTATATTGCATATTTTTATATTGAACAATTGCTAAAGGAACATAACACCAAATGGACGCCTAATGCTGTCCATATATGGGTCGATACCCATTTGAACGATGAACAATCGAGCAGACGTGGTGACGTTCTTGTGGTGTCACCACGCTGCACTCGAGGTGTTCGTCGATTGAACGGCAAATAGATGCAATCAAACAAGGATTTACCACCATGTTGGTTCCTTGTTTGATTGAGCTTGCTTGAAATAGAAAGAATTCACGAACAATCGATCACCATGAATGTGCACGGCGATCAAATGTTCGTGAATCAAACTAAATATCCATGGGCAGCATAACTGTCACATCTACATTACTTTGATACACATGCAACTCTGAAGTCATGGCCAGATTTACCAATTTGCCTCAACCTCCGTATCTTTATTTGAGGCTTTTGGAAGATTTTCAAAGTGACTTCGGGAACCTCTTAAGGTGGCCATAGACGGTTAAATTTGTGAACGATTTCACCGCAGATCAACTGCCATGCGCGCTAACGTGCCCACTTTCATTCGTGCCAGAAATCAATCTGACAAATTATGGACATGTCCGTATTTTTTAGATCAATCCCATAATTTTGGATGGGGAAATCCCAACACAAAAAGGGTGCACAACTGATTCTCAGCGCGACCGGCTGTCATCACATGCGGTAGATCTGCCGAGATATCAGCACGGCATCGAGACGTCTATGCCCAGCTGTACACATAACCTGTAATTGTTATTTTTATTAATGCCAAAAGTATTTAACGGGGTTAAGTTCATGGTTCCCCCCCCCCACCAAACAACCCAAAAATTTGAGGAATACTGTTGTTGTTCACTGGGTCAAAGCAATTGCTGAAACAGAAAAAGGCTTTCCCTAAACCAGTGGTTCCCAAACTTTCCTTGCAGGGCCCCTCCTCCTATTCAAACACAGGCTAAGAATGAGGACCTGCGCCCCCCTAAACAAAAACATGCCCTGGATTTCAAATACACCAGGCATGCCATTGAATGGAATTTCAAAAATGTTTAAAAATATTATGAGATGTATTTGTTTGCATTAACAACCCTATTGGTATAGAATGCACGTTGCTTAGTGTGTCACTAGACGTCAGATAGCCCCAAGCCCAGATACTTTGTCTTTAAAATCAGAACATTTTGCGTGTACATACTGTTCGGTATTTTAAACTTCATGGCATCCACCTCCCACTGGTGCCTGAATTGTGTAATTTGTTCTGGATTTACTGCATTAACTCAATGACAGCATTTTAGAACGAGGAGCTGAAAAGTGAGGTTTCCTTACATTTGTTAGTATATATTTCCAGGCATTTTTTATCAAAAAAAATGGGGAACAACCAGGAAGCTTATGGTGAGAAAGAATTAAAGAAAATGATAGGCCCTCAACTCCAGAATTTTCATGCCTTTTCAAAACAGAAGGTATTTACACGCCCCAATCCATCACAAATCCCAAAAGTTTAGGTAAAAACCCTTGTTTGTTGGTAGTGGATGGAGCCATGCAAATCATTCCTTTACACCCCATCAGCCAAATGCATATCCAGAACTGCTGGTGTACAGTGCAAATATAGCCTGATGGTCAGAGCCATATTTATATGTTATGCATACAACTGTTCAGGCTTGTTGGTCATCATCAGTGTAGTGCATGGAAACCATGGCTCTATGGCGTTGGGCTGAAATGAGGATTTTTACCTTAACTTTTAGGATTTGTGATTGAGTCATGCAAATACCTTCTGTTTTGAGAAGGCTTGACTGTGCTAGTTATAAATGGGAAAAACGTTTAATTTATCTTCTGTTGTTCTCTCAGTTTCCAACTTATAAGGGTGTGTTCTCCTCTCATTGGACAGTTTTGTTTGTTATTCATCAACACCTTACACTCTGTATCACTGCATCTTTGTTTATTTTATTTTCTCTATTGACCACTAAAGGATTTACATTCTTCCCTCAACATCCAGTAACACTAATAAGTCCCCATACACCTTTAGATTTATCTGTCAGATTCCCTTCAGATCTCCTTTTGTTTTACCAAATATGAGGGACTCTCTAAACCATCAAGTCTACCTGTGTTCAATCGCAGAAGACCCGGCACCACATAGTTGTTGGTAGATCGAAAGGATATCTGACAGAGAGATCATGGCCAGCTTAAGAGTTTTTCAATAAAGCATAGTATGACTAGTGTTGAACACGAATATTAGAATCGTAAATTTTGTGATTTCTCGTTCTATTTAATTCTGAGGGAAAACATTTGACCAAAAACTAAAGCAATTACTTCACACCATGCACATTCATGGCCACCCCAAGATAGGTTGGTCAAACGGACCAGGAATGGACTTGTCTGTAAATCCCTCCTTGACTGCCATACTTTGGATGGGAACTGTGTCTTGACAACACCACGCTGCGCTTGAATGGGCCATCGATCTCATGGATAGCTATACATGTATGAGTACCTTAGCTCTTTGATCAGTAGGTATAGGTCATAAGAGGTATAGAGTATTTTGTGGGTGCCCAATGCCATCTCACTCTTCTGTGTCCTCTAGTCACTGAAACAAGCGCCGCTATAGGAAGATTTCACCTGATCTCTTTATCCAGTGGCAGCTCTAAACTTCCAAATCACAAATAGAGAGAGAGAGAACCTCTGCAGTGGGGACACAGATGGCAGTACAAAAATGGCAGGTGTTCTACTCCTTCCCTTTTTCATACAACACTCAATAAAATTTTTTTGCCTGTACATACATTTTAATGTTAACCCTATCATACAAAAAGGACCGTACATGGGCTCCCATTGCTGACCACCTACAAACTGGAAATTACTTGGAGAAAGATCGGGAAGTCTGATAAGTCAAAAGGCCTTATCTGCATATTTGTTCTAGGTCAGTGACTCAAAATATTGATGAAACACTTGAGCGTGACAGACAATTAGCAATTTCAGCAACGTCATCAATGGTGGCCTTCATGTTACTCTAAAGACAGATTCACCTTAATGTTTGTTTGTCATGATGAGCACAAACATTTAACGTCATTCTTCACATTCCCATCAGAGTCATTGGAAGACACAACATACAAAGATAGTCCTTTGTCCTTACAGTATCTCACCCTAGACCATTATTCTAGTTTCTTAGCTGGGTCATACAAATATCACATGTACCCGCCCTGTCTACATGTTCAGAAAAACAATACAGGGTTTTCACTGGGCTTTCGAGATGATTATGGATACAAGTGCTGACATTTTACCTAATGGCGAGAAGATTCACTTTGTAAGTGGTAACAAAACACAGTGGTTTTATTCAAATAGTTTCTCTGCATTCTTTTCTCTGTAGTCGTAAGTCACCTAAGTATGACACAACAGCCTTATGCCCTAGAGAGCCGAGCCACATTGTGCACAATGCATTCACACCTTTAGGTTTGTGTTTGTCAAGCAGAAGACAAGAATTCTAATAATATCTGGTTGCTCACCATACAGGTTTACAGTAGCATTAAATAGTTTTCATTTGTCCAGCATTTTTGGTTTTTGTGGTAGATGAGGAAGGGTACATACGTGTGCTGTGTCTTTCCACTTCCTGCTTGATGACCACAATCATTATGTTCGGAAATGTGGAGAATATTCCAACATGGAAGCATAAAATCCACAGAACCCAACAAGGGTTCCCATACGTCAATCTATAATAAAAAAAAACCTCCCAATGCTTCTGGTCTCTGTGACCACCGTTACAGGAACAATAAAAACATCCCAATATAAAATTGATAAAGGTTTGAATAGAGAAGGTTTTGAATAGAGAAAATAATGGCTGGTGTTCTTCCATAATTTAATAGAACAATTCTAGTAGCTCTTAATTAGCTCTTAACTGTTTAGCTCAGACATGGGCAAACTAAGGCCCAGGGGCCAATACCATCCAGTTTAGTCTTTAAATTCGGCCCTTTGTCCACTTGGTGTAACTAGCTCCCCTCCACTTATTTCCTGCAATGCCTAGATGATGGTTGTTCCATCCTGCTAATGGCCTACTACTACTTCTTTTGCAATTGAATGTTTATGTTTACTATCAAAAGCCTTTATTTATTAAAGCGGACCTACCACCTTGTAGGTCACTCAATAGTATCGGCTGCTGACAGCAGGACGGGCATTTTTCAGAGCATGCCCCTCCCACTGTCCAATGTGTCCCATGTTCCCCTTGCGGCTGTAGAAAGTCTTTCCTGCCCAGTGTTGTGGGACCGCGACGTCAGCATCACATCTGCGAGACTTCGGTGATAAGCAGTGATGAGAGCCATCTCTCTCCCATCCAGAGACACATCTCATGACGGCAGGACTTAGGACAACTATGCTGGGTGGCCCTTTCAGGCTCTTGCTCTGACCCCTCTGTCATATTGAAAAACCCATTATGGCCCAGGAGTCAAAAAGTTTGCCCACCCCTGGTTTAGCTTCACACTTTGCTAGACTAATTACTTTAGTTGAGTAGTTAAGTCTATATGTACAGCATGGGTTTAGGACCCAGGGAGCTCCAAAGGAACTCAATGGTCAATCTGAAGAGCAATACAAGGACCTAGCTGGCATATAAAGGTACCTTTTCCTCAAATTAGGTGAGATCATTTTGTTTTTCCAAAGATGTGAAATATCTAGCTGTTTTAGGTTGGAAATGATGTGGAAAATTATGTAATGCATGTAAGTTGGTAAGATTCCAAATGGCCAATCATTCTTAGCCAAAACAACCAAATGATAAGGGGTTCCTGCCTACTCTTGTCCCAGGCACAGGCATAAGACATAAAGACCATTGCTTGGCCTAGCCATGTGTCTTTGGTTTCGTGTCCTAACTTTTGAATGCTACTTAAAGGGTTAAATTCAAGACTCAAGTTTGTTTAAGCATCTTATTAGTATGAAAAGCTAGAACACTTGGCGTTCCTCTATCAGGCAGCATATCTTATCAGTTTATATTCAGTCAGTGTGTTTACAGTGAAATGCATATATTAGGCAAAGGACTTGGCAGGTGAGAATAGCTCAGAATAATGAGAATACACGGGGGAGCCTGAAACAGACTGGTGCTGAAATGAGAAAAGCTTGTGATTTGGCTCAGCCCTTTGGAAAAGAAACAGAACAAAACCAGGAAAGGTATTTATAGTGACTTTGCATTCCTGATTGCATTTCATTCCCTTTTGGAAAAAAATAGATTCTTCAAAAAAAGGACAAAATGAATGACTGAGCACATTCCTTCCCTCACATCTGCACCTCTTTGTTGCACTTACAGTGGAGGAAATAATTATTTGACCCCTCACTGATTTTGTAAGTTTGTCCAATGACAAAGAAATGAAAAGTCTCAGAACAGTATCATTTCAATGGTAGGTTTATTGTAACAGTGGCAGATAGCACATCAAAAGGAAAATCGAAAAAATAAAAATTAAAAATAAAAGATAGCAACTGATTTGCATTTCATTGAGTGAAATACAGGGAGTGCAGAATTATTAGGCAAATGAGTATTTTGACCACATCATCCTCTTTATGCATGTTGTCTTACTCCAATCTGTATAGGCTTGAAAGCCTACTACCAATTAAGCATATTAGGCTATGTGCATCTCTGTAATTAGAAGGGGTGTGGTCTAATGACATCAACACCCTATATTAGGT
>CM070037.1:106938382-106950104 GCA_036250615.1 Ptychadena robeensis | reverse complement strand
ACGCGAACATGCGATGTTCGCCGCGAATAGTTAGCCGGCGAACAGTTCGGTCCATCACTAATGGCCAACACTTCCCCCCCGTTGCGTTCCCCTAGAAAAAAAAGCCCTGCTTATTTGATGGGAATGGCTTATCATAGGGTAAACAGGGTATGTAGTATAGTGGCCTCCTGAATACATAGTGATTGGAAGGTTTTACATGGTTTTGGTAGAAGAAAGGTTGATTGTACAGAAATTGTATGGTGAGATTGTAAGGTGTATGGGGGACTGTGTAGTGTGGTATAATAATGACTGTACTTGCACTGCAGTCATTTCATCATCATCTGCGCAGCAGGAATGTGTATGACCATAGAAGAAGTGTGATAATATGACACAGTGGGAGTAACATGCCTGAAAGCACCAAACTCCAGTTGTGATCTCAGCAATTCTTATTGATGTTTACATTGTCACAGCCAGAATGCTCTTTACCGCTCTGATCTAAAAGGTACATCCTGTATTTTCTGGTTGTATGCAGAAATACTGATCACTCCATGGCTCGGGGCAAACAGTATTCTTATTTTTACTTTACAAAGAAACGTGAGACCATAACTAGTATGATAAAATGTGGCTGCAAACTTGGATTTTGCTTGAAGGTATAGCTTAGAAATGATAAATATTCAGTAAAACAGTCTCTGCCTTCATTGTGTTCTGCTTTGCAATCAGTAACTAGAGAACTTATAGGCATATGCATATAAAGAGAACATGTCATTACATAAGCATTTAATGCCGTAATGAATCCATTTGCCACTCCTGAACAACCGTGAACCAATGCCGCCAGGTGGATAAGACGTGTTGTGTCCAAAAGGCGTTTGTCAATAGCCTGAAGATAAGGGTGGTTGGTGGGTTATGGACAATTGCTTTCTCATCCACTGACATACAATATGTGCAAACTTTTTACACATTGGGGAGGTTCCCGCTCCACCTTGACAGCCCCCGAAGTGTGGTTTTCATCATTTTTAAGAACACAAATGTGCATTGTTCAGCCTTCAAACGGTGCTCCCAAAACATCAATCCACGCAATTGTTATCTTTTTTAGGGCTCCTGTTTGTGTTTATTTGCACCACACAGCACATAGTCCAAACAAATTACACACCCTTGCAGGGGTTAATAGCAATTCAAATAAAGATGCAATTCGAAAATACCAAGCCTACTTGCTTCTAAAACGTTTATCAAATCATTGTCCCAGGCTTGGCTTCCCAGCAGCAACAGGTCTGGGCCCCACACTCTTTGTAAGCCCCCCTGTATTCCCTGCCCCAGCAGCCACAGGCTCCTTGTGAGCCCGTCTCCTACTTGGTCAGAAGCCCTGACACTGGTCTCTGATCTGTTTGTGGTGACACACCCGGCCCCACTCACCTGCAAACAGGTGTTAACTGTTTGAGTGTATCTGGGGGAATAGGAAGACCCACCCACTTACATCCTTCATATGCCAGAGTTTGGGACCCTATAACTCCCGAACTCCTTCCAAGATGAACTACTCAATGGGATCACAGCCTGCGTGATAAGGGAAAAATTACAGGAAGTGGCGTAATGTAAAATACATTTCGGACATTACTTCCAGTATCCAGCGGTTTACCTCCCCTCCCTCCTATGAGCTGGCTAACTTAGGAGAGAGCAGGGGGCGTTACACTCCCTCCTAACTTCCCACCCCACTTCTGAGGGAGAGTAATGCCCCTTCCCTTTTAATTTACCCCCATTTCAAAATCCCAGGATTTTTCTAAATCAGGATTTGGCCTGGAAAATCCCATAAAAAACTAGACCTTACCGGACAAAACGGGATGCTTGACATGTATACTAGAAGAAAAAAATATCTGCATTGCCTTATGCCTTTATCAAAGGACATGTAAAATGGTTAATGGAATATAAATAATTATGTATGAACAATACGAGAAAAAGTGAACAGAATTTGAACAAAAACCATATGAGATGTTCCTCTAATCTGTTTCCTTATCTGAGCCATCCACGGTTCCTTCGAGCAGGATCTACAGGTTTCCAACATGTTGGAAAACCTTGGCCGAAATCCATTGCTACAGTGCTATCCCCATCCAATGTAATGGACGGGCTGACAGCTGAGCTGCACACACAGGCTGTGATCAGCTATGGCTGTGCGTGTGAAGGGGGCGGTGCCAGCTCTGCCAGAAGAGAGGGGGGGGGGCGCACAGGCTGGCTGCTTCATTGGCTGGGGAAAGGAGAGACCCGGGGGTACCGGGGAAACCGGATCCCCATCGTACGGTTATTGATGTGCACATTGATTACTGTACGATTGACCTGCGATCAATCATAGCGTGGTGACATCATGCTGTAATTGATCGCCGGTCGATTGCACGAGAATCTACCCGTGTGTAGCCAGCTTTATATATACAAACATACACATATAGATATCATCTTTCTACTGCTGTTTACCTGCTCAAGAAGATAATCACTCACAAGTACCACAGTCACACTTCATAAATAAGGTGCTAAACACCGATGATAAGTTACATTTCTCTCTAAGGGGCTACACCCAAACTGAGGTCACGGTGTTAATAAGCATACTTCCTTTTCTTTGTTCAGAAACCCTTATATGTCACATGTCTAGAAGTTTTACGAGCAAACTCCATCCTCCTAGTAACCATAGTGAATGACTAGTAAGATTTGGTAAATATGAAATGAAGATAAAGTAAAATAGTAAAAAAAAATAAGGATGCCTTAAAAAAAGTGAAGGTTCTCATTCATCCACGTCATTGTATATCTGTGGTGTTTAATTCAAATCAACTGGACTTGCTGTGTTTGTCCAGTTGATTTGAATAAAGCACTACAGATATTTTAAAAAGTTCTGTTACAATTACTTAAGCCCCTCACACACATTTCAAATTTCTGCCAATCTCCCAGCAGATCCACCCCGATCTCTGCCGAGAATCGGACGGGCACCCTATGTGTTCCGGCACTTACTTGTGGTCCCCATCCAACATAATTAAATCAGTCTAAAGCTGGCCATACACCTTTAGATCTCTCTGTAAGATTGACTTTAGATCTACCAAAAACTATGTAGTGCCGGGTCCTCTGTGATTGAACACAGGTAGATTTGATTGTGTAGAAAGTCCCTCATATTACATGGATTTGGTAAAACAAAAGGAGATCTAAAGGAAATCTGACAGAGAAATCTAAAGGGGCATGGGAGCCTTTAGAATTACGGACATTACAACTTTAAGCTTTAAATTTCCACCAGAAAATCTAAGTGTGTATGGGGGGCTTTACCAGTAATTATCAGGTAATAATTCTTTATATATTATTATAGTATGATTAGTGATACCTGATGGAAGAGAAATCCTATGATTTGTCTGTGAACCGTCCATTCCATAGTATATCTTCAGCCTCCCATACACCTTGCAATCTTTCCATACAATTTCTGTACAATCAATTTTTGTTCTACCAAAACCATGTAATATGAGCAGCTTTCTAATCCTTCTAATCACTATGTATTCTATCAGGGAGGACCCGGCACTACATAGCAGTGATATATACCTTCCAATCACTATGTATTCTATCAGGGAGGACCCGGTACTACATAGCAGTGATATATACCTTCCAATCACTATGTATTCTATCAGGGAGGCCACTATACTACACAGTTGTTGATAGATCTAATGGAGATTGTATGGATCAATCTTAAAGTGTATGGGGGGCTTTCAGTACTAAGTCACAGAAACTAGGATGACATTTTCTTGGACATCTTTCGCTAGTAATCCGACTGCTGAGGTCCAGATTTCTATTCCAAAAGTGCACCATAGACTTCAATGGTAAATTTTTCTTTATGTTGTAGGCCTGTAACTTCCCAAAATATGTCCATACAAGGGTCTCATAGACATCCTGAATATAATCATGTTTGAAACACACAATTATTATAAAAAAATTACAAGTAAGTAAAAAAATTATAAAATGTATCATTTGAATGCTAAAATCTCTTGAATACTTATTTTTGATTTGAAAGATTTCAAAACAGTATTTATGTTTGTTTATAATAACCTTTTTATTACAATTGGAAATGTGTTTTGTTTTTGTTTTACTTTGAATTGTATTGGATCACTGTATCCAATACAATGGCATTTGGCTCCCTCTGAAAGGGTTAACTTCAAAGAGCACACCTGGAATATCACCCCCATTGTCATTCCCAGATGTGCTCTTTGAAGATAGCCCAATTTGCATATGCCAGCTTTCCAGGCACCCTGCAGGGCCAGATGACCCTTGTAGCCCCTTTTGTGGCTGCTTGAATGTTCACCCCCCCCCCCCAGTTGTTTTCCAGGCTTTAAAACTAGAGTACTTTGTGTAGAAATGTCTTATCTTTAAAGCGCCATTGACGCTTTTTTGTGCCACCAGAGGGCGTCTAGGGAGCTTTAAACGTGTTGTTCAAAAAACGACAATGTTAATTTACCCTTAGAGTCTTCCTGTAAGTACTATGTGGATTATGCCAACCTCATTATCAAAGAAAAGGGTAATTTGGGTGTCCATATCAATTTCGGCATGTGGATACTTCTTTTTAGCTGCACAATTGTGGGATAGTCTCTGGACTGAGAAGTGGTGTTCCCATTTATTACAGGATTCATTCATCACTGGTTCAAACCTTCAATTTGTTCAGTTCAGAAGCACCAGCCTATTAGAATACTTAAAAAAAAAGATTATTTTTCCTTTTACTATTTTTTTAGTCATTTCTCTCTTCAGAATGGCATGGTGAGAGTGTCCTGTGAGGCTGTTTAGGGTCACACCCTTTGCAATGTAAGCACAGGAAGGATGTAGGATCAGGAAGACATGCTTTTTTGTATACACATATATAAGCATAGAACCATCACTGACAGATGCAACAATGAATATCCATTTAGTCAGCAGAATAAAGCGTACTTATTCAGGGTGTCATTTTCACAGCTTAACCAAAAACCTAGCAAGCTGAATCTTACATAAGGCCCATTGCCACTAGTTCACACTTATCTGTGTTAACACACCCTATATCCTAAGGGCTGTTCACATGGGCAATGTCGTACCAGTAGTTCCTTTGTCCTCTTTACTGATGCCATCATACCAGGCAATTAAATCTCCCTTGCGGTATTCCCGAATGTAGCTCGGGGTAGATTTAGACCATGTAATTTATTGATGTTCCAGGGTAGAAGATACCCATTTTTGGTGTAGTTGCAATTTTCCCTTTGAAATTGTCTATCCTTCCCTCGCTATCCCCCTACTTACTGATAAGACAGAGACTCCATCTATATACCTTATATAAACATGTTTAAATATATATTGGATCTAACTGGGACATTAATACCAGAGTATGTATCCAAACATGTAACTCTACTTACTATTATGAACCTTTACTACATTACTATATTTACTACATTACTCTACCTACACGTAAATTTGTAGGCGGAGGTTCTAATAGGGAATTTTAGTCAAATCTTAAAAAGATATAACCTAGCAATGTATCATGATGTGACTGTTACTAAACACAATGCAATTTATGTATATTATAATAACATATATGCAATTCTTGCATTATATTTGTCTATATACAGTGTGCCATGGCCTAGACATGGGGGGGGGGTGATTATGAGCATCTTTCTTCCACTTTAACCATTAATTTACTTAAAAATGTATTTATAATTAATAGCCAATCTACATTTATTATCCGTTATCCATGTGGGATATGCCACCCGGCCACGTGCCAAGTTACGGACGGAAACGGACGTCTTGGTACGGCCAGGTGCCCCTCCTGGACGATGCGAGCTTGTTGCTCCACTGTCCGAGAGGTAGGTACCAGATTGGGGCGGACCTGTTGCCATTAGGATATGATTGTGTGATCATGAGTCGATGGTGCGTTTACCGGGCTGGCTGGTGGGATGTTTTCCTCCAGTCCGGACTCACCCCATGGTGACACAGACGCCCCAGACGTCCGTACGTCGCCGTGCCGGGCGCGGGCCCTTAGCACATGCACGTGATGGCAGTTGCCGTTGCGCACCGGCGGGGGGGCGTACGGCCTCTAAGGCTGCTGGGCCACTGTACACGAGGAAGCCGAAGTTACCCATCTCTCAACACAGCCTTACCTCATTAGTAAGTTAAGTACTCTATGAGATCTTGTAATCTTGCATAACACAAATACTGAATGCTAATATATTTGATCTAGCAAACCTTTGAATGACCTATTACTCTATGACCGAGGTTACCTATACTTACTACAACCTCAACAAGTACCCATTTTTCATTTTTCTACAATGAACACCAGTAGCATATTAAGCTCTAACCCAGCACCATAGCTCTAACCTAGCACCATGTTAAGCTCTAATCTAGCACCATAAGCTCTAAGTTAGCACCATACTTCACTCTATAGTAATTCATGTTCTCTATTCTTTACACGGATTTACAATTAGGGGGTTATGTTTTGGACAGAACAACCACTTAATATAACTTGGTCACCTCACCTTCACTTTACACTTGTGTATGACTAATCACCCCAATAATCACACAGTCACCTGTAGCTCACTTTATTCATTCTGTACCTTTTCCACTTGTTTTGTTTTGTTTTTATGCACATATTCTTTTCTATCACTACTACTCACCTCTTGAACACTCTACACGTCTTTACTATTATTCACATCACCTTAATGCACTTCTTCTTTTCACCATTCTGGGCCTTTAATGACTCATCACTTCCTTGGTGGGCCTCCCCTTCTCACCTACATCTTTATTTGATTAATCAATATTGATAACAAACAGACATGGGTCGACTTCTCGTGCATAGGTCCTGGCGGTTACAGGGTTGCCTATCTTCGGCTCCCCGTTCTTGGCCCGCGTACAGCCCGATGAGGGCATTTGGTTGACATGTTCCATTAACCTGGCTTACTTACATTTACACAAGTGAGTGAACCCCTATTGATATACTCTATTACCTGTTTACCTCATACAATGTTTGATGCTGACTAACACCCTCTCTCGTCTATTTTTTGGCTCTGGCTTGGATTTATATAAAATAATACAGAACTCTCTTGGATCAAGACACCCCCTGATGAAGGACATACACGAAACGCGCGTTGGGGTGGGGTGGACCCTGTGTGTTACAGGATCCCTTATCCTTGCATGTTATTACATTGAGTATTTGTGAACTTTGAATTTTTATGCTTTTACATTATGGACCATTAACAGATATCTCTTACACTCTACTTTTGCCATATACCTACTGTCGGCCAAAATTGCTATGTTATACTGTATGTTTTTATCATCATTATGTATTAAACATGATCTAACAATTTTACCTATATAGATATATCCACTCTTATTTCACCTCCATTAACAGTGTTGGCCGTTAAAGTCCCCCTGCCCCTGAATTTATTTAGGGGGAACCTCTACTAATGGTGGGGATAACCTTCCTACCTTTTAGTATAAATTTCTATATATATATTCGGGATGTGGGCCAAACTACGCTGAAAATTGCAACTTTAGATTTATCCATGTAATGGAGGGGGCGCCTGATTTTTTTACACATCATCGATGAGGCTGGGGATGTGTAGGGGGGTGAAGGTTGAGTGGTAAATTGCATTGTTATTTGCCACTATATCCTGTGGCGCACTGTGAAGAAAAAAAAACATTCAGGAGGTTACAAAGACACCTAACTTGACCCCAAGGGTCCAATTGTTCTAAGTTGGGCTTCCAACGCACGAGTAACAACTATTTATAATTCATTTATTAAAGAAAAGTCTTTATTATCATCAGGACCGATATACTATATATCATAATAAAGATATAAAATGTAAATAAAATTCAATAACAACATATTAGACAAGTGGTGTCTACAAAAATGTTAATCAAATGTCATTCCTTTTGATGGATTGCAAAGGATTGACCGGGAATGGGGCACCTAAAGTGGAGCGCCTGGACTCCGGTCAAATCGATGGGTGCCCAAGGGTGATGTCACTATGCTGCACTGGAACGGGTCATCTGTCAAGCTCCTGTCGCACGGTGTATGGACACATACCGCCTCATACCGACATTAGATGGTTTTGTCTGTACAGGTGACAGAGTGCTGGCCATTTATCATTCCCCCTCGCTATAAAAGCTCTGTCCATAGCACGTATATTCTCCTTTCACTGGGGACAATCACAACTGATTGTTTCCAATAACTGATAGTGTGTACTTAGCTTAAGGATGTCTTCCTTCCTGTTTGAGTTCTGAGCTGATAACTGAAGGTTTGTGTCACTGAGATCATCATACAACAAAGGCTTGCTCTGAAGTTTCCATGAAAAAACTAACGCTAGCCATACAGGGGTCGACTTTTGATCAATCTCAGATTCCATCGCCTTCTGTAATGTGATATATAAATTTATAAAGAGCACTTTCAGTGTATCCTGAAGTACGGTTTCCCAAGCAGTCTCTTATGTCTCGCCCACATGGTAGGCTTCTTCAGGGTCTGATTGAACTAGAAAGATATTTACACACATTACAATTCAGCAATTTTCCCCTTAGCAGTGACGTGTCTCTGCTTTTGGTGCTTTCAAAAAATGCCATTAATGCTTAGTGTCTTGTGACCCAACTTACCTTGTCTATTCTTCACCCAGCAGCTGCCACTCTTTTTTATATGTTTTACTCCAAGTATCTGGTTGGTCCTTTATTTTCTTAAGGCCCCCATACACGTCTAAACCTATTTTTAACAAGTTATTTAACATTTTTATCAAGAAGACATGAAACTATAATTGGAATGCTGAAATGTAGTAATACAGCTAAACTACAGGACAATGACTACATAGATGGAATACATACAGGGAGCTTTAGTGCCTGATAAAGGGATTTATAAGCATGTCCATCCTGTCCAAAGATTTGCCCTGTTTAACCCGGGAGGAGCTGCAGTTTAGTATCTCTTACAGCTTTTGCCCCTATCCTATCCTTTGGGTAGAATTACACGAAGCAGTAGACTGATCATGCTACCACTTGCATGCTGCCTGTACTACGTTATCTACATTGACAAAATTAATAAGACCTAAATAATAAATGGTGAGACAAGAATACAACATAAAACCTCAGGACATGAAATATGAACAAAAAAAAATAGTTACAACTGATTGTGTTTGGTAAAACTGTAAAAAGAAAAAGGTAAAATTTATTCTGTTTCGTTTAGTGATTGTTCTTTTAAAATGTATCTCAAGCCTGTTTTGTCTCAACATTTTATAATGTGACATATTTCATTTTCTGTGTGACCGCTCCTCAGTAAAGGACAATTCTATTATAATTAAACAAATTTGCACCTTCGCCTGAAACGCAGCACTCAGGTCTTAGATCTCTTTGGCATGGCACGCCGCGGCATGCTCCACACCATCTTTTTTTATGTGGTCTTTTTTTTTTCTTTTAATTGCCGTCTCGCACTTCAGACGTTTGGGGAACATCTGTCTCTAGAGGCTGACTCAGATGTTCTGTTATATAACTTGCTGCAGTCTCTTAGTAAAACTTGGTCCAAGGAAAACATGAAAGGTCTCATTCTGAAAAGAACGTTATGGAGTTTTTTTAAGGCAGTGTTGCAACACCAATATAAACACAAGGACTTGGATTAGTAGGTAGGCAGCCTAGAGCTTGTACTTTGGTTGGAGGACTTCATCTATAAAGAGACAAGCTCCACTAGTGTGTATAGACAAATTGAACGAAATTTTAAATTAATATACAGGCAGCCTCTGAGTTACATATATCAGAGTTAGGAACAACACGTAGGAACAGAGATAGAGGTGCACCTTCTTTTGTTTCAGTAGGTGGCTGAGTGCACGGCAAGTAGTTACCCAGGGTTTACATTTCTTGTGTAAATTTTATATATATATATATATATATTATCCTTATATATAATTATAATAAAATGTATAGACAAACATCTGTTTAAATTGAGTTTATTAAACCAATCTACCTGTTCCAGCTTACATATACCATATTTTTCAGATTATAAGACACACTTTTTTCCCTATTATAATCAATGGGACAATGCAAAGTTGCAACATCCTGGGAGCAAAAGCTTAGCATCCTTGAAAGCTGGAATATGTTCCATTCCCTCCAGCTAAGCCAAAAGGCCACTGCCAAAAGGGATATTCTAGCTGTATTAGCACTAGCATTACCCATTCTCTGGACACACTGACATTTACATTTTGCATTGCAATAAAGAAATTATGTGACACAGACTAATATCTCCTCCCCCTATTCAAATAGGTGCTCATAGGTAAGTTGTTAGTGCCAGATTGGAAAATGTGTCTCTCCATATGTTGATCAGTAGGTTCAGAGAATTGGTACTGCTAGTGTAAAGACACATGTTCAAGTTTCAGCACTGCAGTCTGCTGGAACTAAGCTCTGCCTCCTGACACTGGCCTTTTGGCTTGGCTGGAGGAATATACAGTGGATACTGCATGGATCAGATCTGCCTACTGTGCTGGAACATGCTGTATAGTCAATTTATATGTGAATGGTTGTGTCTCTGACTCTTTATTAATGCCCTCTCCAAAACTATGGGTGCGTCTCATGGGCTGGTGCAGAAAATAGGGTATATTTAATCAAAGAAGAAACCTATATTTCCTCATACTTTACAGAGGCACTGCCTGAGGCAAACACCTTGAGAAGTAACCTCATTTGACTTGTGTTGCTGTAACACATCTTAATTGTGGTCATCTTAGTTATGGTGAAATATGTCATTAGTAACTGATAGAATGTTTCCCCCACCACATTAATGTGAATTCAGAGCCGGCTGTGGCTATCTGTTATAAGATGGTTAGAAGTGAGGGGAATGAGCCGTGATAATGGCTTGCATCAATGATGTTCAGATAAAAGTAGATTAGATTGGCGCAGTACAAATCAAGTACTGTACTTTTTTTTGTAGTTTATAAGCCATGCCTTAAGCCAGTGGAGACTAAAGCCTCCCATACACCTTTAGATCACTCCATACAATTTCCTTTAGATCTACCAACAACTTTGTAGCATAGTGATATATTCCCTCCCTGATAGAATACAAAGTGATTGGAAGATGTAGGCTATGTTCCCGTAGGCCAATCATGCATGATTGCTGACGTGAATGGAGTGGGATTGAGCAGGCCATTTTAACATGCGATGAAAAATAAAATCGCCCCCATTTAAAAAAAAAAAAAAAATCGCCCACAGATAATGAATGCATGTGATATTTGATCATGTCCATTTATGTCTATGGGCGCAATCAGTGCAGAAAAATCACGTCTGCCCATGATCTAAACACAGGGATTCTTATTGCTGGTCCAACCTTGTCCGCGGCCCTTTAGTTGAAGTGGGGACAAGCCCAGTCAACTAAATGGAAGCGTTCAGTCGCAATCACAGCGTGCGAATAAAATTGTGTCCTCCCCGCACCTGATCGTGTAACTAGGAACATAGCCTTAGAGAGCTCCTCATATTATGTGGTAGAAGAATGTTGGTAGAAGAAAAGTTGATTGTACATAAATTGTATAGTAAGATTGGAAGGTGTATGGTGTATGTATTATACTGAACATGGGTACACAATAGAGATGTATTATTTGTGTGTTATGAGCTAAAGCCTGCCATACACCCACAGACGGGTGCAGACAGACGAGCTCCGATGAGCTCTGGTATGCAGCGTGATGATGTCATCACGGTGCATTCTGGAGCTGCTTTAATCGGCCGGGCACCCTTTGTGTGCCGGCCATTATCTTCAATGAAGACGCCG
>CM070037.1:106902574-106917419 GCA_036250615.1 Ptychadena robeensis | reverse complement strand
AACAGTTAGGTTTCAGGGGGGCCGCCAAAGGAAGGACTGAGGGGGGGCCGCCAAAGAAAGGTTGCGCACCGCAGGTTGGGCACCTGGGTTATAGACAGATAGACTATATAATAGATTATATAGATAGATTAGACTTTTTACATATTTGGAAACAAATCATATCCCCTCTGCACCTGTTGTCTAAAATCTAGGCCATTAAAAGTTCTTTTGTAGGCTAGGGTTACCTGGTATTAGTATCACATCCCACAGTGCTGTAGAATTCATGGTTGTCAGATGACAAGAGATAAGACATGGGGCTTTCATACTGATTCATCCTATGGTTTCCATATGTGTCAGTGATACAGCTCATGTGATCTAGTTTCACAGAAGCTGTAACATTTATGAAGGTCTTAATATTTCAGCTGCTGCAATAGTTCATCTCCTGCAATAATTTAGCGGTCTTTCCCGCCTCGTTCCGATGGCTTTGAGCCATGATAATTTGATTCCAGTTTCATATTTGTAACTTCCTCTTTAGATGGCTGATTCCTTTTTATACTTTAATCTGACAAGTACAAGTGAACCTGGGGTTACATCTTTGTCTTCCTCTTACAGATATGAGCCACATTCTCAGTAATTCTCAGTGTTTTGAGATTTAAGACACAGAACTTGAGCTTTAGCTTATGGCTTAGCAATAGTAGAGTGTTGTACCGTGTAAGCCATCGATAAATATAGAGAGTTTGGAGTTCAAGTGATGCAGTTTATTGGCTAACTGTCATTAGAGAAGCAAGCTTTCGGGGTATCGCAGATCCCCCAGGCTGATACAGTTCTGGTTTTAGAAGCTCACATTTATACACAAAATAACAAGGACATAAATATTGTAACAAAACAACTGTTTTCTTTATACCCACTTGACTGTTGAGGTGAAAATAAACAATTAGTTAGTAGAAACAGTGATCAGAGTAATGGTCCCCATACATGCACAGATATTAGCGGCAGACAGATTAAAAACGATACATTTTTAGATCGGTCGACTGAAAATTGGTGCAATTAAATTTGATCGTAATTGTGAAAAAAATCGATCAAAACATGATCGGACATGTCGGAAAATTTTGATCGGTTGAGTACAAATTGAGTACAAATTACGATTCCAAAAAAATCGATCAAAAAACTAAATCGATCAAAAATTGGTTATTCCATGTGGAGTATATTCTATTTTCCATCAATCAATCTCCAATTGTACGATTGGAAAAATAAGATCGTTTTTAGTCTGTTTGATGCTAAAATCTGTGTATGTATGGGGGGCATTAGGAAGAGTTATTGGGGGTAATCGAGATAAGAGGTAGAGGCATAATATTCACCTCCCTTAATTAAAATGTAAATTGACTAAAGACGCCATGAAATACTACTAATACAGCTGTTTTTAAAGAAACCTAGATACCAATGTGCATAGTTAATTCTCAAAGCTGAAAGATAAGGAGTCCAGACATACTAGTTGTTCCAAGATAAAGGGTTCTTTCAGTTTTGGAGAGAAAGGGTTTTATTGCCAGTGGTTAGAAAATAAATTGAAGTCATAATGACACATAATGGCTTAAGCTAGCCACACATGGTACAATTTTAGCGTTCGATCGACGATTTTCGATCCGAGAAGGGAAAATCGTGAGAGAGCTAGCGAACATTTAATCGACGTACTCCCACCAGTCCAAGCGACATCGCGCTGAAGATTTTTGGTACATCGTCGATGAAAAGTGATCGGACAAGTGAGAAAAAATTGCTCGATGGTCGAATTTTTTTTGGCTCGATTTTGTGGCTCGCTTTTTTGGCCGATTTTTTAGGCTACTTCCCTAACTTCAATGAAACTAAAATCGTAAGAGAATCAATCGACGATTTTAGATTACTTCAGAGTAATTCAGCGGAAAATGTTCAATTATCGTGGCTTCCCATGTGGAAGAACTTCGATAAAGGACCAATCGATGTCGATTTTTTAAATAGAAAATCTAATCGAACCTCGATTGAATGATAAATTGTACCATGTGTGGCTAGCTTTAGAACAGTGGTGGCCAACTGAATTGATATGGAGGGCCACAAGTGCAGCCCTCGGCATCACTAAAGGGCTGCACTTAAAAATGTCAATCTATACTGACTTAGTATAAGCATTTTATAATAAAGAAATTACATCAGGCAGAGCTAAAAGACATTGTTTTTAATTTTTAAATAACAAAACTTGTTTTAAATAATACTTAAAGCATCAGAGAACAGTAGTAGTGTGGTAATCCCGGACGAGGAAATCTCAGGGGGGGATTGGCGAACAGGCGAGTTCCTATGCATTAACAGTTAGGTTTCGGGGCCACAAGTGGAGGACTGAGGGGGGCCACCAAAGAAACCCCAAAGGGCCACATGCGCCCCCCGGGCCTCAGGTTGGGCACCTGGGGCTGAGAAACTGAAATCCAGAGATGTCATATTTGCTTTTGGCATGTAGTAGGTTGTAATAATATGGTCTTATTAGGAAGCAGATAAAACTGTTATTGTAGAGATATTATTTAGCCCCTCAATATTGATACATTTTGCAGATGCATGAAAATTAAGTATACAATGCTGCAGCCTGTCCGGAGCAGGGCAGTGATTACAAGATTGTTTAGACCATACACCCTATTAATAAAGGACACACAATATAGAGTGTAGCGTCAGATGCCCTGAAAAATATTTCTGTTATTCCTACTCTGATGGCCGAAGCTTTGTGCTCCAAGCAGCAGAGCATGAATTAAGGAAGTGGGGAATCTGCCTCTGACAGCTTCCCTGACTCCAGCCCTAACCAGGAGAGCTTCTGCATGTGAACTGGGCAGCTTGAACTCAACAAATCTACAGTGCAGATGGAAGAGATACCCGCAGACGGTTTACCCATCTTCCTCTGCCACTGTATGAGAGTTAGGCTCAAGCTGCCCAGCTCACATACTGAAAGCACAGAGCAGTAGGAAAGATCCACCCATGCATTGTGTTATTCAACTGGACTGGCTGACTTACACAGTGCTCTGGCTCTCTGCATGTGTGAGAGCTGCAGCGTGAGACAGCTCTAACACACACAGGCAGAGCTAAATGGGAGAGCTGCCACTGGCATAATTGCTTGGTGGAGAAGAAATACACCTTCACATCATAAGATGCAGACAAACACCTCGGTTTTTGAAATATGTCCAAAGTTCCTTCAGTAATGCCTGTTGGTAGAGAATATCCCATCAGACAATGCATCAAAACTGCTACTCATTATAAAACTTTTATAGTTACACTTAACAGGGTAGGTCCCTGCAGTTTATTTTATAGAGGGGAGACGAGTAGGACTCTCCAAAGTGGAGTTGGAGAACTCTTTTAATTACTTTAATTACTATTGAAACATGATAGTGAATTTCAAGCCGATGTGATTTTTTTATAACTATGCAGTTATGAGAGTACTGAATTCATACTTTATACCCCATACATTGTTAAGTTCTCTTATTTGAATGTATTCAATAGATCACACTTCTAAATAGTTTATAATGTCTAACTCCCACAAAATGGGGATTACACACATTTATTTGTATCCTTTAGGCCTAGTTCGCACCTGTACATTGTTATAGGAAAGCCATGTTAAGAATGTCTGAACTGCATGAAAGTTCTTTTTTTCTACTTTTCTTCTTTGCTTTGTACTTTGTATAGTATACTTTGTATAGTATAGTATGTATATTATATTGTATAGTAGATTAGTGTTGGTGTGTTGTGTTTCTTAATGCAGTGTTATACAGTAGCATAAATTCCCCTTTTGTTGCATGCTCATTTGAAGACTACAAATATGGTCCACCAAGCAGATAAGGTCTGAGAAAGGGGAGGCCCAACCTGAAATTAGTTGCCACTTTTAGAGCATCCCCATTTGAGCCAATATGATATTTCAATAACTTTATGGCTTTTACTGCGAGACGAAGCAAACTCAACCTTGCAGAACCCATTCACAGAGGAATCTTTATGAGCTACATTTTTTAGATTCGTTGGCAATAAAATAAATGTAAAAAGCATTCGGTCTATACACTTGTCACAAGTATTAGTGTTTGATTGGATCATCACACCTTTTGATCTTCAGTCCTCGAATCCTCTATTTGTTCTTGAACTGGACATATTTAAATATTAGCAAGCAAACACTGAATATTAGAAAGAAATAATATGTTGTACACCAGAAATGATTCATAACCCATTCACTAAATTTGCTTTGTTTAATATTGTGACTGTTCCTTTGTTTCATGAACCGTGACACAATTTATTTACTTGCTAATTAAACAGAACATTTCCTGAACGTGGAAGTCTTTCCTGTCTGCGTTGGAATGAACTTGACTTTTCCAAGAGTTCAGATGTCTTGAACAAAATGATTGGTTTACTTATTGATTTTTTTTTTCAAGATTTTAGTTGCAGTAGAATCCATAGGTGGCAGGGAGATATTCAGCTCTCATTGCCACATCAGTAGACATTTCATGCCCAACACTGATAGTGGATATCACTGTCTGTTCATGCATAAGATGAATTTAGGTCATGAAATATTCTTTTCGATTTGGTTATCCTGTAATTCAGTCTTTCTCAACTCCGATCCTCAGGGACCCCCAACAGTAAAATTTTTTGCAGAAAACCGCCGAGGTTTAATGAGCTCTGCTGAGACACTAGTTACCTCACCTGTGAATGTTTCTGCAAAATATGTACTGTTGGGGTCCCTAAGGATCAGAGTTGGGAAACACTGCTGTAATTAATTCATTTTTCGAATAATCGCTATTTTGTCTGTCAATCCTTTACTGTTTTGCAAATATATAAATATATAAAATAAATAAATAATCTGTCCTTTTTTTGCTTTTTCTAGGCCATGTTTTCAATTTAGTCAAACATACCAAATTATTGGATTGCCCAGATTGGGCTCATTATTTACAGATCATAAAGTAACAATTAGGACCCCCCCATACACCTTTAGATTTCTGTGTCAGATTTCCTTTAGACCTTCTTTTGTTTTACCAAAACGATGTAATATGAGGGACTTTATAAACCATCAAGTCTACCTGTGTTCATTCGCAGAGGACCCTATACTACATTGCTGTTGGTAGATCTAAAGGATATCTGACAGAGAGATCTAAAGGTGTATGGCCAGCTTTTGGCTACACTACTGACAATTGTCATAAAGTAACAATAAGGCTACACTACTGACACGTGTCAACACTACTCGTCCATTACACCCAATGGGTAGCTCGGCCTCAATGTGCCCTTGTTCAGGGTGCAGTAATGGGCCCCCTAAAACCTAAGGGTTTGGTGAAAAACTATGGCTGTGTATTGTACATATCCATTGCATTATGTCACGTAAATACCGATGCTGGGCCTGTGGACGCCATAGCCCAAAAAAACAAGGCCCCAAAAAAAGAATAGTGTAGACAAGGCCATAGTAAAGAATAGAGATTACTTTAAATTGAAGTATCATAAATGTAATTGGTTATGTGTGTCATGTGTGTTAAACAAGGGGTTGCCCTTTTAAAGATGATACTTTGTGTATTCAAGATCTACCTACTATTACAACTCATCTAGGTGGGTTTTTGAGCAGACATGGTTTTCTAGTATGCCTGATTAGATGGGCAGATCACTGACTTTGCTGCTACCCAATCCATCTGTCATTTCATATTTGTGGTCAATATTTCTTCAACAATCATGTCTGAAGACAAAAGAAATTTGAAAAATTAATATTACAGTAATATTTATTTCCTTTTAGTGATCTCCTGGCAACACACACACATTGTTTTACAGGCTGATGTACAATTGGGGAAGATGATAGAATAATCTCAAAAATGTTGTCTCGGAATGCAGTAGCTGATTTTCTGGGATCAGATCCAGTTCCAGAATGAAACCACAAAAGTACCTGAGTCAATCCCACACTAAATAGACAAAAGATTTGGTGGGAGAGGTGGTGTCTCGGTTTGATGATAGACACATTGTTTCTTTTACTGCTAGACACATTTTTTTTTTTTTAGCGAGGGCAGACAGCATGGTAGAAATGGAATCTGCTTCTATGAAATCTTATGTAGGTGGTTATCTCGGTGTTTATCTGCACATGTTTAAGTTAACTTTTTCACATTTCCTTCTGGAAACATGTAAACCTCATGCATTTTTAATAAAAAAAAATTCTCAGGTCTAAAACAGTTTACAGTTTAAACTCTTCTGCCATATTGAAAATTAAATTTTTATGCAGTGCTTATTCACATGTTCAGACAGAAACTGCCACTTTGCCACTCCCATTTAACTGCCAACGACGACCCCCTACCGGACATGACATGTTGTGTTTGGAATTTTCGTACAGGGCTGCCCTCAGAAATCTCGGGGCCCCATACTGGAAAATATTTTGCCCCCCCAAGCAAAACTGTCAAAAAAAAGTTATTGAGCAAGTTGTTGAGTGGGGGTTTGGTGATGACACATAGACGGATTACATAGACGTCTTCACGTCTTAGCAGAGCCTCACACTACGGGGATCCGTGTCTGCCATTGTTGTCGCCTGGCCAGCATGGCAACCGGCTTCCCATACAGCATGAGGCTCTGCTAAGACGGCCCCCCCCCCCCCCCGGACCTGTTCATGCGCTGCGTGTCAACGACACGATGACGTCTCCACACTGCACTCGGGCGGCAGTCGATTGGACAGGAATCAAGCAATTCGAGCAGGATTTACGAACATGTTACACATTACCTGCTTGACAGACCTGTCTTCGAGTGGTATTGGTTGATCCCGTTTGAAATGAGATAGATTAGAACACAATTGTGCTCTAATCTATTAAGAATCAAGCCATGGATGGACACCTTTACTCATCTTTGGCTTATAGATGAGCTAGATTACCTTAAGAATCATTGTCATGTCTCCAAACATCTGGAAGTGCCAAGTTCTTGTTGTTGTAGTAACCATACATTCCAAAAGTTTGCTGTGGTCTGAGACTAGAAGTGAAAAGAGAAAATAGGAAAACACCTAACCGGGATCATAACCATTCTCTACATCAGTGGTTCTTAACCTGTGTCTGCAGTCCGCACAGGCGCTTCTGCGTTCCATATACAGGAAGTAACACTTTGCGACGTCACTATTGGGGTTGCTGATTGAAAAATGTTAAGAACCACTGGTCTACATCATCCATGAATAGATATAAGCAATTGGTAAATGATGTTTAAAAATTATGAAGGGCTAATTAGGGTTAATTAGTGGTGGGTGGAAAAATTTACCTGATAGCATCAGCTGAAGGTGAGAATGTTTTTTTTCGATAGTGACCACCATATATTAAGCCAAAGGTACATTGCCACACCCTATTATAGCTAGAAAAGGAATGTACTGTATGGGTGAACCCACTCCTGGTGGAAAGGGGATCAAGAGAGGGACATCCACCACAGTGGTTAACAACAGAGGGGTGTGGGGTGGTACGATCAATCAATGTTAGACTGGCGCACGACCGTAAAATTGCACAACACAATTGAATCTAAGATCGATTGTGCAAAAGGCGACATGTGCATGGCTTGCTTTATATGACCGGACAATTTATTTCACTTATGTATTAAATCAAAATGCCTTTGCAGCCAGTCCATATCCAGACAGAGACTGAATCAGAAAAGTTATGTGTCTCTACTGCGATGACCTCTGGTGTTGTATATAGTCATCATTGCCCCTCTAACAAAAACTGCTGTTACCATTTATTGTAAATGTTGAAATGCCAAGAATTGTGGTGATCTCTTTTCCTGTGTGGCCAGCTTCAAACAAATACAACATTCATAGTGTTATTTTGGGCACAGAATGTCTCATAACTGAGCAAAAAAAAGTGAGTTCTTTGTGTCTTTAGTACTTCAAAACTTAGGATGGTCTCTTCGTCCATTTCCTGTCATTGCGATTCCGTAAGCGAACTTGTCAAATAAATTGGGGTTGGGTTTCCCCTATTGTCTATTACTTGACATGGTGACTCACTCTCAGATCATTTTCCAAAATAGAATATCCATTGTGGTCAAGAGAACATCACATTCTGACTACAGACCCTTCATAATCAAACCCGTCCAAGCAATCGCATATAAAATTGTGCTTTAAAACACCGTTGACATTTTTTATGAATTATATTGAAAAGGTAATTGTTAAAAGAAACCTCTACTGGTTAGCTATGGAGTGTTTATTGTTTATTAACCAGATTTTGCATAGACCCTTTCAAAATTTGAACATATAATGAATGTCCAACCTTTTGACTTGTGGGCCACAATGTGTTTTTAAATGTGACATAGGGCCCGGACCAAGAGCCTGCAAGAGCTGCCTGGCATAGGGGTCCTAAGTCCATGTAGCTAGGACAGGATATTTAAAATGAGAAAATATGTTAAAACAATAATAAATAGAAGCTTAAACATTCTATTGCAAGCAAACTATGGCCGGTAGGAAACAATCCAATCATCCTCTAGGTCAGTGGTTTCCAAACTGGGGGGCGGGCCCCCCTGGGGGGACACAAAGGCATTCCATGGGGGCAGGGGCCCTCATTCTTAACCTGTGTTTGAATAGAGAGGGGGGGCTCGATAACATTCCTTAATAGAAAAGGGGGGCCCTGCAAGGAAAGTTTGGAAACCACTGCTCTAGGTGTTATCTTCACTTATTGCAGAAAATGAGGGGAGCCAGAGTGTCTTGACACTTAAGTGGCAAAGGGCCAAATTAAATGACTAAATGGGCCTGTATTTGGGTCTTAGTTTGCCCACGTTTGGGTTAGGGGGGCGAGTTTTGTCTAATGCCTGCCATACACACCCCGACGGGTGCAGACAGACCAGCTCCGATATGCACCCTGGTGCATTATGGGGCCCCTTCAGTCGGCCGGCATCCTTTGTGTGCCGGCCATTAGCTTCAATGAAGACGCCGGTCTTCATTGAAGCTAATGCCATCGGCTTCCATCGGCCAGAGATTATCGGACATGTCCATTCTCTGGCCGGCCGAGCTGTGGGGCGACAGGGATCTGTCACCCCATGTGGGCACATGCCGATAAGCGGACGATTTTTCCGCTGACCGACGGCGCGAGCGCGCACCCCCGTCGGTCAGGGGAAAAATCGGCCGCTTATCGGCATGTGTATGCCAGGCATAAGTCTAGTTTCGGATCTGAAGATGTCCATTTAAATAAAAGTGTATCCAAGGTTTTGGGCCTCCCCATATGCTTAAGACTGGGCTCACATGGTCGGTTGAGAGGCATCCATTTGCCTTTCCAGACGCACCATGAATCACAACCAAGCCAGACTTATGTTGCCTGTGATTGCTTGCTAAAATAAAATGGGGGCAATCTAGGGGGTGATAATCAGCCATCAGCTCGGACCATGTTGCCAAGCACTGCCCAGAGCAGCGAGGGTATCCAATCATGTGAATGTAGGCTTGCTTTTCTATTTTGGTAGAGCTTTACCAGCTTTCAACTGCTCACATTTACTGTAATGCACTAAATAAAATGTATTTCCTTTCTGATTTTTTATGAGTTTAAAAATTGAGTGCTGATTAATATATCATTTTGTACCACCTCACTTTTCATCATATTTCCTGACTATTTGGTTCCTCCATAATGGTTGGGCAGGGTTTTCCTCCTCTGTACACAATGCTCTCTGTACCGAGGTCAGCCAGGACAATGACTAGTCAGCAGAGAGCATGGAGCCAGCCAAGAGCAGATCTTATAAAGGTGCCAACAGTGCAATTCCCGTTAAGGTTTATTTCTTATTACTATTAAGCCTATATATGTTCATATTTTTCTCCAAATAGTTATAGTTGACAATTTTGTAAATACTTTTAAGAACAGAAATTCTGTAACGTGATTTTAAAGTATCTGTCTAATAATCCAAATTAAGTAGATGGTGATAATATAGCTATATGATTCCACCTATGCTGATAACACAGTGTTGGCAGTTATCAGTACAGTGATACCCAACAACCTGGGCTGCTTCTGTTTGTTGTTGGGTGTTGTATTTAAAATGGTATGACCCTATTTAGAACAACCAATTAGGGCTTCCTATGGGGTCTTTTACATGGAAAATTACTTTTACTGGCTTCTTAATGAGACAGAGTGAGCATGAGTGAGCAGGTGGCACTTGTGTCCACTAAACTCCATATAAAGCTGGAAAGTGTGTACTGGAGACAGGCAAAGAAAAAAAACAGCCTTCAGATGCCTTGTGTATGTGAAAGACCTTTAAGATGCGTTAAACACCTAATCTGTATGCATATTGTTTTAGTAAGTAACAAGTGTTCAAGTGTAGTCCCATGAATGGATAACCATAGTATGCCATGAACACCTGTGGTCATTAGCTTCTGAGCATGCACAGACTTTCATTTTTGTGGATCAAATCACAGCACAAACACAGCAAAGAGACAATCGGCGAAGGGATGTACGTATTGTGGTCTCTACCTGGGGAGCTCCATAGATGCTGCACCGCGGATGAGGATTTTGACAGTCTCTAATAGAGATTGTCAAATTTTTCGACTAGCTGACCTTGTGAGCTGATTGCAAAGCCTCTGAAATGATTATATCATCACCGAACTTGCTGTAGATGTAGAGAAGGGTTGTGGGAACATTGGAAAAAAAGTGTTGCTCTAGCACATGTAGTTTTTGCCTTAATTAAGTTCAAACTCGAAATTTCGACTTTCGAAATTTTGACCTGACTTTGAACTTAATTCATGCAAAAACTATTTGTGTTAGAGACATACTTTTTGTAGTATACCCCCAACCCTTTTCTACATCTCCAGCAAGTTTGGTAATGATACCATGCCCAGTGGCTTTTTCAATTAACGTGTAATTGTCAAAATGGTCTATTTTTAAAGAAAAATTCGACAAACTCTAGTCTCTATGGGGTAAGCCACAAAGGTGATTTTTTATGTGGGGGTTTATTATAAACTTAATTATAAAATCAATCTTTATATAAAATTAATAATTATAAACTACAAAAGGTTAATATTAATTAGGGGTTGATACTCTTTAAAGACCAGGCCACCTTCTTAAATTGCACCATGCTCCAATTCACATGAACACATAAGGTGCTTTCAATGGTGGTGGACAAGGGTTAGTACAAACATTGGTCTACAACTACCAAGTCCATGTTTTAGTATGCTATATATTCTGACACACATATTCTGATGCCAGCATTAATTAATATAGCAATATGTGCTGCATTACCTAGCCTGACCGAATGAGACCATACACACTTGACTTTTATACCCATGTTCAGTGGGTTCAGTTAAGGTGGGAATACACGGCTCAATTTTTTCATTCGATAGATTCAAAAATAATTTTTTTAATCAGTTAAACTAAAATCTAACAGTGTTTCAATCAACCAACATCGAACAAAAGTGACCGAAAGTGTTCAAAAGCTTACCACACATGTTGGTAAATTTTTATTGAATTGGAAAACATCGAATGAAAATTTTTGTTCGATCTTATAAATTTGAATTAAGTAATTGTAAAAAAAAAAATCTAACAATGTTTCATTTGAGTGTCATCCGAACAAAATTTCAATCAGTCTAACGAAAATAGAGTGTATACATTTGATAAAGGCACAAACGATAGTCAATCCAAATAACGAACATCCTGATCGAATCTTTGATCAATTGTGCAAAAATCTATACATGTAATCCTAGCATTAGGCATCCTTCTTGTTCCTAGTTCACCATTTGTCCTTCATTGGACCTTGTAGTAGACCTTGGACCTTGTTGTAGTAACAGTAAATTGAGACCATCCCATAAGACCAAACCATGTTGTTACCTAGTTATCTAGACATCACTATCTGGCCCATTTCATTGTTGATCAGAACACTTAAGCCCCCCATACACCTTTAGATCTCTCTGCCAGATATCCTTTAGATCTACCAACAACTATGTAGTATAGGGTCCTCTGCGACTGAACACAGGTAGACTTGATAGTCTGCTGTCAGATATCGGAGAAGCCGGGGAGAGCAGAACTGCCTCCCAGCTCCTCCATCTCAGCCGAGCTTTGCCTGGAGACCCAGGCAAAGCATCGGACATCGCCGTATTAACGGTCATGTCTGATAAGGCTGTTTTCGAGCGGGATTGATTTGTCCCGCTCGAAAACAGCTATAGGGGCTGATGATATGGGTCAGATAGATGGCCGTGAGCGCACACGGCACTCGAAACGGCCATCGATTTGACCTATATCCCCACGTCTGTACCCTGCTTTAATCTTGACCTAAAAAGCTAGCTGGTCACTAATTGTTCACTAATTGCCTAATACCTCCCTCTCTATCCTTGAACAGGTAGTACTGTAAGAACAAAAAAAGTTGAATTACCCCATCTGAATGGGCTTAACGGTTTAGCTGAGCAATCTACAGATATATAAGTTGTTACAACAGTAATTGTAGAATGATGTTGAATATTTATAATCTCACAATGTGTTTGTTCCTGAATAGCAGCATCTCTGTTAGTTGCGTGCTTTGCATATCTTTTGCATTAAGTGGAAACTCACTAACAACTCCCAACTTCCTAAAAGTTCAGTAATGCTATTGCAAGTAAAGTCACATTTGCAAACAGGAAAATCCATGTAAGTTAGTTTACATTATTATTACAGTGTTTGTAAATGGATAAAGACTCTGCAAAGGAGAATTGAATGGAAAAGTTAATATTTAAATGGCATTACGGTTCTGTGTAAATCTCTAGGTGATAAGCGGTATTAGAATGTTAAGTAGCTGTAAATCTCGCTTGTGTGTGAGACGTTATACATGTGACATTTCAATTACAGACATTGGGGTTTTACGAGCTGGTCATACAAAGAAGACACATGTTTCTGATCCACCGTCTAACCCTGTGTACCAACCACTTACGTTTCTGCAGAAGGACATGCAAACAGCTTCAAATATATAGGAGGATTTGGTCATAATTCACTTGGCGCCAGCATCTGCTATTTAAAGTGGAATAAGTCAGTGTAAATAGTCGGGTTAAAGCGAAAGTGGCAGATAAAAGTTTCCAGGACAATCTGTTTGTGTGATTTGGAATTTGGATTTTCAGTATTGCGCGGTCCAAGAGATACCAAGCGGCAGCTGGGATTATGATATCATTTTTATTATATACACTCTGTAGCAAAAGGATTAAAGTGGCCTTTGGAGAGGTTCCTTCAAGACCATAACAAACTATTTTCTAGGGAAGAGATCACACGCAAGACTTCTTGAGGCTGAGAACATTTGTTTATTTCATGTAAATGGCATTCAAGTGTTTGTATTAATATTATACTTAGGAGAAAAGACAAATATAATTCTGCTCGCAGAGGCAGAGAGAGCACAACATTTATTTTAAGGACCATTAAACCTAACAGAAGGCCTATATAAGAAAAATTTTTATTTACAAAGATGTATAAAAAAGATTCAGTACCTTGTCAAGTACTGTAGATGTTTGAGATAAAGTTTGCTACAAGAAAACGAATAATTTGGACAGCACAGTAGACTTCCTTTTAAATGATACCATTTAGGGCTTGTTCCCACTTAGGTGATTGGGCGTGGATACGGTGCGGTCCGCGATCTGAAACGCGTCTCAGTGTTTTTGATCGAGAAGACGTGATTGATTGCGCGTGATCGCACCCATACACATTAATAGACATGTTTTAAAAAAAAAGATTTTTGAATGCATCCCTATTCATTCTCTATGGGCACAATCAGGGGCTATGGGGCATGATCGCTCCCAATAAAAATCGCTGGCATTCACTGCCAAAGTGGGGACATTAAAGATGACTATTCCTAATGAGATTCAAGCATTTAGACTACATTTACACTGTCATTTCCTGACCTTAAAAGACCTCCTGTTTGTGATGAAAGCACTGTCGGACGAACCGGAGGACATCTCATGATGCGTGCACGGGTCAGTTGTGGTAATTGCTTGTTTACCACTCACCCAAGCAGTCGCCATCCTGCAACTGGCAACTAAATTCTATTCCTGTTTCTGGTGGTTTTCTTTTTTACTTTTTTGGTGATTAAACATTAACTGTTTCTATGCGCCCAAATAACATTAGACTATTGGCCTTTTAGATGTTGTTGTGTGACATTCCCTCTTCAGTATAGTGTAATGCTGGTCATACACGGGTAGATTCACATACGAGCGATGGCCAGCCGAGCCCAGCACAATGACGTCAAGCTTCCTCGATATCAAGGCGCAGCACTGCTGCGGCACCTATGTCGCCCGATACTTTTGATTCAAAGTAAAAGAAGTCGAACCGGGTTTACCAATATGCGGGTTCCATGTTGGATGGATTGATTACAAAGAAAGGCATACATGGCTCAATTTTTTTTACAGATTCAAACACAATCGGGCAATGTAAATGCATATGGCGCTAGATTTTGCTCAAACCTATTAAAAGCCATGTATGCCTAGCTTAATTTGATTTGTAGCTATAGGTAAATCCACTCGTGGCTGAAAATTTACTAAGTGGCTGAAAAAACAATAGAAACAAACTTTAAAAATAGATTTTATAGATTAAATCACATTCCATAAGAATGCAATGTTCTACGGTATTCCCGTTGCCTTTTCTGGTTCCTTCTTATTAGAATGCTAATGAAATGATCTTTTTTAAGTTCATGTGTTTTTTTTAGACCAGGTGACATCATCGATATTTGTCTGTGCTTTAGGCAGATCATGGGCCATGTGGGCCAAGGACAAGGGCTAGATGATGCTCTGTGTCCATCTGCCAAGCAAATAATGTGGAATTCATCTGACTACTTGCATCTTCAAATTTTGAGTTTGTTTAAATGTAAGAATTTCAGCCCAGGAGAGGAAGCTGAACAACTGCAACATACTAAAAGTTAAGGTGGTCATACCTAAAGCCCCCCATACACCTTCAGATTCCTCCATACAACTTTCATGAGACCTACC
>CM070037.1:106888269-106899923 GCA_036250615.1 Ptychadena robeensis | reverse complement strand
AATTGGAAGCTTTTCAGTGATCATCGTTTTACCAATTTTGTCAATAATATGTGCTGTTCTACATTAAGCCCCCCATACACCTTAAGATCGATCCATACAATTTACATTAGATCTACCAACAACTGTGTAGTATAGTGGCCTCCCTGATAGAATACATAGTGATTGGAAGGTTTAGAAAGGTTCTCATATTACATGGTTTTGGTAGAAGAAAAGTTGATTGTTCAAAAATTGTATGGAAAGATTGTAAGGTGTATGGGGGCCTTTAGAAGTAGTGTCAAGAAACATTAAAGATACGCTAGAATTACCAATAGTTATAGATTTATATGGTTTCTTTGGATTTATAGGACTAGGCACTCCTGCAACAGCCCGAGACACGACCTGTCTCCAGCGCTTGCAAACTTGTGCAGGCGCTTGTGGGTCATATTGATAACAACCCTATGACAGGTCTATGGGGCGAAAGCCCGAAAACTGGTGGACGCCTAATGTTGCATCCTTCGGCTCGTTTATCGGGCAGTTAAAAAACGACCATACGAGCCCATAGGCAACTTTAAGTGGCGTTGTAATCTCCTGCCAGACCCACTTCTAGACCTGATCACCCATGGCCTTCCTTTGTGTTGATGTGAGAAAGGGTTGCAGTAGGTGTCATCTGCATATCATTGGTGGCTTGAGGCTCCCTGCTATTCTCGTTTGGCAGAAGAGAAGCTAATCATTAAGCCTCCAGCCTGTAATTAAAAGGCTGAGAGCAGTAAGCTCATAGCTGTCAACTTAAAAAAATAAAACACAGGGGACACCGGACGTGACATCACTTCTGGTATGCGGATCGTGGTTCTTCCGCGTTCCAGTACGAGCTTACCTCTTGGCGGTTTTAGAAAGGAGAGGGTGTTACTCTCCCTGGTAATGTCCCACCTCGCTTGTGCTAATAATGAGTGGGATGGGACATCTGGGATTTCTTGAAATTGGGATTTGGGAAAGCCACATGAGAAAACATGACTTTTCTGGCCAAAACGGGAGGGTTGACAGGTATGAGCAAGCTCAGGATCAGGGAGCTATCGCTAAAGCTAGGCATACACAGCTTGATTTTCCATTCAATCGATTCCTTTCCTCAGCTCTGTGTTCCATAGTACCAGATACTTAAACAATCGACTGAACGAAGGAATCGTTTTTTTAACTTAGAAGGATCTTTTAGAAGTGGATTCAATGGAAAAAGCAAACCGCTTATGCCCATCCTAACGTGAAAATGAGGGCTTCTATGAGATCTGAAAATCTGTAGCCATTGTTGAATTGTTTGCCATTTGTCCATGTTAAGCAAGGTACAGATGTGGAGATATGGGTCAAATCGTTGGCCTTTTCAAGCGCCGTGCGCTCACGCCATTCTATCTGACCCATATAATACAAATACAAATCAATCCCGCTCGAAAACAGCCATATCGGACATGACCATAAATACGGCCGATGTCCGATGCTTTGCCTAGAGACCGCGGGTCTCCAGGCAAAGCTTCAGCTGAGCTGGGGAGAGCAGAGTGATGACATCATCTCTCATCTCACGCTGCTGCAGGGTACATCGGACAGCTCAAATATCGAGCCATCTGTACCCTGCTTTAGTGTGGGTTTACACGTCAAGATTTTTGTTTCGTTCAACTTCAGATTCGATTTTTTTGTTAGATTTTTTTATCGGATTTCGTTCGTCCATTTATCGAAGGTAATTAGATTTTTTTTTGATTTTTGTATAACCGACGCAAATATCGAATGAAAATAATCGTTGGAAACACGAATGAAAAATCTTTCAGATTTTTTTTGTAGGAGGTGATAGGAAAAAAATATCGAGTGAAATAAGGAGCGTTTGTTTTTTACACGAAAAATAAACGACAGATGAAAGTTTACCAACATGTCCGATCACCTTGTGGACGATTTTTTGTCAGATATCTGAAAAAAAAATCCATTGAAGCAAATGCCCGTTTCAGATTTTTGTACAACGAACGAAAAAATCGTTCATCGTCCATCTGTCGAACGAAAAAATCTTGATGTGTAAACCCACCTTTACTCTCCTTCCCAACTCTTTGCATAATGCAGGCACTTACAGTAGCTTAGTTATGTCTTGGTGTAAATAAAAGCGTTAGCCAAGATGTATGTCAGAGAGTGGTTGGATCCTACCTGCACAGGACACTTTCCTACTTAGGTTGTTGATGGAGATCTATTTTCCTGGAATGGGGGAGTATGTTTCCATCATGCAAAGAGGAATGGATTAGCTGGCCAAGCCTTCACACTGTGCCAGGGAATCAGTAAAGAGGGCCACAGCATGATATCATTCTTGGAATGTAGGGTGGTTAATACACCGACTTTTCTGGTGTCATTAGAGACCCTATAGCTGCACTACCCATTGCACTACTCATTTGGCCAATACTTCAGGACTTTCAAGACCAGGAGAAAGGGTTAAATCCAGCAGCATATTTTGAGGAGTTAAGCTGGACATTTACGCCACGATTTTTAGTTCAATTTTAGTGCGATCGTTTATCAAAATCGCGCGATCAGATTGAATAAAAATTTAAGCATGCCAAAAGCGATCAAGCGATCGATTTTGTCAAAAATTGGACAGAAAAACGATCGTTCACGGATCCGTTCTGATGGATAATTTTAATAAAAAGCACATGAATCGAGTGCTGTTAGTTGTCTCATGCAATCGTTTTAAGCGATCCATCTATGATTCTTGTGGAAATTACCTTTGTTTGTGTGTTGTTGGTCACTGGCCAGTTCTTCAGCTAACGTCACTCCAAACCCATAAATGTGTGCATCTGAGACTTTCAGGATAGAATCGCCCGGAAATTGAATGCATGGTAAGTTGCAGTTTGCGATTGTTTTCGCAAATTAAAATCGATTCCGGAATGGGCGATTGGATTAAAAAACGATTGAAGGAAAATCGTGGTGTGTATGCCCAGCTTTAGACATTGTCAGTAGGTCAGTAGGTTTACAAAGGTTTTGTAGCTCTGCATTTGTATGACAGGACATAAACTGCGATGTTTCTATTACTGACTGGAGACTGGTGTAGATGCATGGATCCGAAAATATTAATATAGTTATTTTCAATTCTGATCTGCATTTACTAATTGCTTTAAAAGATGGCAAGACTTTTTAACTGGTTTCCTTTTCCAATAAATTATTAGACATATTATCTACACAGAAATTTTAAGAGTAAAAGTCATGAACGAAATTTGACCTACTCTGGGTGGGCTTCAGTCTCCCCAAAATAATCCCAAGCCACCTTAAAAATACAGTGATATACCAATACTTGCTAATTCCTTCCTATTACTCTGGGGGCAGAGCCCCCCTTGTCTAATAATACTAGTTACATCCCTGATGATAGTTGTGGATAATGTTGACACTCCAATGTCCCATCCATAGATATAAGATCCAGCCATTTTGGGTTTTTTTTGGGGGGGGGGGGGGTCCTGGCTATCATCTACCCACTTAACATGCCCTAACATTCATTTTCAGGCCAATTGCATGTAATGTGAACTTTTTGGACATTTTGTTAACATGAACTTCTCAACATGTCTTAACCTGACCTTCCACCTATCAGTAGAACAAGAGGATAGGGGTCTCATTTTTCTACTTGGAGCACTTACAACTTTGTAAAGATTCTTCTGGCTTCCAGTTACATATCCAAGACAGCAAATGAAATTAAATCTCCCCTATGGGACACTAAGTGCTGATTATACCCTTCCCCACTATATCCAAAACAAAAACATTTTGGCACTGAATGTACACTGAATGTATTAGAGCAGCCTGAAGCATAAAAAGATTTATATTGAGGTCAGGTAGGTTGCTGGCAGCACCTATTAGACCTCAGGGAAATTCTCCATCTCTATCTGCTCCAGGGTTTTTTTCTCTGACAAGCCAGTGGCCAGGTACGTAAAATGGCATATTTATAACAATTGGAGAATTCTTGAACACTGTCAGAAACGTTAAGTCCAACACATGGGGCATAAATAATTAAACGCACCAGGTACAGTTGCCTGGTAGAAGTTGTCTCTTCAACAAATACACAGCTTAAACTGACATTTACTTTGGTTGCTTCTGCAATACCTGCAGTTCATACTTAGAAATTGAATATGCTTTATATAATCAATTTACGTTGCTTTGGATGGGGATTGAGGCTCAAGGGTGCAGAAGGAAGCTTCAGCCCTCAAGGGCTTCTCTATTGCATGGGCATCGAACCGTGTATGGGGGGCTTAACTTCTGTAGCTAAAGTGTAGTTTCACTTGTGACTTTATATATTTGCAAAGAGCAGAACAATCAGGTTTCAACCACTTTCTTACAGCTTAGAACCACCTGCTGGTTGTTTACATTAGAGGGCTGTCAGTCTGATAAGATACCATTTTAACCCAAAAATTTCTACTACGCTTTAAAGTGCTTTTACTTTTTGTTTATGTTATGTAAATACTTGTATGCATAGTCTGGTCAGGCGTTTAGTTAAACCACAACATTTTACCAGATTTCATTGCACTTTTTGGCATATAGACAAAACATATTTACTTTTTATACATTTGGGTCATTATAAGCAGGGGTGCACTTAAGTGGTACTCTGGTACTCAAAAGGGGCCAAAAACTACCTGCATTATTGTTACACAGCTCCTATGTGTACTAACAACTTGGAGGCACTCCATTTCTGGGCGGCTGCAGCTAAATGTTACATGTATACAATTTATGTCACTTGGATAACTGCAGGGAAACATGAATAACTATGAAAGGTTGCAGTTAGGGTGTGAAATTGGGAATGTTAATTAATAATCAAGAAAAAAAAGGTTGGACTTCTAAGTGTTGATGATCTGGGGGGTGAAAGTCAGAGTAGACATATGTAACAGTAAAATCTGACAAGAGAAAAGCACTGGGTGACAGCTGGAATATAACTATGAAAGATTGACATTTGGATTGCAGGTAGTCTCAGGGGTTAGTTACATCAGATTGTTAAGTGAGAAAATGTCAGGGTTGCACTACTGAGGTATGAGATCTGGTGGTTCAAATGGTCTTGTACTGTGAGAGTTACATGTGAAAGCCAGCTGGTGACCCGTGGATGGAGACAGCTAATCGGAGGATCAATCAGGAACAGGGAGGTCCATCTGCAGCAGAATCTACCATGCAGGAGGCTGGCGCAGAGGACAGTGAGGGAGACGGTGTTTGGTACTCACCCCATATGTAGGGTGGTCTTCCTCACTATCTCCTTGTACTCACCTGAGGAGGTCACTTAAAAAGTTATGTGCACCGCTGATTATAAGACATATATAACTGATGTTTTTTAAATGATAATTCAATTGTTACACTATATTGCAGAATCTGTAATCTCCCCAGCCAGCTCTCAGCACTTAACATTACAATTACTCTTTTCGGCAGAAAGGAAAGAAAAAAAAAACCTGGCGCCACATTTACGCTATACCTAAAACTCACAAGTGCAGGAGCCAAAATGGAATGTATCAGTCATAGTTACTGGTTCAGGAAACGTTTACATTTTTATTCCGCTATGATCTAAGCTCCAACCGTTTACTGACCTGGAGTTTTAATCACGCCTGAAAATGTTTTAGCAAAATCGCAGGTCCTTTATTATTGCCCGGAGCAAAGTGAAATGTCTTGGCTGACAAGTTGTAAAGAAAAGAGAAGGTCTGCTTGTGAACCTGCGCCTTCCACAACTTTCCCCCAGAGGCGACATTCATTCCTCTTTCAAAGTGCTTACTCGGCTCTGGAATTTTCATCGCTTTCATAACTCAGAGGATTTTCCTTCTTTTGTGTGTGCCAGCAGTGCAATATCAGAGAATCTGTGCCCTCACCTAAACCCCCGCGGCATCATGGACACATTGACCTACTGATCGAGGATTTGTTTTTTCAATGATTGGTCCATATCCCAAAAATATTCAGTAACCTTAGGCTAGCTATTTCGAGATGAACAATTGGCTGGGTTGTCTACTCTTAAGGCCCCCATACATCTTTTGATTTCCCTACGGTCTATGGAAGGTTCCATCGCAAGAATCGAACGAACTGTGGTTGAAATACCCCCCACATGGAGAAACCGATATTTGATCGATGTTGGTTCATTAGATCGAAAGCATAACCAAAGGATCGTAAACACACCACACCGAATGTATGAGTATGCTAATTATTTTAAGCAAGGACATATTTTGGAAAGTAACAGGCATAACAACATAAAAAAAATCTATGGTGTGCTTTAGGTATGGAAATATGGACCTCAGCAGAGGGCTAGGGAGGTTAACCTTCCTTGCGGTACACTTATTTACCATTTTTTGTTCCCTAAAATATAAACCAATTGCAATATATATTCTGATTTGCCACCTGCCTGCACCCCCTGCACATTGCCAGTGTCCGGACCCCGGATGCTATTGCCGTGTATTTACATGAAAGCAGTCCCCACCTCCCCCAGCATCCTCACTGATGTTGAGAAGGTGTAACCTGACACAGCAAGAAGTAGAAGGCTTATGCTGGCCATACACATACCGATAAACGGACGGATTTTAATCTGACCGACGGGCGTGCGCGCTCTCGCCGTCGGTCAGGTTAAAATCCGGCCGTTTATCGGCATGGCCCCACTTCTCGGCCGGCCAGAGATCCGACATGTCGGAAAATCTGAGCCGATGGGAGCCGATTGCCATAAGCAGCAATGAAGACGGCGTCTCCATCGCTGCTTATGGCCGGCACACAAAGGGTGCCTGGCCGATTGTGGGGCCCCAGAATGCAATGGGAGGCTAACGTGATGACGTCATCACGTTAGCCTCCCGGAGCGACATCGGGGGTAGTCTGCTACACACATCGGCGTGTGTATGGCAGGCATTAGCAGCAATAGGCAAGCTACCCCAAGTGTACTTCTATTGGTAAGAAAACCTACCCCTAACTACACTCAGGGTTATCGCTTCTGAGGTTAACTTAGTTTCAGTTTTCATACAATTTGCATGCATTTGCAAGATAATGTTAAATGTTGGCATTTCATTGATTACCTCTATTTATAAGTACATTTCCCATCCTTGAAAGTACAATGGTTATAATTTAATTTAAACAGAATACAATATGGGGTCTAGGCCCGTTGCAAATGGATGCATGGACTTGTGACACCTATGCTGGGTGGTCATTACTGGCAATAACTTTCTTGCTTCCAGGAACAAGAAGTGGGACAGACATCAATGGAAGATGCAGCTGGGTTTGGATCAGGTAAACAATCCTGAGTGTGGCAGATGGTGTTCAATATTGGTTATAAAAATCTACCCCGAGCCACGGTCGGGATCACTGCCTGTAAAGGCCCCCATACATGTCTAGATTTTTCATCCAATCAACTTAATTTAATACATTTTTTTGTTGATTGATTGAAAATCTATGGCAGCCAACATGGTTAGATCAACCTAAAACAATTAAAATTGGGAAAAAAGTTGACTGTTACTACAGTTGGCAAACATACAATCAATCACCAATTTCCCTGATCCCAAAAATTTTTCTTTTTAAGTTGATTGAACAGAAAATCTAGACGTGTATGGGGGGCTTAAAAAGTATGAACACATACAACAATAACATGTAACAATGAAGAGATCTTACATGGCCCCTTTTATTTTGTTAAGTATACCAGCGCAGTGAATCTTATGAGTAAAGACTCCCACACACTTCTAGATTTTCCATTCAATCAACTTAATTCAATAAAAAAATTTTGTTGAGTGATTTTTTTTGTTGAAAATTTTCAATCGAAAAATGATCGGACATGCTGGAAAATGGATCGGTGGATTGAAATTGAACCTTAATTTAATTACTGCATTCATCTCTTTTATGGAGAATTGCAGAATAAATACAACAAAAAAAATATCTAAAGCTGGGCATACACGTCACGATTTTGTAAAAAATCGGACAGAAAAACGATCATTCACGGATCCGTTCTGGTGGATAATTTTATTAAAAAGCACATGAATCGAGTGCTGTTAGTTGTCTCATGCGATTGTTTTAAGTGATCCATCTATGATTCTTGTGGAAATGACCTTTGTTTGTGTGCAGTTGGTCACTGGCCAGTTCTTCAGCTAACACCACTCCAAACCCATAAATGTGTGCGTGCAAGACATAATGAGACTTTCAGGATAGAATCGCCCAGAATTTGAATGCATGGTATGTTGCAGTTTGCGATCGTTTTCGCAAATTAAAATCGATTCCGGAATCGGATGGGCGATCGGATTAAAAACCGATCGCAGGAAAATCGTGGCATGTATGCCCAGCTTTATACTTATTTTAAGCCGGGCACGCACGGCTTGACTTTCCTCCAGTTCAAGGAAGCCCAACCACGGCGCAATGAGATCCCCATCGGTCCCAATCCAAAGTAATTGAAATCAAACAGTATTTTCCCTGTTTGACCGAGTGGGATCAATCAACCATTTGAAGGATAACAATACATTTTAATAGATTTGAGCACAATCGAGCACCAAACCAGAAGTTGGTGGATTTGTCTTTTGAACACCCCTAACCATTTTAAATAGGCATGTCCCACGTGTAAATATACGGTTACAAGGTGCGTTTTGACGCACACAATATATGGCAATGCACCTATTTAAAATTATTAGGGGACATCCCAAAGATGACATTTGTTGTGTTTTGCCAAATCCTTGCTTCAAACACAGGAATATTTTTCCTTTTCAGTCACTACATTGACGCAAGGCTAATCAATGCCAGAATATGCACGTTAACATGAGGGTATTGCTTTTGGCATGTCAACAAAAAAACACGTTCTGATGAATCAATAACACATCACTAATGCTTGCTGCGTTTTTGGACAGGTTAGCGTTAGCACGTCCTAAGCACACATTGGAGACATGGCCTTTATCCCCCAAAACTATTATTAGACTTTACATACTTAGGCTGGCCATACACAGGTCAAAACCCATGCAATGGATGAAACCTTGAGCGCAGCGTGATGATGTTGAGCTTCCTTGAGTGAACGGAGAATTGAAAAGCAGACATGTTCGTTCTCTGGCCAACCGAGCTTTGGGGCGATAGGGAACTGTCGCCCCATGTAGGCACCCCTGAGCGTCGACTGAGCTTTCTTCGAGCAAAATGCAACCGATTCGAGCACAAACTATCACTATGAATGCAAACGGCGATCACTTCTGCTCTACTGTATTAAAATATTGAGCTGTGCATGCCTAGCAAATACAACAAAGTGTCTGGTTTAAATGCATTTAAAGCGAAAAAATTTTACACTTCCCTGTAAAAAACGCAAATGAAATGAATTGCCACTAAACTTAAAAATCACAATTCAATAAAGTAATCATCATCATCATGTAATCATCTGGATGGTAATCAGAACTTCACATGAAGCCACACTAAAATCCTTCTGTCTTCTGGTGTATGAGCTCACCAGAATGTATATAAAGTGGTATTTGTTTCATTTCTAAATCATCATTTTGTTGATTGTGAACCACTTTAAAGAAACACAAATGATCTTGGTACAATCACGCTAAGGAATATTCTGTGCCATAAAAACTCTTTGGTCATCAAGTACGCTGGGTAATAATTTGTGTAAGCTGCTAAACTCCAGACTCAGACTTGGTATGACTTCATATCCGTGAGACTCATAACTATAGCCGGCCATGCGACAATTTCCAGCTCCGGCAGTGCGGGGAGCCCAGGACTGTCTGGCTGTGTAGCTTTATATCCAGACAGCAATAACCATTGGCAATTTAATGTAATGAATATGTACAGGTATTGTACTAGAATGGTAAATCACTTAAAGGAGGGAACTTTTCATGGTATTAGAAGGAAGGAGGTAGGTTGCCATTAAAGTGCATATGCTTGCTTATTTTGTTCTGTCAAATATAACAGTGAAAGAATGAGGGTATAGCTGGTCCATACTTGGAAACATAAAGTTGGCTACAGGTAGATTCTCCCTCGATAGATGAGGGACCGACTGCAGGCACCTTAAGTGTGCTGGCCATTACTAGTCATGGGATTGGCTGGGAATTTACCAACATGTTGGATCACCATGTGATCCGACATGCAAGAGGATCCTGGTCGAGCTGACCAGGTGGACACGCGATTTGTGGCCGAGCAACTACCGGGTAATTGGCAGGAATGTGTATATGGCTACCTTAACTTTTTCTCCTACCAGGAAACTTTCTATGTGCTTTACCTGTGCTGCACTCTACAAGTTTGCATTTGTATCAGTTGGTTCATATCTCTCTGTACAGATGGTTATGAAGTCTACATCTAGATATAGACAGACCTGGGCAGACTTGTGACCGGTTCCTTGATAAGATTTGTTCCATAAGAGATTGTTCTGTAAAAGCAAATCACTTTATATGCTGTTAGTACTGTACATTCACAACATACACAATGTCAGCAAGTAACAATGATACCCATGTGCACAATAAATGTAACCAAGGTCGACCTCTGCATAAGCCATGGTCAAGGAAAGAATAGCCACCCATACTGGGAAAAATTTCCAGCCCCATGTATTGTTCCTTTTAATAACATGGGATCAAGTGAATACTAACTGGCCGGTACAGTAAAATAAAAGCCAAGTAGTAACCCTATAACCCCACCCTACACAGTACTAGGTGGCTGAATTCAGATGGGCGGATGAAACTCATTTTCTACAACCAACCACCTGACAATTGTGGCCCATTGGTTTTCATGTGGTTGTCCATCAGAGATGGTCACTTTTTTTTTTTATTCAACATTTGATCCTGTACTATTGCTACTGGGATTGGAGAAGAGGAGACAGCAGAGGGTTTATCCAGATAGACTTACTTTTGATGACACTGTGCCAATTATTGTCCCCTTCTGATGACTCTGTGCCATTCATTGTCCTCTTCTGATCACTCTGTACCAATCATTGTCCCCTTCTGATCACTCTGTGCCATTCATTGTCCCAAAACAGGGTATGCGTTAAAACATGTGCACAAGCCTCCCATTGATGGCAATGGGGCTATGACTGTCTCCACAACCCGTCAGAGCCCCAGATCCGCTGGTCTGAGCCTCCGTCACGTTGATGGTGACGCAGCCATACGCGCCTTTAGGAACCCAAGACCTGGCAGAACCCAGCGGATCCAATAGCAGGCGTGGAGCCTAGGGCAAACACACAACATTGTATCACATCACACTGCAGACATTAATGGAGCCTAAGTTAGTTTTTATTTTTGGTACTTAGTCTAGAACACCTAATTCTAATTTCATGGATTTGGAATGGTGTTAAACATAGGGCTGTATGTATTAATGGATGTTTCATTAATGTAAATGATTAGAAAGAATACCGTATATATGTCATTGTGCTAACTAAGTTCTAATGTTTGCCTGTCCAGATATATTAATTCTAGGGTGTACATACTTTTTTACATGACTGTGCATGAACTTTTCTGACCTTTATACAATTGCTTCTGTGTTTGCTCATCACAGCCTGCCATGACAACGTGTTGTTACTACAGATTTAGGTAACACTTTAGTGAAAGTGATGATAATTACACTTGCATAGCATTTGATGACATTTGCCTTACAGTTAGCTAATTACATTACAATGTTCATGTAGTAAAGTAGTTCCCAACTTTCCATGCAGGGCCCCCCTTTCCTATTTAGGAACTTTATCAAGCCACCCCCTCCCCCCTCCCTATTCAAACACAGGTTAAGAATGAGGG
>CM070037.1:106874037-106886723 GCA_036250615.1 Ptychadena robeensis | reverse complement strand
CCCTTCACCGGAGGAGGGATCGGGGGTGTGTGGTGTAGTGTTTCCCCTGCTGACACTACAATCCTCATCTCCCTCCCTCCCTCCCGGCTGTAGTCTGTCTCAGCAGTCAGTCAGTCCGGGTGATGACTCTCATACACAACACAAGTGGATTGTAGACGATCACCGGAGCCGAGAGTTCACCGCACCGATCACCGACCACCATCCACTGTGACCACCCACACCGGCAGCCCCGAAGCCACGATGGTGGCGAAGGATTATCCCTTCTACCTGACCGTCCGGAGGGTCAACCTCACGCTGGAGGTCAAGACTGCGGCTGCCAAAGTCGGCGAGGTAAAGTGGACGGGGTCCCCGGGGTGTCCTGTGAGGCTGGGGGTCCGGGGTGTCCTGTGAGGCTGGGGGTCCGGGGAGTCCTGGGAGGCTGGGGGTCCGGGGAGTCCTGGGAGGCTGGGGGTCCGGGGGGTCCTGGGAAGCTGGGGGTCCGGGGAGGCTGGGGGTCTCCGCGGTCCGGGAAAATGAAGAAGACTGCTCCGTAAGATGTTGGAGTCCGGGGTGTCTGGTTTATAGTGAGACCCCCGAGTGTGGTGACAATGTACATTGAGCTGATGGAGTGCTCATAGAATGTAGTGTCTCTTCTGTAAATGCCCATTGCCTGGCTGACATGTCTATCCAGTGACTGCAATCAGAGCCAGCAGTCTAGGGCTGAAGGTGGCAGAAGTTTCTTCCCAAAATATTTTGTGTCTCCTTTACCTTTTTTTTCAATCACATGGATGTAATATTTGCTATGGCAAGGTTACCAACCAAGCTATACCTCTTCTTCACATAGCACTTGCTATAGAAAGGGTGCCTACCCAGTCGTACCTATTTTTCACAAAGTAATTGTTATGGCAAAGGTTACCAACCAAGCCATGCCTATCATTCTCATAACAAGTGCTATGGCAAGGGTGCCTACCTAGCCGTACCTATGCTTTATGAAGCACTTGCTATGGCAAGGTTACCAACCAAACTATACCTATCCTTCTTATAGCAATGGCAAGGGTGCCTACCTAACTTAACCTATTCTTCAGATAGAAATTGCTATGGCACGGCTACCAACCAACCCCATAGCAATGGGGAAGGGTGCCCACCCAAATATACCATTCTTTTTATAGCAATTGCTATGACAAGGTTGCCTACCCAGCTATACCTATTAGTCACATAGCAATTAATAAAACAGCAAGGTTGCCAACCAAACCATTAATATACTCCACATGGCAATAGCTATGGCAAGGCTGCCTTCCTAACCATACCTATGCTTTACATCGCAATTTCTGGGGCAAGGTTGTTTACCCAACCATACCTGTTCTTTAAATAGCACTTTGTGTTGCAAGGGTCCCAGCCATATTTATTATTTAAATAGCACTTTGTGTTGCAAGGGTCCCAGCCATATTTATTATTTAAATAGCACTTTGTGTTGCAAGGGTGCCTAACCAGTCATATTTATTATTTAAATAGCATTTCCTAAGGCAACAGCACCTACTCATGCATTCCTGATCTGCAGATATCACTTGCCATGGCAGGTGTGACAGATCCATGTTCTAGTGACCCCCATTAGGTACATTGTTTGTGTGTCTTCCTAATGTACGGTGCGCATTGTTCTTTCGCTTCTTATTTCTTTGGATTTCTTTTAGCGGAGGAGCTGCTATGCTTTGAACAATTATACGGATGTGTTGAGGTTTTCGGTGTTTGTTTTCACTTGTTGGAAGTGACTAGCGAGATATTCCATCAGCGTCCTATGTAAAGTGTTAAACTCGGCCGATGCGGTGTTTTGGTTGGGAGGGCAATGGACGTTTGCAGAATGCCATTTACCAAAACTATGAAACAGAACATTTCACAGCAGACCTGCCTGGACAGATCTCTAGTAAGGCTTTACCTGTCAAATGATTATAAAGCGTTGCTGGAGCCAAACCTACTTTCATTTGCGCCGTAATCTCTTGTCAGCGGTTAGAACCTAAACATGTCAGAGAAAATAATTTCATATTTCTTAATCCCCAGTGAATCTGAAGCATGCTTATGTCTTCTTATCTAGTATATGGCAAAGTCCTACCGATGTTTATATTCTGATGTGTCTATATATAGCGTCTTACCTTGTATTCAAGTCTAAACAGTTATGGAATCTAATAGTGTGTATACACAATGTCAATATTGCTTTGAGAACTTTGCATTATTATGTTACTGTATATACTCAAGTATAAGCAGAGCTTTTTTAGAACCAAAAATGTGTTGAGATGAAGAAAATTTGGCTTATACGTGGGACAAGCGATGACTCTGACTTAAATGCAAAACCTCTAAAGGTAGCCATACACGAGTCGATTCTGCCTCAATAGATGAGGGATAGACTTCAGTGGGATCAGTCATCCTGATCGCCCGGCACCCTTTGTATGCCATCCCCATTCAAAGTAATGGGATCGGCTGGGATATTACTGGCATGTCAGATCACCATGCGATCTGACATGTGGGAGATTCCTGGCCTGATTGACGGTCAATTGGGCGAAAAATCAGGTGCAAATCGGGCCGTGTATGTCTACCTTTAACATGATATTATCACCAAGTGATGGAGATGTAGAGAAGAGTTGCTCTAGCACATGTAGTTTCTGCTACCATGCTGCGCTCGAGCGTTCGTCAAATGGCAAATTGATGCGCACCACTTAGCACAATCGATTCCTGTTGGATACTTTAGATGAGGACCAGAGTTTTACCAACATGTTGGTTCCCTGTTTGGTCGACATTTCTTCGAGTGAAGAAAGGCTACCTTTATTTTATTCAAATGAAAGATGTATCTGTGTATGGGGACCTTTTTAAAGCATTTCTAATTGACTTTAAACTTAAATATGCATTGCAATTCTTTTTTTTGCAATGTTCCCACAATCCTTCTCTACATCTCTAGTTATTTGGTGATGTATCATACTTAGGGTGTTTGTATCTAATGCTGGGCATACACGTGTAGATCCACATGTGACCGATACCCAGCTAAGTGCTCATCACGTCAACACGCTGCGCTCGAGCGTTGCACGTCATTGCGCTGCACTCAAGCGTCATCTATATTGGCTGCGGTCCCCATCTAAAGTAATGAAAATTCAACAAGGTTTTACAACATGAAGGAAACCTGTTGATTCCGCTTGAAGGAAGCCTGGATGTCTCAATTGTGTAATAGATTTGTAATTGATCGGGGCAGTGCTCTATTGTGCTCAAATCGGTTACAAAATCGAGCCGTGTATGCCCATCTTTTACTCAGAAAGTCAGATCTCTAATAATACCAAAAGCATCTTTGCTGTGCCTTAGCTGCTGCATTTTCCACCCTAGGCTTATACTCGAGTCATTCTGTTTCACCAGGTCTTTTGGAATAAATGAGGTGCCTCAGATTATATTCGGGTCAGCTTAATCTCGAGTATATACGGTAATTGTGCAGAAGCTACTAGATGCTGTTTATATTTTCATGCAAATACTCAAAACTTTTCATAAAGATTTATACTTAGTTTAGAAAGAAACTTTTTTGTTGTGAGTGGATGTATTGTGACTGCATGTTTGTACAGAGTCTAGCAGGCAATGTATTCATGACTGGCAGACCGGAGGATTTACACGGAAAAGCTCTTTTTGTATTCACGCTGAATATGTTTTATCTTGTATGTCTAAACACGAGCACTCTGCTGAAACCTCAATAGAAAATGAAAATTCAAAAGATTGTGGTGATCATTAATCTTCTTGTTAAATGATAAACGTGAGAGGCGTAGGATAAAAATCTGACAGGTATTTTCTGCTCCAGGAAGCAATCGGTTTATACTTCCATGTCAGAGTATGGACTTCCTTCCGAAATATGTTGAACTTGCTATGGTAGAATGATGGAGAGTTATAGGCCTGTGGTTTAGAAAAGCTCTCAAGTTATTGAGGAAAGCCAGGCAATTAGCATCTTCAGAAAGAGAGGTCAGCCATTATTAGTGCTTGTTCCCACTAGAGCTATTGGTCGCTTCATGTGGCGTCCGCCGGTGGTTTGCGATTTTAGCTCTTTTGCAGGCCGGTTAAAAAAACACCCGTGTAAATGTAGCCTCATGCACTTAAACATATATTTGTATATGACTTTAAATGTCCAGATAGAATCAAGCAAATCGATTTTGCCGCCTTGTCATTTGTGGTTGTGCGGGTTGTTTTGCTGTGGATATGAGATCACCCCATTTCTGGGGGTGACTTTCTTGTACACAACCATGCACACCTGGGCAGGACAGGCATGTTGTTACAATCACTTCATTTGTAATGGACTTTGATTTGACAAACTGATTTGTTGACAGCATTGAGTGACTAAGACTATGTCTCCACAGCGCTGTGTGATCTGTCGGGACCCCTGCGTTCAGCACAGTGTTTGGCAGGGGTCCCGAAGGATCACATACACATTACCTGCCCAGCGGTTGCTCTGTTTAAAGCAGGCAAAGTGTATGTGATCGGGACCCCTACCAAGCACTGCGCTTAGTGAAGGGGGTCCCGGCGGATCAAACAACACTGTGGAGACATAGCCTTAAGCCCCCCATACACCTTCAGATTCCTCCATACAATTTCCATCAGATCTACCAACAACTATGTAGTATAGTGACCTCCCTGATAGAATACATAGTGATTGGAAGGTGTAGAAATTTCCTCATATTCCATGGTTTTGGTAGATGAAAAGTTGATTGTACAGAAATTGCATGGTAATTGTATGTGGTGTATGGGGGGCTTTAGGCTTAATTTACACTGTCAGTGACTCCTGCTGCCGTGGAAGAAACAACTCCCTGCGAGCGGCTGCAAAATAGTGCAGGCATTCGCAGGTCATCTAGATTAAGACCCCATCAAGGTCCTAATGTTGCGTCCACTGGTCGGTTACGTTAAAAGGTTGTTTACCTGGCACTTGAAAACCGCCATTGTAAATGAGCCCTAAGTTTTATTGCAGCTACATCAATAACTAAAATAAAAAAAAACCAACATAAATATTCTTTTCAGATGCATTTATCATGTATTTATTCTATTTGTAATGTGATGTATCGAATGAAATGGCTGAATACTAGTAAAGGGTCAGTTTTCACCTTCCGCCATATCATGTTGCCCAGAATGTTGCCTGCAGCTTCTAGATTGCTTCCAATCCCCAGGGCTCATTCTTTACCATTGCTTCTGCTCTTGCTGGAAGAATACTGTTCCAGGTCTATTCCCCCATACATACAAGCCGGACTGAACTCCACATAAGGTTCTCATCACCTGTTAACAGGAGTTTTCAATCTTTCCCATCTGCCTCATCTGGTTTAAAGTGAACCTGAGAAAGAAGCTGAATGCCGGTCACTCTGGATATTCTGTGCAACACGCAAGGTGGTTTGGAGGGTCTGCGGCTTATAGATGTGAGCACTTTGTAGAGAGCGGTGCTAGGGTTACTGCCAGGCACTGCCTAGTACAGTATCTAGACGTGTCAGATCACCCCTGCGTGCTTCCAAACTATTTATAGTCCCACGTAGAAGCAGAACTATGACTTTCTAGCACAAGTAGAAGTTTATTTTAATTATTTATGTATTAGTGGCCTATTCCACAGCAGTGCAGGCGGAACAATGTTGAACCTTAATCGTATATAGATGGTGGTCAAGAACAAAGTACGGTAACCTAAAAGCAAAATAGAATGGAAACCAATACATGGAAAGAACTTGTATATCACATGCATTCAGTGATACTGACCAAGTACAGTAGAACTAGACATACACACATCAACATTTCTCATTTGACCTTAGACGTGATAGGCTTGTGCAGTCTAAAGTCCCCCATAGACACTCTGATCCGTGTGTGATTGGTCGCCCATTCGATCGCGACATGTGATTGAGTCATCGACAGTCGATTGTTCAAAGATCTAAGAGCACACCACTACTGCTACGTTTCCTCACCCCAGTTTGCCGGTTAAAAGAGAGGATCTACTCCTTTGTATTCAATGTATCTGGCAGAGTAGATTAGGCCAAAAGGGTCAATCGTACAGCGAGCGATGGAAGGTGTCCACCAACAAAGTTTGTTTGATGGACAATCAACTGAAAAAATGGACATGTCTCATCAGTGAACGAATTATCGATTTTGGACAGTCGATCGCTCAAGGTAGGCAAGCTTAGATTCCTGAACGACCGATTGATAAATCGTTTGGCGCGGGTGATTGTTTGAAATTGGAACGGAAAATTCATACGTCTCTGGCTGGCTTCACATCGATCAGTTGGCTTGTGCAGTCTAACATTAATCAATCGCACCCCACACAGTGTGTAGTTTCAACACTGCGCACATGCTCCATAGTACTATTGGATACAAAATTGATCGAAATAAAAAGAACCCGCATTGTAAGATTGAAATTTATCAACATGTCCAATCACTCCAATGTCCAATTTTGTTTTCCATTTCCATCACTTTTGGTCTATTGATTCAGGTAAAATATTGATTTTCAAATGATCCACTTAAACAATCGGTTTTCTAAGTTGATTGACTTGAGAAATCGAACCATGTATGGCCACATTGAGGCAAGGTTTGGTGCTTATCTTAAGATTTGTTAGCATGATCAACCTTCAATTTGACTTTTGAATATTCATGTCTATTGGAAATCAATTTATCATACTACTACCACTATAACACCTGTCTGTGAAGGTTCTCATTCATCCAGGTCATTGTATATCTGTAGTGTTTAATTCAAATCAACTGGACTTGCTGTGTTTATTTCTTCAGAGGGAATTGATAAAGCCAGTTTGAATTAAAACATCTTCAAGAGAGAAACACAGCAAATCCAGTTGATTTGAATTAAACACTAAAGACCCCCATACACCACATACAGTTACCATGCAATTCCTGTACAGCCAACTTTTCTTCTACCAAAACCATGTAATATGAGGACCTTTCTACACCTTCCAATCACTATGTATTCTATCAGGGAGGTCACTATACTGCATAGTTGTTGGTAGGTCTCATGAAAGTTGTATGGAGGAATCTGAAGGTGTATGGGGGGCTTAAAGATACCATAGTACCTGTCACAACTCGTTCATTGCTAAATTTTTACTGAATTGAAATCATTGATATGATGGAACATAGTCACTTGGTCACTTTTATTTTTCATATTTTCCCCTTTACTTGTTGAATTGAAATCCTTCTGGAAATCAGCAATCATGATGAGTGCTATAGAATATATAAATGACACATGAACACGATTGCTGAGATTCACCATTAGACTCTTCATGTCTGTTTGGGTCTGTTTAGGGCAGGTTGAAACTAGTTTTGCATATTTGCTCAAAGCCATTCATTTGAGGAGAGCTGCCACCTCATTCAGCTCTTAACATTTGTTTTGGATAACAGAGAAGAGCCAATCATTCGGTGAACATGTCGAACCTATTATGTGTATTTTATTTTATTTCCCCCTAAGGGCTTGTTTCCATTACGTCGGGAGCCCTCCGCTAAGCGTACACGCTTAGCGGGGGTCCCCGACGTAGCAGATAGACTTACCTGCTCGGCGGACGGGTCTGTCTTCATTGCGCCGACCCGATCCGCCGGTGTCAGGCTGAACGTAGTCGAGTACGTTCAGCCTGTACACCGGCGGATGTCTAAACAGACCATCCGCCGGCAGGCTGAGTCTATGGGGTACGTCGGGACCCCTGCTTAGCGTATACGCTTAGCGGAGGGCTCCCGACGTACAATGGAAACAAAGCCTAAGACTTTGTTGTTTCAAGGTTGTGAGTGTAATTGCTCCCAGTACATGTGGCTTGCAGTTGTTGAAGTCAAGTGTTAATATCATGCCATCCATAGTCCAGCTTCTAAGTAGTTTTAACTATTGCAAACAATTAGAAAGTCTTTCTAATTAAAAAGATGTATTTATATGATATATGTGCTCAGTTGGGCATCTGTTGTACGGGAAACTACCCGCAGTATTATACAGAACCTCTGGAGAAACTAATGCTACCTCAAATATTACTTATTATATACATACAGTGATGCGATCGGGGGCAGACATGGAAGCATTGGCTGCTCATAATCGCTGGCGGAATCCAGAAAACGGGTAAGTTTCCCCCTATGTTAACTTGATTGAATTTCATCCATCATGAAACTCAATACGAGTTAACTTGGGCCAAACGCCCAGCAGGTCAAAGTAGGCATGCACGGGCTGATTCTTGCCCGGCGGTCAGTTGGCCGCAGTCAGATTCGCCCATCTGGTCAGATCAACCAGGATCCTCCCACATGTTGGATCGCAGGGTGATCCGACGTGTCGGTAAATACCCGGCCGATCCCATTTCTTTGATTAGGGACAGCCAATCCTCTGAGGGACGTCATCACGCTGCAGTCGGTCTCTCATCTATCAAGGGAAAATCTGCCCGTGTATGGGCAGCGTTACTCATAAATCTTTGCATCCTAAGTAACCAGTAAATGGTATCATTTAAAGTAAGTGGTATCACTAAAAGCATAATGCCAAACATTTTGTTAGATTAAGATAATGTTTAAAACCCCTGCCGGGTTTAGATTGATAGTTACGGTATGTGTATTCCTTCTTGTGATTAAAACTTGAATCTCTAAAAAAAACAAAAATATTCCATTGGAAGCAAAGAAGGTGGGCATACATGATTTGATTTATTTGTTCTATTGACTTAAAATCACAATAGACTGTGGGATCAAATATTTATTATATATTATATTTGTTGTCAGCACAACTGAAGTTCTCTATAGATGTGAGAATGGGTAGACTATGTAGTCCAGCAAAGAATTACTGGACAGAGCATACTTAGTATACTATGTCCTATCTTGAGGAATGAATCTATATGACTTAATGCAAATGGCCTTATTTTTGCCTTGGGATTGTGTTGGACAACTTTATGGATATAACCCAAACCTTAAGGTGTGGCAATTCAGCAGCTGCCTTTCTTAAGGTCCCCATACACGGGTCGATACCTGTTCAGTCAATGACCCATGATGTCACGCTGTGCGCATTCATGGCCATCGATCATGCGGGTCAACCTGTTTTCGAGCAAGTTCAGTTGATCCTGTTTGAAGGCAGCTTGATCGAACAGGGAACCAACATGTTGGTAAACCCTGTTCGATCTCCAAGTGTTGCGCATATATTTCCTTTCACTTGATGAATGCCCGAGTGCAGGGTGGTGACGTCACAATGACGTCACCATGCTGTGCTTGAGCGCATTACGACCCATGCCCATGTATGGGGACCTTTATTTTTCTTTACAAGACCTCTAGCCTGCATATTTAACCAAAGTGGTAAATATTTCACAGTATAGAAGGCACTTAGGACCAGATATTTGCTCTTCCATTTACTTATATACACTTTTTATTGAATTCTTTCTCTTATGGCCACATATCCATAGTGTGAAAACATCTACATTTGCCATCATGATTTCCCAGTGAACTACCTGTATTTTCTATTAATTTCTGACTTGTTTTGTTCTTGGTACTAAGTTTATAAGTTGTTGCTAGGCATGATTTCTGTGTTCATTGTGCTGGGAACAATGGGTTGTTATGAATTTGGCGTTTTCGACAGATTGTGTGCTGCTGTTTCCAAAGGGGAGGGTAGGTTCTCCAAGATAAGAAGCCTGAAAAAGAATGACCTTTGTTTTCTCAGGCACTTCTAGACATGCAGCAGCTGCCAGAACCTTTCTGGGATCAACAGGTTTCCTCAGTCTTTGAAGAGACATTCACAGCTAAGGAGGCAACATTCCAGGTCCAGCCGCTGTAGAGTTCATCAAAGAAGCTTGTGGTCAGGGGCAGGGACGTCCCATGTAGAGACTTGCTCCTGTAACACAGTTTGTTCACTTAAAAAATATTCTCATGGAGCACTCGCCAAACTGTGGTGTACAAAACCTGCCATGCCATCACACTGAGTGTGTAACAGCCGGTAAGACAGTTCTATAATCTGTAGAAAGCTGTCAAATGCCGGATTTCATTATCATCACCTCTACGTGTCAACACGGCAAATGTCATTGGTTTGTGGTAGTTTTAATGTAAAACCTAGTCAAAGATTTGAGAAAGCCCTTAAACCCAGGGTGAAACGCATTGGGTTAGAGATATCGCCTTTGATTTGTCATATATGTGAAGCTATATACTGTATGAGAAACCCCTGTTATGAACTACCTGTGTTTCACAATGTATATTTTTATAAGTTGTATGCTTTTTGTTTTGTTTTTTCTGGTAGTTTCCAATAAAATTATTCCCTATTTGATACACACTGGTATGTGGACCTTTTGTACAGTTAAAGTCCCAGGGGCTAGCGACCCCAGGTCTGGCCCTGAGTGGTCTCGGTTCAGACGAATATTTCATATTCATGTGTTGGTTTCTTTGGGGATGTTGGTACAAACGTATTATTATTTAGGTACCCCGAATTGTACTATGGGATTTGAGAAACCAAAATCTCATAAGATGTTAATTGTTATTAAATGTAAATTTCAGTCTTTGTTACTGGTGCATGTCTATAATTGTTGATAATAATAAGGGTTCTTGTTAGGCCACTTCCTGTTATAGGGCATGAGCACTTCCTGTGTGTCTGTCACCCTTCTGCGGCAGCCATTTTTGCACATGTGACCTATGGTACCTTATCCCTGGCACCAGACTCTCCACAATCCATTCCAAAAGTGAACAGGACTGTACATTGCACAGCACCTATGCGAGACTTTGAATGTGTCTTCAAATGAAAACCTCCTTTTCTGGTTTGGTAGATGTTCCATTCTGGTCACCACCAGGAAACCCACTTTGAAAAATTCTAAGCCACCATCGCTGGAGTGCATGTTAGTAGGCAGGACGTGGTTACAAAAGACACTAACAGCAATGAGATACAAGAAGGTACAAGCTAAACTTCTGTAACTATCACAAATTAGCTTTTCCGGAGTTTGAATGTTTCACAGCCTCTCAAGAAAAAGGTTAAAAAGATAATGTTTACAACAGCAAAAAACACCTTTACATAAAGGCATACTTAAAAAAAATAATAAAAAAATAATAGAAATACATAAAAGACAATTGTAAATGTACTAGAGAATTCTAAATAGTGATCTCTATGAAAATAATAGAAATACTGATCCACAATTCCCCCAATAACAACATAAAAAATACAGATACCACCCAGGATCCATTTAAATGTCCTTAAGTAAATAATCATATTCACCCAAACTTGAAAAAAGACTTTAAACAAACCAAATAGCTTCATGTTGGTATAGCGTATGAAGCCATTGTTGGTTAAAGTGAGACAACAAAAGTACACTGATGTAAGATGTTATAGCTATTGGTAACTGTGATGCCAATTAGGTATTCGTTGTACTAATAAGCTGGATTCCAACTATTGCACTGCATAGGCCAATAAGTCTATATCCCACCATTGCATTTATACATTGATAGTATGCTCCAATGCTCAGGAGTGAACCATCTGTACATTGGTGTGCACTGCTATGAAAGGTACAGATGTTTTTAAACTTGTATTCCATACTATGTATTGACAGCTCGTTCTATATATTTCACAAGTGTAAATTCAACCATTTGCCATGCTATTGGGCTGGGGTGTCAAACTTAAATAAACAACGGGCCAAAATTTAAAAATAGACATAGCCAACCTTGATATTTATTAAAAAAACGTTCTTCAACTTCTCATCAGATATAATGACGAACTTTTAAATATGGAAACTTGTTTTGATTAAACATTATTTCTGGAAAAGGAAAAGCGTAATACTAAAACACACATGAAATGAAATATTAAATAAAAGACACATCTGTGCCATTAATTTCTTTAATACATTTAGTATGATGTAATCCCTTCAAAATAGGTGGTGTAGATGCTGGATTAGATCATTGCCTCATCAGTTAACCATTTATAAGACATAAAAGTTCATTTTACATTAAGCATCAATGCTTTTTATGATTTTTATGTGCAACTTTAAGAGGCCAGTTTCTCACTTGCATGTATGTCTATGTAGGTATAACAGGGTAGTTAAGACTTGACTAACCTTTAGGTCCTCCATTCTACCTGTAGGTTCCCTAAATAGGAGCAGTCTGGTTCCAAATTAAAAATGAGATCAGATTTTTGGATTTAATCACTATCTTCTACTGTATGTGTGTGGTCTACAGAACCACAGTAAGGTCTTTTATTTGCAAATTTGTGGCCTGTCTTTAGTGATTTCCCTAAAACAAACGTGATGCGGTCAAGCGGACGAGATTTACAGCAGTGTAAAGAACAAAATACACTTTTATGTTTTCTAAAGTCTCCTCCTGTTGTGTGTTGTTTCACTTATCCGGAGAAGAGTCGATCAAGCATTTTTGTCCTGCACAGGACATGTCATTCAACATATTTCCCAAAGCCGTACAGAAAGGTCAGGTTGGCCGTTTTCTGTCGTTTTACTCCCCGAGCTATTAATAGAGGAAATATTGAGTGATAAGTACTTTCTGCAGACCTTGTAGAACACACTGTAGACCTATATGTTGAATATCTTCTTTATCACCCTTAATAATTCTCTAAAATGATTTTTGCATCGGTCTTCCAAACATCGGTCAATGCCCACATGGTTCAACCGAGTAACTTCGATTGAAGTTTTGGGAATAATTGGTCGGAATGTGATCGGACATGTTGAAAAAAATTTCTCGATCGAAAATCTAAATTGTATTTAATCGGCTGCTATTTCTTATGACCCGACCAATTTAGGTCCGAT
>CM070037.1:106840805-106873937 GCA_036250615.1 Ptychadena robeensis | reverse complement strand
ATACAGTCCGATCGATCAAAGATCCTCGTATCGGAAAACATTGATTGTTTTAAATCGATCAGACGGAAAATCGGGGCGTGTATGGGGGCCTTAAAAGCAGTAAAAGCATCAATGCTGGTACCGAGCGGTTGGTGACTCACTGGAATTCGTAAATTCGATCCTTTCAAAGCTCCAGCTCTTAAAGACCAAATTTCCTTACTATCTTTTCCCTGAAGAAGTGGCCCAGTGGGTCACGGAATGCTCAGTACCAGCATTGATGTTTTAACTGTACTCAATAAAGGAATCTTATTTGCCACGGGTGCCTCTACATGAACCTTTTTTTTCATGTGGGACCCCAACCTATACAGATGGTCTGATACCAGAAGTTAAGGACCCAGCATCCTATAGCATCGGTCACCCACAGGCCACCTGAGCGTGACACAAGCACTGCGTGGAGACAGTGTAAAAAATGTATTCTCCACATTCCTTCCTTCTATAAAAGGTTGCAGGGGGGGGGGGGCAGAACCCCTGGGGTCTGCATGAACCACCAACTAAAAAGTAAGACCACCACTATTCAAGCAGTATTTTTACTTTTGCATGTTTATTGCTCCGCTCCTCAATACGTTCTATTCCCTTCTGTTATTCTTTTTATTATTTCAATTTTTTTTAAACCTACATTTTGTGGAGTAACCTCATACAGCTTACCCATGCTTTGGAAGCATGTGGAAGCCGTCTGCTTAATATAAGCAATAGGTGGGAATAGACAATGTTATAGTAAATGATTTGGTACATGCACTGAAATGATCTCTGTACATGGCTGAACCTGTTTTGACACTGATTCTTATAATAATATACATGTGACAATTTTCTGTTATGCTAGAAGTGCTATGCTTTAATATCTGTAAACAACAACAAAAATATGTTAGGTTATTATCATTTCAATAGGATATTCACTTAGAAAATTAACTGCCATAAGGAGTTTCTGTAAGCAATGTATTGCTGTTTAAATCAGTTAAAATGCTTGGACATAAAGGTGGACATACAAGGTAAAATTTTTCCACTCATTTAAGTTGAAAAATATTATCATTTAAGTCAATTGTATAAAAAACTATCTACCAAAAGTAATGGCAATGTATTATAAAATTAAAAAAGCTGTGCTCTGTACCCATTGTACTAGTATCAGATGGGTTTCCTAGGTTCATCAAAATGTTACATGATTATATTGCACAATTGGGTAGGTTCGCACAGGTGGCCAACGCGTTTCCAGGGCCTCCGCTTTCTCAGAGGTTTCATTCTCTGTGCTGTGGAAATTTGTTGTATTTAAACATACATAGTTATCAAGGTGCTTGTCCTACTTTTTACTCAGTGGGCCCGGATAAGGGCCTCGCGAGGAACGATCGCATTAAATTATAATCTGACGAGTTAAGGTGGAACTTTTGTCGCATAACCAAGGTCATTGGTAGATATAGTTAGGTTATGAGGTAATTATCATAATGATAATATTATCATATTATTCTAGTCCTGGTTCTCTGCGTCTGCACATGATAATTCTATTATGTAGTTCATGATATACTTGTATTACATAAAGTTGAAGTAGACACAATTTTCACTGCACATTAACTCTTGAAATATGTAGTGAAAACTGAATGTTGTGTCTTCCTTTCTATGGTTGTTCTACTCCTTGTTAACATTTAGCACAGTATAATAAATCTGAGACCTCTGCTTAGTGTTGGGACTGAAGTCCGCTGTTGTTTGGTAAATTGATTGTGACTGACCTCCTTATTTCACATGGGACTTCAAACAACATTCTGCTAATTACTTTCTGGTTATGGATGATCAGAGCCGCTTTTGAACAAGTTAAAACTGAGCAGAGAGTCCTCTCCAGCTGCTAATCGGCTAACTCTCCTCTAACCTTATTTTAAATGATGGTGACCACTTTATAGCACATCCATCAAAGCAACAGCAATTGAATTTAAACAGACAATGTCATTGTAGATAATCACAAGCATTTGGCTTAGGCCCCCCCAGCTACTGGCGGCGTGGTTAACATATGTAGCCGCCGTCTTGTTTACACTTTAGATACAGTTGTAAACTAGCTCTGCTTAATGTATGTTGGTCATTCTGAATTATATATCTATTTTATTTCTTGACATTTTGATTCAGCTTGTTGGGAAAATAAAAACTGATTTAGGAGAACTAGTTCAGGAGATGTGACTTGATAGTTATTATTCTTTATTCATGTAACACCAACATATTATGTAACACTGAAAAGTAATAAAAGGGCGTGTGCGTTAGAAACTATATGTTTAAAGTTTTTAATCCTTAAGAGCAAGGTACAAAACTATGGCGCTATTGTTTGGTCTCATTTTCATGGCAGTGAGGTCAACCAGTTTGGGTGAAACTTTATTCCTAAACAGTTAAGGTCCCTGGCATCCATGGCTCGACGGGTGCTCAACAGATGATCTGGCTGAGCACCACTTGGTAACGCCACCACTCTGCGCTCATACACCTGTTGATTGGACAGGAATCAAGGCGCACCACTTTAGGGCACTTTAGAGCACAATCTAGCGTGGGGAACACACATGTTGCGTGATTTGTGCACTAATCTATTAAAATCAAGCTGTTAATGGACACCTTTAGTGATAAAATAAATACATAGGGCAGCATAGTGACTTACTGGTTGACACTGTAAATGATCATTTTTAAGTTTAATAGCATTTTACCATGTTTATATATATCCAAACTGGAGAAACCTGTGTAAAGTGTTTCCTAGGGTCATTTGGATGTCAACATACAGGCATTAGGAATAATCATGATTAAGGTTTACATAGGACAGCAGTTTATTTTGTTACAGCCTGTCTGCCCTGGGTTATCTGGAATACGTGTTGAAATGAAAGCTGCTGGCACTGTAGAAATGCTAGACAAGGCTGAGGCTTTGACATATTCTTCTAGGGTGGGAAAAGGGTATACAGTTAAACTGTACTTTGCATGCCAGCACTAATGTTAGAAAGCTGTCCTAAGTACATATCTACAACAACAAAAAATTTGATAATTTATTATCAAATAACAGATATGCTTAGAACGTACACCATCTGACAGTAATCCCAATTTGTTTCATTTCCTTGCTCCCTCTGTGATTTCAGGGTTATGGGTTTGCAGTAAATAATGAGAAATATGGCTTTGACACAATACAGGAAGTTATATAGTCAAATAGTGTTCAGAATAGAACTTTCCAGGAACCGATGTAAACTGAATGGAATCACATGGAAATGTAATACCACAATTTAATGTATTTTTCGTTAGCCTGCCCGTCACAACTGTTAGGCCCAAGCACTGTCACATGACGAAGTCTAATTACTAGTTCTCTAAGTGTCTTGGAACTACAAACTCAACAAACAATATCCAAATGCAAATTGAAGTAAACCTGACTGACCTAAAATATTTCTAAAGGTTCCTGAGATTACCTTAGAACTTGTACCCACTTTGGCGATTGTCCGCGATCACCCACGATCATTTTAATCGAGCCAATGCAATTGAATGGGCTCTTCTCCACAGCCGCAATCAGGCACGGTGCGAGCCGCCATTAAAAACGATATCCTTTAGATCTATCAACAACTATGTAGTGCCGGGTCCTCTGCAAATGAACAAAGGTAGACTTGATGGTCCCTCATATTACATGGTTTTGGTAAAACAAAAGGAGATCTAAAGGAAATCTGACAGAGAAATCTAAAGGTGTATGGGGACCCAAATCTGGCCACACATTGGTAGATTCACGTGCAATCGACCGGCGATCAAATACAGCATGGTGACGTCACCACAATATAATTGATCGGGGGTCAATTGTATGGTAATCAATGTTACTGTAGATGGGGACCCGGTTTCTCTCCTTTCCCCAGCCTGCAGCCAGCCCCCGCCCTCTTCTTGCAGAGCTGGGTCCGTGCCAGAGCACGATGTTCCTCTAATCTGTTACTTCATCGAGCCGTGTGTGGCTAGCTTAAGTAGTATTCAGTAATAGCCACAGGGGGTTGAGGTTTCCATCTAAAAGTGAAATATTCGTCATATTCCCCATCAACCGACAAATACATTCCAACGTCTGTCCCTGACTGAGAGCTAAGCATTTCCTTTATAGCTGAATCAGAAAACTGAATCAGTTTGCCTTATGGAATCAATAATCTGTGCTGTATGTTCCATTGTCAGTGCTGGAATAGCTCTATGGTTAATCACTCTCTACCAGTAAGATCTGAAATGGTAACCCTGGGGCTTAGGGTAATAAAGGGCATTTTCCCAAAGCAGACACTGACTCACAAATCTTTTTAAGCCACTTCAAACACTTAAACCATGTCTAGTAGAAGGACAGCTCAGGATTTAGATCATTTGTTTTAAACATCAGCGAACAACGCAGCAGATCGTATAGTCGTTACTGTCCCTAGAGGGATGTTCTATGGATTGGACTCCATTGGGGTCATTTAATTCTCTAGCAAGTAAGAAGGCATATTGCACCAGAATGGAATATATTTCATAGGAAACTAAACTACAAGTAAGATTGTGTAAATATTTTTAATTTAATTTGCTTATATAATATATATATATATATACATATAATCAATTGTTCTGCGCGATTACTTAATTGGATAGAGGGAATATCCATTCCTTTTTCCTGAATTGGCTTGGCCAGAACTGATGAAAATTGAGCATTATAGCTGTGATCGGTTAGGTAAATTCTACCACAATCTGAGTTTTTTTATAGTTTTAACCTTTATCTTCATAAATGTAAGATACAGGTTTTTCATTGTTTACACTGGGTGGTAGATCAAATCTAAAATCAAACTAACAAAACTTTATGCATGTATGGCTAAGTTTACATTATAAATCTGTCAAGAATATATTATTATGCATAAAGATATTGCAAAACATAAATTTTTTCGTTTAACGTGTCTATCCGCCATGTTGTCATAGGTATAGATATGTCACCATATCACAGCTGGAAAAATAACTATTATTCCTCCTGTTACCAGATCATACTTAAGCTACCTAATACAAAACTAATGTATGTCCTCTTTGCAGTAATGGAAGCTTCATAAAGAAACAGTTGAAGATATTTAAAGTGCTTTAGTCCCCTCTGATGAAGTTAGAATTGTTTTGTTGTCTGTTGGAGCATAAAGTACAATATAAAAGGCTGGCCTATTATATTGCACCTGGGCCAAGACATTTATTCCTTGGTTAATGTTATCCAGGTCACTGGGTCCTGTATTTCCAGCACAATGACAGAGTCTGAACAGCTCATCTTTCTTTAGGAAGCCAAATCAAACTTGACTTTCAGTGGAGTGTGCTGGTAGAAGCCTGTGTTAATTAGTGGGTTGTGGGTGGTCCTGGGGGGGGGGTGAAACAGAAAAGAAAGCTAATCAATGCTATGAAAATGTGATTTAATATGACCCGACAGCCAACTGTATTCTTACTCTTTAGTCTATTAAGAGCAATGGATCAAATACAAAAGAATATACACAAACTGAACGTTTTGTAGTAGGAAGGAATAAGAGTGACTTGTCTCAAGCTTGCAAATTTTTTTTTATAAAGTTACATAAAACTTTTTTATAACGATACATATAACTAACTCACTCTTGCAGCATACAGTGTGAATGGTAACACTGGTTGCGTGCGTTTTTAAAACGCAACGCATATACTGTGAAATGACCCTAAAAAACGAAGAGAAGTTGATGGTTTTAAGTTGTCATATTTAAATTGCCCCTTAATTTGAGTAGAAAGCTCGGTCGGCCAGAGAACGGACATGTCCGTACATATCTGGCTGGTGCCATTAGTTTGAATGGGGACCAGCGTCCACATTCAAACTAACGGCCGGCAGACAAAAAAAAAAAACTCTGAGCGATGGGATGCAACGTGATGACGTCATCACGCTGCACTCCGTTGCTTGTCTGTCGGTCCCTGCCCGGTACGTGTGTGGGGGCCTTTAATCAATTGAGAGAAAGTTAATGGTATATGGCTCCAGGATGTTTGGGAGAGCCTGTTGAGTCAGCATATGCCACCATGATGGCTAAGTGGTTAGCACTAATGTTTTCCATTGCTAGATTAGCTAACTTCCCTCCAAGGACACTATATGCAGATTATATGCTTTCCCATGTGGAAATGGGGTTTCTCCAGGTGGTCCAGATTCCCCTTGCCAAATACATCCATCCCAGATGACTGTAATATATGCATTAAAAAACGTGGCCATTTAAGGATGTCATACACACGTCGATGCCCGTGAGACGGATCAGCCTTCGAGCTTAGCATGATGAGGTCAGCGCACTGAGCCCGATTTTGGAGGAGCTGGAGGCGCAGCACTGCTGCGTCACTCAGCTAAGCCAATGCTTTGTCCAAAGCAATGGACATCAACCGTGATTTATGGTAATGTCTGATATCCCTGTGGAATTGATTGATCCCGCTCTAAAACAGAGATGGCCGCATTAGATATGCGCCAGATAGACGTCCGTGAGCGAGCGTGGCGCTCGAAGCTGCCATCTATCTAGCCCATATCTATGCGTGTATGGGCACCTTTAGAGTTCTTGTTTTTATCTCTGCATGTTATCTCAGCTTACTTTACTACTGAAATGATTAGTGAATTATTGATGTTATCTGTATATGTCAGACCTCAGCAGATACCATACAACAGACTGGGTGAAGTCTATCTTCTGGGCAGGGTTATTTTATATGACAATGCCTTTATCGTTAAGCAAGCGATTGAGTTCATCTTTTGAGCGCACCCATAAAGTACATTTTCATATACATATCGATGTTGTTATCAGTACTTGATTTTGAAGGAATAAGCTCTGATTATAGAATTTGTCTTTTCCTACTTGAATTAATTATAGAGAAACGTCATCAAATGCTAAATTCAACATTAGCCTGCAAATTGCTGACATTTTGAAGCTCTTCCAAGTTCCTGATTGGCTCAGCTTCAGTCTGCATGCAATTTGCATGCTAACATTGAACTTTGTGGGTATCAATTATCTCTAGTCAGTGACCAAATTTAAGCATTAGAGATAACCTGATACTTAATGGTCTGTATGCTTGTGTCAGGTCAGTTATTCACTAAAGGCCCACATACATGAATAGATTTTTCTTCGATTTCCGAATGATCGATCGCCGTGCACATTTGCAGCGATCGTTCCGGAGCCGTAGCCTACCTGGAGCGTTCGATCCCGCTTCATAGAAATATTGATCGAACAGGGATCCAACATGTTGGTGAATCTGTGTTCCATTGGCACTATTGAGCAGGAATCGTTTGCGCAAAGTGGTTCGTTGATCGCACGGGTATCGACTCGTGTATGGGTACCTTAAGGCAGGATCCACACATGTACTTTCCAGGGTGCAAACGGTCAGCAGCCCGGAGAGAGCCGGCCTAGCGTATGTCCAACTACTTGCTGCTGTGTTAACCCTATGGGCGAACACCCCAGATGCAACCGGGGAACAGAACACGTTGCCTTCACCAGGCTGTGGTACCGGGCTTTTGGGCACTGAAAATGTGGGGTTTCCAGATGTCAATGCGGTTGAGACCTAGATTGTGTACCAGAAAAAAAGGATGCCTGACCAGAGCTTGTATTCCTTTAGTTACAAAAATTCTGAAATGTCATCTCTGCTACCTCCATTCCACCAATCTCCCTTTATTCTCTGTGGATATAACAGAGATGAATAGAGATAACTTGATGACCCCGCTAGGCAGGTCTATTGTGAGCCACTCAAGCCTCTCCTCCACCCGATTAAAAAAAAATATATGCCCTGCAGAGCTTTTAAAATCTTCTACCTTAAATAATTTGTCTACATACCCAACTGCCCTGTCCGCAGCACAGTAATTTTAACCGCTCCCACAGTCCATTGCAAAAAAAAAAAAAAAAGAAGAAAATCCTCCATCAGCCGAGGAATGTTGTTAATACTGATAAATAACACCGAGGACACTAAACAATTCAGCCTAATGGCTTCCTTCCTAATTTTGTTCCATAATGTCCCAAGTTAGCCAGTATTTTTGTAAATGAAATCCCCAGATGTTTTTACCTGCTTGGAGTTTACATAGCAAGATGTCCTTTTGTCCTAAAAAGCAACATTGTTTGTATACATAGACCAACACAATGAAGTGCGCACACACACTCCAAATCTTTTGTTTAGAAATCGTCTAGCTTTTCAGCAATGATACAGGTTCAGGTGTCTGCAATACATTAGCAGCTGCTTTGTACCTAATCTCACTTATTTGCTGAGTTAATTTGCTTCTTTGTAAGTCTGACAAGTCCATCAGTTTGACATCCTATTTGTAAACAGTCTATCAAACAAAGTTATCCATTGAACACAACCCGCAATGGGTAACAGCATTGGGAGCGTGACAGCTGTAAAACAGGCCACCTCTAAGTGACATTACACTGATCTAAATACAGCTCGTCATTAGATTACACGTGCTTACCATTTGTTTGGAAAGCTTTCAGTTTTGGGTAACAGAACTTCAGTAAAAGTTTCTGGATTGCATTCTGAGCTAAGCTAATGATTTTAGGACTCTAGATTTACTGAAAGACTTATTTGTGCTGTTAAATGTGTTTTTATTTTGCATTAGAAAAACGTAGTGTGATTATTTCAGTTAGCATTTGAATTTAAGTACTGTATTTTTCACTCTATAAGACTGTTGTTTTGAGAAACAGATAAAGCATGTTCAACCCTGCACATCCTGCTGGAACATGCTTTATCTGTATACTGGTATTCAGTTGGAGAAGAACCACTGCCTGACCCCAGAGACAAAATTATAGAGACTTTCTTTACACTGGCAACGGCAACTCGCTCTGTAGCATGCTATTTACATTTTCACTCTGGAGAAGAGGTGAGTCAGTCACAGCTAAAGAGCTGGGATGTCTTGCATGGCCCAGCTCTGCACACTTTGCTGGAACATGCTGTATGTTCTCACTATTTAGTCTTTCTGTGTGGATTTTTGGGAGTGTGGGAGCGCCTTATGCTCCAGCACATCATAATATACTGTAATTCCCCAAATGTGTTATGACAGCTGATACAGATATATAGTGATGGACAACAGCATGATCAAGTAATTGGCCACCCATTAAACTGTTTAATGTGGTGCCATTGCATTCACTTTTGCCAACACCACGCAGTTGGGGTGGCAGAATATACACTGCACATATACGATAAGGACCTTAATATAATAGTCAACCGAGATTAATAAAATAGAATATCTTAGGTGGGCACGTGAGTCAAACGAGGATGTTGGATCTCTGAATGACTGCCCTGTCCAATGCCTATTGTTTCCTATGAGAGCAGGAGTGTTTTTCCCCACTGCACAATCATATCATATCACTTCTCCTCCCGAGGAAATACAGGTATAAAGCATGTAACAACAGAGAGCAGGCACTGCTGTGGGCCCGGAATAAATCTTTCTGTGAGTGAGTCTTATTATGGGCGAAATACATTAATAAAAATAAAAAGATCAAATTTGACATCTGATTCCTGTCGCCAACAGTTCATCTATTATTGGTATAATGTTCATGTCCCAAGTCTTTAACTCTTATTTTTTATAGCAACTATACAAATGTAAATGATGCCATGACTTTCAATAATTTGTCCCGTTTAGTTAGCCAGTTGCCATTAAAATTGTAGGGTTATGTCAAATGTGGTTGCTGGTGCTACCTGACTCTTATTGGTAAATGAGATCTATTGTCATCTTGGAAAATGCATGTTTAAACGACGTCTCTGATCTCACCAGAATGTAATGTAACGGAAGGAAACCGTGAGCCAGGATATACAACGCATGTTGCCTGCTTATATGATATCTGTCTTGCCAAGTCTTCATGAAACGTTGTGAGAGCCAGAAAAATGACAGTTTGCAGACTGTTTGTAGAGGGCACATAACAATACAAAACATTCACAGACATTGTTTGTGGGTCTGTGTTGTTCATTGCTTGCACCAGCTTCAAAAACGTCTTCCACAGAGGAAATAGGGGAACAAACTACAGGTTGCTTTGAAGATAAAACATAGGCTGCGTCGCGTTTCACAATAGAAGACTAAGACGTGGAAGTACGTTCTAATGGGGTGGGTGGTTGGCATAGACTGTAAAGATACCAGGAGCTTCCTGTCCCATGAAAGGAAGATAAAACAGTCTTTTGTTTGTATTTAGAAAACAACAGCAAACTGTTATTGTAATAAATTTCCTGCTTTATTAGATATACCCAGTTCATTATATATGGTCCATGTGAAGTCATGACAATAGTAGTCCATGCTGACACAGTGGCTTAATAAGCAACTGTCATGTATATGCAGTCCATCCATCCATCCATACATACATATGTACATACAGTCCAGCTACTGACAATTCCCCTAGGCTATATTTACACGGCGTTTAGGGATGCGACGATAATCTCATGCCTTGATGGGGATGTCGGAGCATCCCATACATATGCATGACTTCACACAGCTTTCCCCGTCAAGGCATTTGATTAACGCAGGTGGTATTGGCGTATCCCTAAACGCCATGTAAACATAGCCTAAGGACCACTTTGCTACTTGCGTAACATGAGGTACACAGGTTTCCATAGGAACGCCCAATGCAGTGTGTTAAGCTGGGCATACACGTCTCGATTTTGTAATAGATTTGAGCACAATTAAGCGCTGTTCACAAGCTCGATTGCTGGAATCTTTTACAAAATTTTATCCATCCAGCCTTCTTTTGAGCGGGATTGGTTGAAAAGCTTGGCCGAACAGGGTTCCAACATGTTGGTAAATCCCATCTAAAGTAGGGGCCAATATTGATACAACAGCAGTGCTGATGCCGCAAACCCTCCCTTATAAGTCAGCGCAATGTGGAATCACTGGGTTTTATTACCGGTTATGGACACACCTTTATCTTCATGACTGTGGACTGTGAATATTTATATTGTGTGGTTGTTTAAAAAAACTTTTAAAAAAAAGTTGAATTGCATTCATGGCTTTTCCTCGAAATTCAATGTAAGATCAATATGACAATCAGCAAGCTAGCTTTATTTTCTAGACTCAGATCTGACGTACGTACTCTTTATATCTTGTCTTTCTAGGAGCCAAGCACTAAACGGGTTAAACCACTTTCAAGGGTCACATCACTAGCAAATCTCATCCCTCCTGTAAGGGCAACTCCTTTAAAGCGATTCAGCCAGTCACTCCAGGTAAGTGAACTTTGGTTTTTAGGACAGAGGTCATGTATGAAGTGAAATGTTATGTACAACAGAGGGTCTGTGTATTAGACTGGAATCAAAATTATGCACATCAGTAGTAAAAAAAATTGCATTGCATCTGTAGTAAGTGATCAAGTGGCTGATATATCTAAATGTCTCATTCAAGAAAATCAGTTGTAGGCAAAGCCACAGAATATAGTATAGTATAAGTGCGACCACTGACTTGAAGAAGATGTCATCTATGTGTCTCATCTTCAACTAACTATGGGTCTCATGGGTTAGTGCTTTTTTTAGGAAATGTTCTTTTCTTGAAGCCCCAAGCTTGTGTAGAAATTTTACTGGAGAAAAAAGCCTTCATTCATTGGTCTCACTTACTTGACATTCAGACCCCACTTTTAGTCTTTGTCATCCTTCTATATTGGCCTTTATATATGATGTCCTTATATATTTTTGAATAGGCCTTTTCATATGTAAGCTGACTGGTCAGAACTTACTCTTTGGGTTATTCTTTAAGAATCCATCTCAGGGGTGGGCAAACTTTTTGGCACAAGGGCCACATTGGCCATTATATATTATGTCCTGATATATTTTTGAATATCGTGGGCCACTTTGGCTACTTAAATTTGATAAAGGAGCTGGACCAAAAGCTTATAAAGGCCCACCCAGCATAGGTGTGCCAATTCCATGCAAGGAGCAGAGATAATTTCTAGAGACTGCCTGTTGTTGCCATGAGGAAGTGCCCACAGTGTAATGATCATGCCACTGCATTGCCCCAAAGGGGAGCATCTTATCGACAAGGTGACAAAGGCAAACGGGCCTTAGTTCACCCACCCCTGATCTAACTGAACAGTATTGTGCAAGTACAACCTACAACAGTAATACTAACAGTAAGAGCTGCATATTGTTTTGAGGAACCCCTTAGTGGTGACCTGTTAGCCATGAACTCACTTAGAAAGGGGCTCAGGTGGGAAGGTTTATTGTATTTTTTTGTAATGCTATGGTTTTCAAGACATAGATTAGTGTTGACTTTCTGAATATAAATTGTGAATAGACCTGCTTGGACTGTTATTAGGTACCCCTTTATCATGCATGGGATTAAACTTGGCCACAACCCTTGTCAAGACCTTAAATGTTCTCTGTGACGCAAGAAATAATCTATCCCCGGAGTGAAAGCTTGTGAAATCTTGTGACCCTTACTCAGTGCAGCATTTTCTCTCATTTTTGCATGAGCTTCTTTGTGTGTGTGGGAAAAGCACCAGTATGACAGACATCCCTCTGTAATATATATTGGGGAGTTGGCGTACTGGGAGCCTCCTGTCCTCCATATGGCTGCGGGCCTCATACAAAGGCGGCATTTACAGACAGGGAGTAGAGTTGCTGAAGTCACCGCGGCTGTCTGTGTTTCATCCAGAAAGTAGCGTATAGCGTGACTGGAACAGAAAATAGTGTACAGTCACTGGCCTGGAAAGATCCCACCTTGGCAGAAGCAGCCTCCTTGAGTAACACTGGGGGACAGATGTTTAATACTTTGCAGAAGCTGCCCGTAGCGGAGAGGTCAAGGAAAATATGTCTTAGGTCTGAAAGAGAGGTTTTATTAGCTACAGTTGTGAGCACCAATGTGGAAAGTTTAAATTATGTTTTGGCTACTTTTCTAAGCTTCCCTTTTGCAGCTTCAACAGCTGTAGCCTTGTTTGAATGCTTACTTTATTGTATACCTTTTCTTTATGCGTTATTAATCCTTGCTCCTAGTGACTTATGTGGTTTTGTCTGCTCCATTTCCTTTTTTTTCTGCTCCGTGTTTATTTATCTTACTTCTGAAAATCTGGTAAAGGAAGTCACTAGACAAGGATATTAAAGAGTAAGCTGTCAACAGGAGAAGTTCATAGCATATTATGATTTAAAGGGTTATTAGGCCCTTAACTTCCTGGGCGTTTACCCGGAGTGTAGTTCAGGGTAAGTTTGTTTACAACCTTGAGCTAAACTTGAGCATGCTAACCTATCCGGAGGGAGCCCTCTGTGTCAACGCCCCCTCCGATCCTTTCCGGTATGCCTCTCCGCCGCCATTGATAATGCCAATGAGGCGGAGGAAAGGCACCATTGATATCCGTGTTAAGGAGACAGTGTCATTTTTTTTCACATCCCCAGCGTCGCCAATGACACTAGAGATGTTAAGTGGGGAGAAGAAAGGACAAGTAGACTGAGCCGATTATATTTTAATCTGCCGTGATAGTCCATAGCACGCTTTGGAAAAAACACCCAGGAGGTTATAAAATCATGCACACACACACTGATGCTTTTGCGTTCATGTGTGTCTTTGCACTTACTGCAATCGTTCTTGTTCATATATCATCCTTAATATGTGCACCAGGCACTTGATTGCAGTGGCTACCTGCTATTGGGACTCTATAGAGCCTTGTATGTAGCTAGCCTACTTTTTTGCCACTGTTTTACAGTTTTTGCTGTGAACTCATTAAAGTGTTCTTAGGATGGTCGCTCAGCTGCAAATCAGATGAGCCCACCTGGACAGATCGACCAGGATCCTCCCGCGTGCCCGATAGCACAGTGATCCAACATGTTGGTAAACTCCTGGCCAATGCCACTTCTTTCAAAGTAATGTCCAGCACACAAATGGTGCCGTCAATCCTCTGAGCGACCGGCTGCAGTGTGATGAGGTCATGACGCTGCAGTTGGTCCTTCATCTATTGAGGGAGAATTGGCCCGTAAAGGGATACTTATAGAATAACAGTAATAAAGGGCTCAAAAGCTGTTTAAAAAAAAAAAAAAGGAATGCCCTTTATCTGCTAACCTCCTTGGCAGTTTGTCCAAACCCAGTTCGGGTTTACAAAACAAACTCACGTGAAGTTGGGATCGGACCCGCTGATCACTTCCTCCATGTTAAAAATTGCATGATATGGGCATACATCCAGGGAGGTTAACCATTCCTTGCAAGTTGTAATATTTTTTTGCATGAGGGTTTAAGCACTGTTGGTTGCTGATGGTTCTTCATTGCATTATTGAATTCCAGAGCTTGAAGTTTGGCAGAGGGTTGCAGGAACTGGGGTCAAAAGTACTGGGTATCCATTGGGGTCTTCTAAGAGTGGACAGGGGAGAGAAAGATGGGGAAGTAAAGATTCCTGCAGGGACCTTTTTCCAACATGGTTCTTTACCCTACCCTTACCTTACACGAGGTAATAAGACTACAGTGCTAAGCAAGTCAAATCTGTCTTTGGACTAAAGACATTTCTTAAGGCATGTGACCACTGCAGATTCCGTGCGCTAGATGTACAAGGCACGCACCGGCACATTTGCCAGGCAGATTCCCCGCTGTTTGTGGGCAGATTGCCCGGGGCTTAGAGCGTGCCCTATTGATGCAGCAGGAAAAAGACACGGAAAATCAGCGCCCAAACTGTTCCCGTGTCTTAGAGACACCTCTATTGATCTTTAATGAAGATGTCTCCAGGGGCACTGCATGTTTCTGATTTGAAGACACAATAGCCCGCAGTCTCAAAACAGCATCTCCGCCGTGCCGCTAAGAATACACAGAGTGGACAGTGTCCCATTCATCAGAATGGGAAGTTTCCTTTCTGCGCCTCGGCAGCGGGAACAAAACAGCAGTGGACACAAGCCCTAACACCTATATGGGGCAATTTTTTCATCTGTCACTATTACTGCAATCAAAGAATTGATAATAACTGTCTGATGGTGAGTCAAGGCTGTGGAATGTCTCTATACAGTTGTTCCTTTAAAGTGAAGCTATTTTTATTGTATGTCTCATGTGTAGATTCATAAAAGGCCCCATACACGTCTAGATTTTTTGTTCAATCGACTTAATTCAATACATTTTTTTGGTTGATTGATTGAAAATCTATGCCACATGGTTAGATCGACCTAAAACTTTTAAAATTGGGAAAATTTAGAAAAATTATCGCTGGAAAGTTTTAATTGGTTGTATTGCCATTGAACCTTAATTCAAATTACGCTTTCAGTCAATCCCAAAAAATTTGATCAAATATCTGTTACTGCAGTTGCCATACATTACAATCAATCACCGATTTCCCTGATGCCCCAAAATGTATCTTTTTAAGTTGATTGAACGGAAAATCGAGACGTGTATGGGGGCCTTTTCTTTCTGATATCAAAAGCAAAAAAATTACATCTTTACAATGTTTACATATCAAACTTTGCCGAGCGACCTGAAGAGTTCAGGTCACGACTTTGTGTCAGTTTACCCTTTCATTTTTTTTTAAATGACCACATCCAGGGTGGATTTGCCATTATATTTTGTTACTAATCCTCCCACTGACAGACTCAGCAGAAACATATTGCTGTATCTGTTCAGTGTGCTGCTTCCCTTTCATTTGGCATATGTTATGCCTTATATAGATTTTGTTATGTGGCTAAAGTATTTATAGTTCTGCTTTTGTATAAATTGTGACTTCCTCGGAGGATTACCCAGACATTTAAGCCTTCTTGTTCCCAGTTATACAAAGCAGGATGGAGAGAAAGCGTAGGTTTGGCCTAAAGTTAGAAATCTGATCCTCGCTGTCATTTATCAAATGTTGGCTATAGAACGAAAGCAGTGAAAATTCCGCTCGTCTTACTTCAAGTGGAATATTTATGAACCTATAGGGATTCCTCTTTCAAATAGAAATAAAGGATAAAAATGACACCCTCAGAAGTTTTGTGTGTCTATTCAAATATTTATTGCATAATACAAAAGTAACCTGTCGCCCCTTTCCTGTCCATCAGCATTTTCAATTGCCGTTTCCATAATATAGAATAAATAAATCCTGAGATAACTCCTAGCAACAGCTGGTGCATAGATCCCAAACATCTGATCTGGTCATAATAAGAAATTGTCTGGTGCAGTGGTTACCAAGCAGAGCATTGTATGAGGACATTCTGGTCTATTTGCACCTATTTAAAACATAACAATGGGAGGAAAAGAGAGGGTTTAATCCTGACTTGTTCCCTACCCCAGAGTGGAGCCTAGAACTCCTGGGACTTTCAATGAATACGTGATCAATTTGATAATAAGTTCCTTATAGTTCAACCATTATGTAAAATATCTGGTCTGAACACTGTAGGTTTTTATTAAAAACGTGAAATACATTTCATAGATATATACATCACTGTCATCATCATAGATTTTACACATAAGTACAAAAAGTACATTGGTGGAAAGTATATGTTTCGCATGAGATTCCTTATGAGATCCACCTCCAGTGTACAATTCCAAAAGTATGACACTAGTGATACAGAGCTGAACATAGAACCCCCCCCCCCCCCCCCCCCCCCCCCCCCCCCGTAAGGTGCAGGCCACGCGGAGCGCTTGTGCAGCTCAAATGCCCCTCTTCCACACTCATACCACACAGGGGGTAGGGAGAAATAACGGGGGACCACGACATATCTGTCAACGTAACTGTCCCCGAATAAGGGAAAATGGCATGTGACATCACTTCTGGTAATTTGTTGTGGCTCTTCCGCGGTTCAAATACTGATAGTGACATCACTTCCGGTATCTGGAGATTTTAGTCCCCTCCCTCCTGTTTCGTAGCTGCCTAAATTAGGAGGGAGGGGCGTTATTCTCCCTATAAATGTCCCACCCAGCACATCATCTGCACAAGCAGGGTGGGAACTTAGCAGGGGTGAGAGAGTAACGCCCCCTCCCTCCTAAATTACCCCAATTTAAAAAAATCTGGGATTTATTGAAATCGGGATTTGACTGGGAAAGCCACATAAAAAACTTGACTTTCCCGGCCCAAACTGTTGGGTTGACAGGTATGTACCACCATAGGGTTACGGTTGTTGGTGGCCATCCATCTGTGTCTGCAGTTTCAATGGATCCATAGTAGTCTAATTTCCGTGATGTTGGCAGTGCGAACCGACGCTTGTAGTCATCAATGTACCATATATCTGACATAACTGTTGAACACTAAGGAACTTATTACCACATTGATCATGCATTCTTTGAACAACCTGTGCCTTTAAAGTCCCAGGAGTCCTAGGCTCCACCTTGGGGTAGGGAACAAGTCAGGGTTAATCCTTCTCTTTCCCTCCCATTGTTGACTTGGTTAGAATGTATATTTAGGATTATTGCCATTGGTTGCCATGTCACACAGTTGCCATTGGATGCCATATTGGATGATTAAGATTGTTTGATAACAATAGCCTATATGTAAATAGAAGTTATATTAAAACAGGTCTGTCGGCAATCTTAAAAATTGTAAAGAGACAGTCATGCAACAAATCCTAAAAAAGCAATGGTCTATTGGTTTTAAATCTCCAAGATCTGCAAAAAAACATGTAATTTTAGTGGACTGTGTGTTTTCCCTACATATGCTGCATCAACCCTGAGGCTGCAGTAGACTGCATTGTATTCCCTATACAAGGGGGTGCCTGTATGCTACTAAAATACTTCTGACAAAATAACTTAAAAGAGAGGGAAGGGCCAGGACATGACGGATTGATAATTGATCATGAGAACGGCAGTAGTGAAGTACAGAGAAAAAATAAGGACCAGTAAAAATGTTGGAGTGGGATTTGGCGTTTTAGGCCTAGTCTCCACTGGGCGCCATGTATGCGTCAATGTCACATGTCCAGGACGGCCAGGGGGTGCTGCAGGTGAGATTTGTCCCAGTTTAAGCCAGTTCACCACAATAACACACCTGGTTTTTTTTTATCTGTATTTACTGTATGAAGTTTTCAGAAAACACTAATACAGGGAATAATAAAAAACACCCACGTAATACACAGATACCAGAGTACAGAGTGGGAGCAAAAACTATGCATATAATCCATAAAATGGGTACAACATGTGAGGGGAAGATCGTTCCGCTCAGGGGGAAGGAAGGGTTTACAGGCACTCCCATATATTTAAAACCTATGGACATGATTCAAACAATACATGCTTGAAAAACATCAATCATATTGTACGCGTCACTGGACCCAATTATTTTCCCGGCGTCATACCTGTGAAGCAGCACATTGTGGGCTATGACCCCCCTGTGTATACAGACACATTATGCCCATAAAAACTACAGGCCACACCGAAATTTTTGACACACGCCGATAGCAGGAACCTCAACACTAGGTTTTGCTATATTCTATAGCTGGTTGCTCTTGCGTCACAAATGAGTTCAGGTTCTCAGTACGCTCCTGTTTGAACATTTGGATGGTCTACTTTCATCAAATATCAAATTTTATTAAAGCTGATCTAGGTATATAAAAAATGGATTCTTATATTCTTTAAACAAAATTAAAGCTATTATTATTGTTTATTTTTTTGTATATGACTAGGAGAAATATATAAATCATGACATTGGCTTCCCCTCATTCTGTGCACAGCAGCACTCAGACTAGATGGTAACTAGGCTCCAGTGCTTGCAAATGTACTTACAGAGGACATGCAGACAGGAGGCTTGAGCCAAGTGACCTTTGATGGTTACATAATAGTGTGCTGCGACTCTTTAATTATCCACGTGTGATGATGATATCATGCTATTCCTATGCCCATACACGCATAGATAGGAGCTAGATAGATAGGCGCTTTTTCACATCAAGTTTCAAGTTTTTGCAGCATAACGATCGCCATGAGCTCGTATGGTGGTTAATCTGTGGAGAAATCAATCGCAAAGCCAACCATCTATTGCCACCTTTACCATTGATAAAGGAAGTAGTTAACCCCCTGGCTCCCTTGTCACAGAGTTGGGTATGAATTACAGTAATGGCAGAGAAAGATTTTAGATCTTTTAGATGTTATGTTGCAATTTCTATTTCAGTTGACTAGCTGTGTGTGTTTTATGGGAATCTTAATCCTATATATACCTTCATTCTATAAGCATTATATAAATAACATCTTCTTTGTTTATTTACTTTAGCGCTCTATCAGCTTTCGGAGTGATAGTCGTCCGGATCTGTTTACACCGAGACCTTGGTCAAGAAATGGCCCTCCTCCCATCACGAAACGCAGGGACAGCAAGCTGTGGAGTGAGACGTTCGATGTTTGTGTTAATCAAGTGCTCACTTCCAAGGAGATCAAGCGTCAGGAGGTTTGTGTTTTTACCAAATGTTTGGACTGCAAACAGATGAATCTGGCTGCATGCAGTGTGATGATTGTGTGACGACCATGGGATGTAATGATATACACAGCTGTGCACACTGCACATAAATTCACAGCTTCCCTTGTTAACGCAGGCTTCGGTGGCTCCCCAGATGTTTAGGGACTAAAAGTCCCAGCATGCTATCTACATGGGACTTGTCCAAAATAATTTTTTATTAAATGCTGTCTGTCCTATGTTACTATTCAGTTTAGCTCATTGCAGCAGATCTCACTTGAATTATATGCTTTCTCTTCTGATGTAAATATTTTTAAGGGCTATAAGGGAAACCATTTTAACCAAAACAGGGATCTGTGTGACAGCATTTAAAAAGGGTCCGTTAGTCCTAAATGCTCTTTTACACTGTCAATATATGATCCAATGCTGAAAATCTAACAAAGCACTGGCTGCACCATTTCCTTTTGCTGTGCCATTAAAGTTCCTGGCAGATCACATAGAACTGCAAAACTCATCCCACAGTTAGTTGACACCCCCCCCCCCCCCCCCCCCCCCCCCCCCCCTCGTTCATTTCCATAGAGAGGGAATTGCGAACACACTTCCCTGATGTAAGTGTGAAAGAGCCCTAAGAGATAAACTATTCGTTTACACTCTCCTTTGCACATGCAAATTCACACGTGCAAAAGGGGTTTAACAGGTTACATTGTTCTAAACTGTCTTCTCTCTTGGAAGAGACAGGTTCTCTTGACATGTTAACTGACACCATGGACTGTAAAAACTCTGTTTTGCAAAGCCTGTAGAAAATCTCACGATTGTTCTTAATGAAGTCAATGGAGGCGTTTATTGGCAACACTGTCACTGGACGCAACATGGGGTGTTTATTGGCAACACTGCAAAAAACTTGCAAATAAAATGAAATGAACGCCCTATAAGGCCTCAATGGTTTTCCAAATGCCAAGCATTTTTTGTGTTATAAAAAGACTTTCAAACGGGACAGCAGAATTAACACATTTTTTGGTTGTATTCTCTGAAACTGTAAAAGGGAGGACAACAGGATGTACTTCACTCTACTGTCCTCCAGAGGAAATCAAAGTGGTTGTAGCCAATCACGGGTGATCGTTAAACATCACAACAACTGAAAGGCAGCTTTAACGATAAATTAATTCTCTGGCAACTTTATTCTAGTTTGTGTTTGGGGTTTAACCTCCCTGGCGGTATAGGTATTACCGATCTTCTGTTACAAAAGTGGTATGGGAAATAAAACCATGCAATCATCGACGACGTTGGGAATGTAAGGGCCTGGGATGCCTGTATTACAATACAAGAGAATGGCAAGGGCACCTCTCCCCTACCTTCACTGACGTCAGAAAGAGAAGCAGAGGACACCATCACTAGAGGACATTGCAGGAGTTGCCGATATTAGTAATGAAAATCCACCTGGATCTACACTCAGGGTTACTGCTAGGAAGGTTCAAGGCTAAGGTTCCACTATGTGCTGGCATCCGCTGATGTCCGCGCAATCCTCCCTTTTGTTCCTGTGGATGCATATTGCTGAGTCGACATCAACGTGATGGAGGAGCTCTGACAGGCTGTGGAAACATCCCTGTCAAAGACCCATTGCCATCAATGGGTGGCTCGTGCACTGTGAAGGGATTTTAGCACATGTGGAGCCGTAGCCTATTGCTTGGCATACATGGCTCGATTTTGTAATAGATTCCAGCAACATGCGCGTTCATGAAGCTCGATTGTGCTTGAATCTAAGAAAAAATTTAGCCATCCAGACTTCGATCAATTAATCCCACTCAAAGAAGATCACCCGAACAGGGTTCCAACATGTTTGAAAACGCTGTTCCATTTCCATTACTGTGGATGGGGAACACAGGTGAAGTGCAGAAGTGCTGCAGCTTGATAGCGGGCCTGCTCGTCCGCAGCGCAATTAAGTCATTGCGCCACTGCCGGGCTATCTAATTCTGGAGAAAAGACGAGCCATGTGTGCCCGGCTTAAGGCTTACTAGTTTACTGGAGAATACACAAAACAGTTACCATAAGTAGACAGAAATGTTACTTCAGCCCTGGGCATTATTTACACTGGGAAGTTAGTTTATTGAACATGTTATATATTGCAGTAGAGGGCATATCATTGCTTTTTATATACAGTAGATGAGTATGTATGTGAGAGTGGTCACCTTAAGTCTATTAAAGTAAAATTCTGCAATGACGGAAAAGTTATGTAACATCGCTCTGCTGTTTACTGATAGCTACGGCAGGATGAAGTCCCAACATGTTTTGTGTTTAAACCTCCATGACCATTGTTAGGAGATCACATGCTTCCTCAGAGACGACTATTCGCATTATTGGGTAATTACAATCCTGCAGAGCACCTCCTGCAGAGAACTGGGACAAGATGCCAAATAAATGGAAACGTGGCCATTTTCTCTCCTTCAGACACTTGCCAGCACACGTGTTAAACGCTTCATAGGTTTTCTACATTTGCTGGGAAAGAAGGGGTTTAGGCCTTTCTGCACTTTGATCTTTTTATTCTTGACTTTAAAAGATCCCAAGTCACCCTTCATTTTTGAGGTGGGATATATAAGAAGGACTAGACAGCTTTATGGCTATTGAGTGAGATAGCACCTGTAGGCCACACATCACAAAGATTATATTTTTAAAGACCACCGTAATGTTGATAGTTTTGTTAAATCATTCTCATATCATGTGGATAGCCATGAGCTATAATGTTACAGTGTATAAGGATCACTTGTATGTGCTCTCAACACCAATGTCAATTTCACATCGCATTTATGACTAACCATGATATTTGAATTCTTATTTACAGGCTATTTTTGAGTTATCTCAAGGAGAGGAAGACTTAATAGAAGACTTGAAGTTGGCAAAAAAGGTAGGCTAGCAATGTCTTGTAATAACAATAACAATGTTAAAGTGTTATTAAACCCTACACAAAGAACTTTTTAAGATATAGCATTGAAAAAAATCCTAAATACCTTGAAAGAAATCATAGTTTCCCCGGTCGAGACCTTTAAAGTTGGTGCCATGTCAGTTGAACTACTTATCTCATGAACACTTGGGGTCATTATGTCCAGGGCATGGTAAGACTGTTGAAGGGCCGTACATGTATCAGTGGCAACCTGGGAAGACCCATAGATGCTGCACCAGGTTACCACTACAGGGCTGGTAGAAGACTCGGCATTGACTTTGGAGGTCAATATCGGGGCAACCACAGAGATGAATAGGACTTCTTTTAGGATACTTAGGATTTTTTTCTATCCTTAATGTAAAAATGTTTATGTTTTTTTTGTTATAGGGAAAATTTGTATACAATGACAACATAGCAGTTGCATATTTCAGGGTGGACAATGCTCGGCAGCATACAGGTTTCCTCTATGATCAACCACCTGGTGAATGCGACATGCCATACACCAGCGATTCTCCACCTGTGGGTCAGCACCCCCTTGGGGGATCGAACGGCCATTTTGCAGGAGTTGCCAGGTTCCCTGAAATCATCAGAGCTGCTTCTAAGAAGCAGCAGCACTGATGCCCACAAGCCGGGTGGGAAATTAAAGGGAGAGTAATGCCCCTTCCCTCCTAACTAAGGAGGGATGACATAACTCTCCCTTCTAACTTCCCACACCCCTCATCATCATCACAAGCAGGTGGAAAAATAGGAGGATGGGGACATTATACTTACCTGTTCATGCTGGAAGTGATTCTAAGTCCACTTGAGCAAAGTCACTTCCAGGGTTGCAGATTTAATAAACTTAAAAACCCCTGCCATAGACAGTTGTGGTTCCTCTGCTATCTTGCAGTGGGAACTCCACATTTTGTTTCCTAAATTGGGCCCTGTGACCTCGTGAGCAGTTATAACTTTCAGGTTACAGAGCTCAGTCACAACACCCCCACTATATGATTACATTTAATTGTGAACAGCATAAAAGGATAATCTCTTTCCTTCACATGCCCAGTCCTGTGTTGTTATCTATTTTCCAGAGACTCTGGTAGTTTTGCTGAGAACAGCTCGTACCCAGTTTTATTAAACGACTGAACATGACCACTCAAGGTCGTTGTGTAAGATATGAGCAGGCTTTTGTTTCCGGATGATTAAAGACTAGATTCTGTCCTTTTTTTGTTCTCTCAGGCATATCATGACCCAATGTTGAAACTCTCCATAATGACAGAAGAAGAGTTAATGCAAATCTTTGGCACCTTGGACTCTCTCATACCCCTCCATGAAGGTAGAAGCTCTGCTTTGTTTCTTGTGACTAAACTGATATTCGTGCCAGAACGAGAGATGGCTAAAACATGTCTCTGTTGTGTATAGATCTTCTGCAACGTCTTCGTGGAGTCAGGAAACCAGATGGATCCACTGAACATGTGGGGCATATTTTAGTGGGTTGGGTAAGTTTTTTCATTTATATAGTCAAACTTTTTATTAAACATTTTTTGGTGGGGGATGTTAGCCCGTGGCTAAAGCTTGGCATAGACATTTCATGTTTCTGCTGATTTCTCTGCAGATCAACCACTCGTAATGACATCACGTACGGCTGGTTGTTTCGAGAATCTGCCGCTCACCCTTTGTGCTCCGGCATTTACTTCGAATGGGGACCTGGTTCCCATTCAAAGTAATGAGAACGGCCTAAAAATTACGGACATGTGCGTTGTTTGGGTGATCAATTTTTGGGCCGATTGAAGGTTGGCATAATTTGCGGCCCATTTCGCAGCAGATTGATCACCCCGAGCATTCTATCTGCAGCTAAACTGTCTATGCCCAGCTTAAGTGGTTGTATGTAAGGCAGTGTGATCTGTGGAAATAAATGTGTCAGTTAAGCTGGGCATAGATGGTCAAATTTATGGGCGATTTTCCAACACACCCACCAGAAATCGGCCTAGAAATCGATCGGCCACATGTCCATAATTTTTAGGTCGATCTCATTATTTTCAAAGAAAATGCCAGCGCGCATAGGGTGCACGGCCGATTCTCGGCACAACTGGCTGTGCGTCATGACGTCATCACACACAGTCGATCTGCAGATAAATAGAAAAGGAAACGTCTATGGCCGGCTTTAGAAATAAATTCACAGCTAGTGTTAACTTACTGATTGCTGCATTTATTATTTAAAAGTAGGGGTTGCTTTCATCTTTTTTTATAAAATAATTTCTCCAAACAAAGACAATGTGAACAAAGGAATGCTTGGCGTACGACTAGTGCACTTTGGGGAAAAATAATTTTTTTTCATAAAATAGGAAACTCAATCAATATGCAACGTTTAGATTTTAAGTTGTGGTTCCCCAAACATGTTTAGAAAAAATAAAGTAAAATGAAATTCTCAGTCATTATGTTAAGTAAGAATTACTGTATTACGAGTAAGAATTGTGTGAGCTCTGTCACGGGAACTGTAAGGCTGATGTATGTCACCAGTTTCCATCTTGTGAGATGTGCTTGGCTTGTGCAAATTTCCTGGTGATTTCCAGTTGGCTATACCAAGAAATAGAATTTTAGTTATTATTTCTCTACCACAATATCATCTACACATTGTAGGATCAGTGTGGAATTTCCTCAAGTGAAATGGGAAGTGAAATTCTTACATTTGTTACTACATTTGGAAATATAGTTTATTCCACTGCTCACTATTCATTGTGATGATGCATCACCAGTTTTACATTTCATTACGTGACATTTGGGGCTCATTGCCAAAGTCTATTTACTAGCAGAAAGCCTGATTGAATAACGTATATGGAACAGTAATAAAAACCGAAAAAACGTAAAGACTCATAGATTAGGTTTTATTTATTTATTTTATTGCCTAGTACAAAACAACTGATTTCTACAGATGGTCAATGACTAGGAGTAGACTGAGAATAAGCCAATTAACAGCTGCAGTTGTACTTGTGCTTTGCTGAATTTCAGGTTGGATACAATTCATACAATACAATCATGCATTTGCATAGGTGTCAAAATATAGCCCCACCCCCCCTAGCAAATATTTGTGGCCCATGGTAGATCTGCCTTCTTAGAAGCCCCCCTACTAGCTACACTTACTGTCCATCCATTTTCTCACTTTGGGAGTAGATAACTAAGAGTCCTGGCTGCTCAGCAGTGCATTCCGTTGGCATCACAATGAGGATTGGAGTATTCTGGGATCCATAATTCTCTACTCCCAGAGTTGAAGGACAGAGGCAGATGGGCCTCAGACAGCACCGACACTATGGATGGGCCATGGGGGCTCAGGCCTGACCAGTCAGATTAGGGCCCCCTACCTATGCAGCTGTCCGTCCAAAACTTAGGCATGCCCCTCTGATTGGCCGCCCGTGCCTGTCCACTCCTGATGCTAATCCTGGCTGCAGGGAAGGCAGAGCTGGGGAGAGGGTTTCCATAGTCTGGTGGAAGGCAAAGTACACAAATTTTTCACACAGTGATGGGGGCACACATGAACTACACACACAAATTGTACATATAGGCATTGGGCATACATGAACTACACACACTGTATGCACTGTAAAGTTTATATGTAGTATATGTGCCTCATGCCTGTGTGTACAGTGAGTGTGTGTGGTTCAAGGTTGGCCTGCAACTTTGTTTGTCTGTTTGTCCCACTGTGTATTTGAGTTTGACACCCCTGTGCTAATGTAAAATGTCAGCTTCTTATTGACCCTCTCTACTCATAAAATTTATGACTATGTAAGCGAGAGGACCCATTCCTGGAGATACATAAGGAGATGCGCACATTTTTAAGCTTTAACCTTCGAATTGCATGCAGACTTATACTGAGCCAATCATTTACAGGCGCCGAAGAGTTTGTATGCCTACAATTTGTATCCTTAAGTCACAATTTTGCCATCTCATTGATCATCTCTACTTGAAGCTTGCAGAGATGTTTCACATTGTGGTAACATTTTTCTATATGGCAAGAGGCAAGGAACTGCAGCCAACTAGAAAAGAGATAATAAAACTAAGCTGGAGTAGCAATAACAACTACTCAAAATATCTAACCTAAATGTTGCCTTTACATAAACTCCTGAACTTTACAAAACCCCTTGTGAAGTCCTGCTGCACAATGAGTGTGTAATGGGCATTAGGTAAGAACACCCAGAATAGGACCGGAGGAAATAAGATGGAAAAAACATAAGTCATAGACGTAAGTTAATTTCCTTAACAGGCTGAAAACTCAGGTTCATTAAGCATAGACAATAAGGAATTCCATGAGCACCAGCGAGGCATAGAAGGAAATCGTCTTGATAATGATTTTTAGGATAATTTGGTAGTTAGTAATTAAGGAGGCTGCTAGGAATGTAGAGGGTGCCGCATTGTATTTCCATTGTAGTAAGAAGCAATGGCTGTCATCTGCTGTTCAACATTGCCTACGTAGGGCGGGCTAACTTGCTCAGCGAGGTAAGAGTATATTGTATTCTGCAAATTGTTATCAGGAAATAGGCACACCCAGCTCAGCCTCCAGCGTAGGAGTGCTCCATTATCACAGCAGGATTCGGGATCAAGCTCTGGAATATGGGCAATGATAGGTTAGGGTGCTCGGAGATCTAAATCTGTGTATTACCTGTCTTCATGCTTTGTTCCTGTGAAACAAGCCGGAGCAATTATCAGATCTTTACATTCAGGAAGTCAGGTATTCAGCCCTGAAGGCACCTTTGATTAACATTTAAATGAAAAACCTGAATTGCAGGTGCTGATGGCATATTGACGTATTTCCGTTTAACACTAGAGCCAACATTTTAATCTTTAAACACAAAAACAAACTGGAACTTTAAATTGACAGCATAGGTGGACCTCATGACAAATGGCATGATTTATTAGTATTCATCAAAATATTCACATTTTAACATATTGTACATGATTTTTAAAATATCATAAAAACAGTATTAATGCAGCTAGAATTACAATAACATATAGAATAATTCACATTAGACAGTCAAATGAATTCCCATTGGAGGCCAGTCACCATGTTTCGCTCTACCTGGGCTTCTTCAGGACATACCCACGATAGAAAGCACTGCTGGCAGGATCTACTCCTCAGCAAGGTAAAGTTGGGGGACCAGCAGGGGAAGATGATCCCCCTACAAGGCAGAATGCAAGCGGAGAGTATGGCAGACAGCTTTTAAGTCTCAAAGTCCACTGTGCTGGAGGATGAGACAGCTCATATATCACTCCTGAAGATCCAAATCTATCCCATAGAGCAGGGGTGGGCAAACTTTTTGACCCATGGGTAACATTGGCTTCTTTCATTTAATAGAGGGGCTGGGCCAAGAGCCTGTAATGGCAGACCACCCATAGATGTGCCAATTCCATGCATCACCGGCATCACTAATGATGTAATGTGTAATAGGTGACATGTGACTATGTTTTCTTTTTACATTTACCTTTAGATCACTCCATACAATTTCCTTTAGATCTACCAACAACTATGTAATGCCGGGTCCTCCCTGATAGAATACATAGTGATTGGAAGGTATATATCACTGCTATGTAGTGCCGGGTCCTCCCTGATAGAATACATAGTGATTGGAAGGTATATATCGCTGCTATGTAGTGCCGGGCACTCCCTGATAGAATACATAGTGATTGGAAGGTATATATCACTGCTATGTAGTTCCAGGTCCTTCCTGATAGGATACATAGTGAATGGAAGGTATATATCACTGCTATGTAGTGCCGGGGTCCTCCCTGATAGAATACATAGTGATTGGAAGGTATATATCACTGCTATGTAGTGCTGGGTCCTCCCTGATAGAATACACGTTCCCAGCCAAAATGGGAGGGTTATGAAGAGTATTGCTATACAGTGTTATGTAAGAGGAAGGGAAGGTTCACTTTTATTATTTGTAGCACTGGCCTGCTCTTTTCTACAATTAGACATTTGATAGCCTTTATATAACCTGACGGGGATGAACTTTGTTTTTTCTGAAGACCATGTTAGATGTATCATGCAAACTCTCTCTAAATAAGCACCTCAAGTTTACCCGCTAAGAAAGGATTAGGAGAAAGCGGCGTTGGGCATTGGCTGTGTGCATAATACTGTGTCTGACTTAGCAGGAATTATTTTAGCCCATTTGTTAGGACTCAATAGGCTGTCAGGTTGGGTTTGTTAGGCTCCTGTTACTAGCAATTGTGAAAGGATGGGAGTGTCAGGCTCGTCTTTGATTTAGTAGTGATGACATTGTGTTTACCGTCTGTCACTGATGAAACATGTCAGGGGTATTATCATTTGGATGGAGGGAAGACAAAGGAAGCCTGAAAATTACCAGCAGCCCTATTCTTCCAGGACTCAGCGTTAGTGGTTCCCTTTGATCTTCATGACCCCTCGTCACATCTAAAACAGTTTCTTGAAGTTCATAAATTAGACACAACAGTGGGTTGTGGGATACAATTATGAGCATTTAGTTTGGGTTAACTAGCTATTTTCTTTGACTTTATTCTCAAGAGCCAATTAACTGCTAATAACAATTCACTTTCATAAAGCCACTTCATCAGAAGCTCTTAGCATAGGATGGGGTAAAAAAAAAAGAAAAAAACGATTTAACTCTTTTAAAGGATTATACAGTTTAATTAAAGAGGGACTAAACATACTCTATAAAACTTTTCTTCTGCTATTAAACTTTTACCACTGTGCAATGAAGTTATTTAAAAGGTTTGCAGTAATTGCAGGTGAAGCACAGTGTTTTATAATAGTATACAAGACTCCCTTGTAACTCCCTTGTGGGGGTGTTGAGGACAAATGATGAATCCTCTGGCAATGAGAGGAAAAGGCACCATAAGAGAAAGATACATTTATAAGATATGTTCTTGCATTAGGTATTTTAGTGGAGCATTGACTAGTAAAAAAATAAAATAATGATATTGTTTTGGGGAGTCAAGCAAAAAACCAGCTTTGATTGCTCAAAGTGCAATGAGGAAAGCATGTGTTTGATTTAAGACTCACTTACATTTTATAATTAGTTTTTTCATCTTAAAATAATTTTTATGATGCTTTATACCTGTTTCCTTTTCTTTCCCGTAGCTGCCATGCTTGAATTCTTACGACAGCTATTGTAGTAACCAGGTGGCAGCCAAAGCCCTTCTGGACTACAAGAAACAAGACCACAGAGTACAAGACTTCTTGCAGCGCTGTTTAGAGTCACCGTTTAGCCGGAAATTAGATTTATGGAATTTCTTGGACATTCCCAGGAGTCGACTAGTAAAATACCACTTGTTACTCAAAGAAATTTTCAGGCATACACCAAATGACCATCCGGACCATCAACACCTGGAGGAAGCTGTAAGTAAAAGTCTTCTACTGCCTTTTTTTCTCGATTAAATTATGCATGTTTATCAATATGAAGAACAGTGTACATATACAGTAAACCAGGGGTGGACAAACTTTTTGACTTGTGGGCCACAATGGGTTTTTTAATGTGACATAGGGGCCGGACCAAGAGCCTGCAAGGGCCGCCCGGCATAGGGGTCCTAAGTCCTTGTAGCAAGGACAGGATATCTAAAAAAAGAAAATATGTATAAAAAATCATAAATAGAAGCTTTTGATAAAGAAGCTTAAACATTCTATAGCAGCAAACTATGGCGTCTAGGAAACAATCCAGGGCATGAGGGGAGCCAGAGCGTCTTGACATGGGGACAAAGGGCCAAATTGAAAGACTAAAAGACCAGTTTTGGCCTAATGCTGGCCATACACTCTGAGATTAAAATTAGGATCCATTAAAACCGACCAATGAGAGCATTTTATCGGCCTGAAATCCGCACATGTCCACATGGTACAACCGATAAAATACGATCGTAATTGCCTTTTTTTACGGTCGTAATTTATTGGACATGTTGAAAACTTTTAATTGTTCTGGGAACATCGGGAAACTTCATACTGTTTTCATAGTGTTTACCGACCACTTACTGCCGAGGCTTCCCCTTTAAAAAAAATAAAAAAATACATCACAATGGCCGATATAAACGGCGATGAATTTCGATGACATCCTCGTAAAAAAAAACAAATACGATCCTAAATTGGATTTTCAATGTGGTAGCTTTTTTGCTAAATATTACGATCCAAACTGATACCGCCGTCGGGGTACATTGGTCTGTTTTAATGGATCGTAATTTTAATCTTGGAGTGTATGGCCAGCTTTAGTTTGCCCACGTCTGTAGTGGACCCTTGAATTACAACCAGCTTGACTTAAGACAACTTGAGTACAACCGCATATTAAGATCTTACAACCCACTTTTGCCTTGCAAACACAATTATAGCTAAGGCCAAAACAAGTTTGCACTTCTATAAACGAGGACCAGGGATGACAGAAAATCATCTTCTTCTTTAAGAGGTTACCTTCCTTCAATAGCCACCTTCTATGTCATGTCTTAAAAAGCCAAAGATTTCTACTTGAATGGTGATTACACATTATTGTTTCTGGTAGGCTCGGCACATTTAGATTTTTTGTTCAGAACACCAGGAAATTAATGGCTAAATTACACATGTTATACAATGCTATTTTATCATTAAAAGTTTAGGTAAAAGGTTATTTAAGAACTCATTATGGGTACTTTCATTATTTCTTATGGACTTGCAACCAACTTTACTTACAACCAACCTCTGGGAACTAATTACGTTCCCAGTGGTTGGTTGTAAGGGTCAACTGTATTAGAAGGTATTAGAACATCAGTCTGATTTTTTCAAAGGTGGCTATATAGTAGTTGTTGGATGCACAACCTGGAAAATGATTGATATCTACGCAATATCCATCAACCACCCATGTGTCTAAAGGTGGGTTTACACGTCAAGATTTTTGTTTCGTTCAACTTCAGATTCGATTTTTTTTTCGATTTTTTTATCGGATTTCGTTCGTCCATTTATCGAAGGTAATTCGATTTTTTGGGGATTTTTGTACAACCGACGCAAATATCGAATGAAAATAATCGTTGGAAACACGAATGAAAAATCTTTCAGATTTTTTTTTTTAGGAAGTGATAGGAAAAAAATATCGAGTGAAATAAGGACGTTCGTTTTTTACACGAAAAAGTAACGACAGATGAAAGTTAAAAACATGTCCGATCATCTTGTGGACGATTTTTTGTCAGATATCTGGAAAAAAAATCCATCGGAGCAAATGGCCGTTTCAGATTTTTGTACAACGAACCAAAAAATCGTCCATCGCCCATCTGTCGGCCGAAAAAATCTTGACGTGTAAACCCACCTTTAGTATCAAGCCTTCATCTTTATATGCTCTAGTATGGTTCACCTAACGTTCCGCTTGAACTGTTTTCTAATTAGACATTGCGTACTCATTCTTAGATATCCTGTACTCACGTGTGGATCTGATCCATGGTAGTGTAAAATAAACGATCCTTTCCTTGGCCCGTTGGATAAATATGGTGTTACTTTCTAGTTGGACAGGAGTTTATTAAACACTTCTGGCATATTTACATTAGAAAATAACCTTTTCTAATAATGTCCTGGGGGGAGGGGGGGTGTATGGCTAAGGAAAATTAAAAGGTTTCGACTTTATAGCCTTTTCTCTGTTGCCAGAATATTTGATTGCTACGCTTCCTGCTTTCGTTTTAAAGTTAAATTCAGAAGAAGAAGAACGAGCAAGGCTTTAAATAATGCACTAACCTCTGTGTGGTTCTGCGCTATTTTTGGTATAGTTTTAATGGAAATGTCACATAGAGATGACACTTTTTCCTTCATTCAGCCTTTGAATATTAAATGTATGGAAGCAGAGTAGGTTTTAATTATGTTCCTCTTTGTCTTCTGCAGATTAATATAGTTCAGGGAATCGTTACTGAAATAAATGCAAAGACGGGGGAGTCAGAATGTCACTATTACAAGGAGAGGTTGATCTATCTTGACGAGTGTCAGAAGGATCCATTGATTGATAATTCTCGAGCACTGACCTGTCATGGAGAGCTGAAGAACAACAGAGGGGCGGTGAGTGATCTTTTTAATAGAGACTCATTGTTATGTAATGTAATTTGTTAGAATCCTGTAAATGAATGATTTTTGGACTACATTACCCCAAAAGAACAAATGTCAGGGATTAAAAACATTTTTTTTTGATTTGTGGGATGTAACATCATTGTTTCAGTTCTTTTAAATAAAATATCGCCAGAAAACAACAATGCAACTATATTAGTGCAAGCTTGGAAAAAAATTAAGTAGAAAGGAAGAAAGAAAAATGAGCAAAAAAAGAGAAAAATAATGTACAGCACAAATATATTTAAATTGAACATGTCATGTGACTGTCCACTGATTTCTAAAGTTGTAAAGCATCTGTGGCAGTTTAACTTTTAATTGGCTGCATTTTGTAAATGTTAAAGCGGAAGTAAACTCAAAAAAAAATCCCCCACATACATTACACGGACATATTACACACCTGTCAGCAGTATACATCTGTGAGAACTGCTACACAGAGAAAAAAAAAAGGTACTTACAATCTTCACTTCCTCATTCCCTAAGGCACCATCTTAAGTACTGGCACCTGAAGCTACTTCCGCCCATTCTGTTGGACATTACTAAGGTGCCCCTCCTCTGCAGACATATTTACCAATCCCAAAGGGTTTGGTATGGGAGGACAGTTCTGGTCCTTCCAGAGATCTATGTGCTGCAGTTTGCATAGGAGACAGGAGTGAAGCTGAAGGAGGACACTGTAGGAGACAGGAGAGATTGAGACTGAAGTGGTGGTGAATAGTGATGGCCCGAACTGTTCGCCGGCGGACTATCCGCGGCGAACATCGCATGCTCGCGTTCGCGCATTTTCGCGAACATATGGCGATGTTCGGCCCGCCTCCGGCTGGACTGATTGGCGCATGTGTCAACCGATCAGCAGCACAGAAGGCAATGGTGACACGGGCAATGGTGACACGGGAAAAGGTGACACGGGCAATGGTGGTGACACGGGC
>CM070037.1:106791364-106820782 GCA_036250615.1 Ptychadena robeensis | reverse complement strand
TATGCAAATTGGGCTATCTTCAAAGAGCACACCTGGAATATCACCCCCATTGTCATTCCACATGTGCTCTTTGAAGTTAACCCCTTTCAGAGGGTGCCGAATGCTATTGTATTGGATACAGTGATCCAATTGTAATAAAAATTTTATTATAAACAAACATAAATACTGTTTTGAAATCTTTCATACCAAATAAGTATTCAAGAGATTTAAGCATTCAAATGATACATTTTATAATTTTTTTAATGTACTTTTTTTATAATTATTGTGTGTTTTAACATTAATATATTCAGGATGTCTACTAGACCATTATACGGACATATTTTTGGAAGTTACAGACCTACAAAGCAAAAAATAATTCCATTAGAGTCTATGGTTCACTTTGGGTACAGAAATCTGGACCTTGCAAGAGCGCTAGGGAGGTTCATGCACCATCCCCCCAACAGGAAACCCCCTTGTGCTAGCACCACCAACGCCTGTGACTACCTGTAGGGGGCGCTGTGGCTACTAATAAGCTAATAAGTGGGGGGCTCTCCGTTTACCATTAAGGGAGGGGCTTTATGGCTACCTAAAGGGGGCTTTTTGGCTATGTTTAAGGGGGATTCTGGCTACCTATAAGGGGGCTATGTGGCTTAAATCCAAATCAACAACATACAAAACTGACTTTTCAAGGAGATGCAAAGCCATGGTTAACGTTAGTTGTCATCAGTCATTGTCATTGTAATATTTTTATTAAGTATGATATCAAGTTTTATAAGTTTTAACTTTAACTAAGACTAAGTTATAGGAAAAGAAGACATCATTTCAATTGGTGTCAATTTTGACAGCACCCGAACCTGCACCCCCTCCAACAGATCTCCAGCTCTCAACATATATTTCAAGCGTCGCACTGTAAAGATTTGGCTCTTTTGTCAAGTTTGCCTTGTGGTGGGTTACATCTTTCAAACATTTTTGGTACACTTGACTAGTAAAATGCAATTTGTTGTGTTGTACAAACAACAAAAAAATAAATCCTACCTCACAACCCTTATGGCTGCCATACACATGCCGATAAGCGGCCGATTTTTTATCTGACCGACGGGCGTGCGCACTCACGCCGTCGGTCAGGTTAAAAATCGGCCGCTAATCGGCATGTGCCCACATGGGGCGACAGATCCCTGTCGCCCCACTTCTCGGCAGGCCAGAGAACGGATATGTCCGATAATCTCTGGCCGATGGGAGCCGATGAAAGCCGCTGCCATAAGCTGCAATGAAGCGGCGTCTTCATTGCAGCTTATGGCCGGCACACAAAGGGTGCCCGGCCTATTGAAGGGGCCCCAGAATGCAACGGGAGGCTAAACGTGATGACGTCATCACGTTTAGCATCCCGGAAGATATCGGAGGAAGATATCGGCGTGTGTCGGTAAGTGTATGCCTAGCATAAGCTATAGCATATCCTCCTCTCATCAGTATCAGTGTGAGTTTCTGATCTTCCAATCAAAAAAAGGCGGTAGTATGTGGATCTTACATGTTATGCCTAATAAATAAATGAAGCAGAAGAGATGGTAAATAGATTTGATGACACTAAGCAAAATGTATGTTCAGGTGTACAGAAATACAGGTAAAAGGTCCTTATATTTGTAAATTGTTTTAAACTCTCTGGTTGTCTCCTTCCATTTGTTTCCTCATCAAGAGTCTCCAGCAATTAACAAACCAGTAGCTTAAGCAGGGTACAAACTGCTCGATATTGGAGCTATTGGTTCTTACAGCTCTGCTCTCCCCAGCTCAGCAGATGCTTTGCATGGAGACCTGCGGCCTCTAGGCAAAGCATCAGACATCTGCCGTATTTACGGTCATGTACGATAGGGCTGTTTTCGAGTGGGATTGATTGGTCCTGCTCGAAAACAGCGATGGCCGCATATGATATGGGCCAGATAGATGGCCGTGAGCGTGCATCGGCCGTAAGCGGCCATCGATCTGGCCCATATCGGCAGGTCTGTACCCTGCTTTAGAATGGTTGTGCCCCAACCACCCATTGAGTTTACATCCTACACCTCTTATATAATACAGCATTGATGTAGGAGATGGAAGATGTTGGATACGTTTTGTTTGTAGGTAGGGCTACCTGGACTATGTTTGTGCGGGTCGTCCAACACGACCGGAGCCACCCACCAGGGGAACGGGAACCATAGCAGACAAACCTCCTTCAGAATATCAGATGGGACCTCAATCAGGTTATGTCTGAAAATTTTAAGAGGGAAAGGAGGTTAATCGCTTATGAAATGAACTTCTAATTCAGTGACAGGACATTAAGATTTGAGAATTGTCTATTGATTGAGGTCCCATCTGATACTCTGAAGGCCTGTCTGCTGTGGTTCCCTGTTCCCCTGAGGGGGTGGCGCCAGTCGGGCCCTTGAGTCCTGGTGGATGAGCATGTCCAAGTCCTACCTTTATTCATCCAGACCTGCCACCCTAGGGTCACTATGAGGACACTAGTCCGTCACCCTGACTCTTACCGGGCACTTTTGTCCTGATGAAGTGGCAATAGGTCGTGAAACGTGTCAACTGATAGGAACCTATGAAAGTGAACTGTAACAGAAATTGATGCTACCTGCAACACATCTGTCGTGTAACTTTGTTTTTTGTTTCTATAACCTTCACAAATCCATAGAGAATAAACTGTACATTATGTGAATAACTATACATCTGCTCTCTGCTTCACCATCTGAAGGATTGCTCTTAGAAATGTTATTTACTTTATTCAGGTTTTGGATGTGGGCAGACCACATACTTTCTACATTGATATTGGTATACATAGGGGTTTCGCTTTTCTGTGAGGGTTTTCTAGATATTTTGATCAATTTGTATGCGATGGTAGTATGGAGCTGTAACGGCGACTGCTGTACACCGCCGCCCTCCTGTTTACTGTTGCAGTTCTGGCCGCCCTGTTTAGCTGTGATTGCTGTTGTGCTGGGACCTGCTCCTCAGTTTCCTACCAGCTATAGTCACAGCATGCTGTTGTTTCTGCAACACTTAAACACCAGCACGTGTCATTTCCTGGGATTTAAGGTATTTGTCATGTGACCTGGCTGACCAATAGTGGACCTCCTGCAGCTATATACAGGACCCTGCCCTTTCAGCTTTGCCTCAGTATCAATGTCTCTGTATTATGCTAAGCACTGACCTCCATTGGTGTTCCTGAGCTAGAGATTCTTGTCTGTATTGTGAGAGCTTGCTACTTGTTAACCCATACCTGTCTGCTGGACTCTCCTGCTACCTGACCCGTGCTGCCAGCCCTCTTCCACTGTCTGGCTGACAACGCTTGTGTCTCTGGTACCTTTCCCAGTGTCCCCTGGACTAGCTGCCTTGAGTTCCTACCCTGCCTCAAGAGGTAGCTCTGGTGTTCCCCTCAGGAAGTCTATCCCCACCATCAGGGGTATTGTGAAGAATGAGTGGGTTCACTTAGACAATGCCCTTAGACGATGTAGGACTCGTGGCACAGTGGGTTCACACCTGCTGCTCCAAGACAGGAGCATTTAAGAAATTGTGTCCCTGCCAGATGCTCCATTGTCAATTGTAAGAGTGGAGTCACTGGTTGCTTAACTACAAAAAAAAGCTACGCTGGGAAATTCAATAAACTGGTTTCCCTCGCCATGAAGTAATATGAAATTCTCATATCACAAAGCTCAATGTCAAGAGTCGGTTGGAGTGATATGAAACAAAATGACTATGGGGCAACATGTTACATGGAGTGATGAATCTTCTTTAACTGGCCATCTAAAGAAATTTTGAATTATCAGGATAGCATTAGATGCCTCACCGCATGGTGTCAACTTTCAATTTTGGTGGGAGAGAGATAAAGTTGGTTTTGTATCATGGGTTAAGTCCCTTGGTTTTAGTAACAGGCCATCTTGGACATTATACATCCAGCTTTGTGGAAAAGTTTTGGAGGTCTTTTCATTTTCTAGTAAAGGTGGCCAAACAAGGTTGGATTTTTCCATTTTTCCAACCATTTGAATCAATCACTAGCCTGATTTCACCTTGATGGATGTAAGAATGTTGCATCCAAAATGGTTGGGTGTTTATTGTGGAAGAAGTGGCCTGGCAAAAATCTTTTAGGCGTTACTCACACATTTTTAGGGCAGGTGACACTCGGCATCACATTATTGAGCTTATCATTACTAACCATTGTATTGTAACATTGTTATCCCTATGGACCACTTTGGGAAGATCGCCTGCAGAATGCCAAAGGTCTTGCTTGTCACGGTTTTTTGGGCTTATCATGTTTTTTTGGGCGATTGGTCATTGGATACAATGAGCCATTTAAATGAGAGCTTACACATGCTTTTTTCTTTTGACATGCAAAAATCCAAAGGCACTCCTATTTTTTTGGAAAACGTTCCCAGAATAGAGGATCTTAAGCTAGCCATAGACGTTCCAATTCCATGGCCGATCGATCACCCATCCCATCGATTCCGGCGATCTCAGCGGGAATCGGAGCTCCGATCGATCGGATTAAGAGTATCCGATTGCTGCATACCACCTTGTCCCACGGATTCCTGGACGATTCCGTGTCCGATCGCTTACTTCCCAAATGGCAACTCCCCCTGATGTGTGCTGAATCGGATCAGAAAGACCAACATGTTGGTTCTCTGTCCGATCCGATTCTGGGCCCCTGATCAATCGGACAAGGTGGGCTGCACGCGATTCCGGCACGATCGTTTCGCGTGCACGCGCCCGCAATCGATCGTACCGGAATCAGATGGGAATCTGACCCGTGTATGGGGGCCTTTAGGCCTACAGGAGAACCAAGTCCATAATGATGCCTATTAAGTATCTAAATCTAATTAGATCCTATAACATTCCCAGCAGGTGAACCTTTCATGTCAAAAAATATTTATGAAAGGTTGAGCAGAAAAATGATGGTCCTAAGTTGAAGGGCTTTGGGCTTGTTCTTGGGAGATGATTTAGAATTCATTGCCAGGGGATTTGACTTGTTTCAAGTGGATTTTGAATTGATTTAGACTTTTAAGGCAAAGTGATCAAAAGCCCATAGACTCGATGAGACCAGACTGCGAAGGACCGTTTTCACACTGATTCAGGCAATTATATCTACATGAAGAGTCATCCTCAAGGCAATCTGGTAAGACGATGTCCAGGGGGGCCAGCACCAACCTTGAAGACCATGCATTATACCAGGCCTATCTCACACTAGATCAAAGCTGTACTCATGCCCTTCACTTCAGCTTCAATATACTTGGACAGGTAATGGAACTAGCCCAGGCAAATCGGGTGACTTCCCCCTACCTATTATAATCCTTACCAAAGTCAATCAAAGATAGCGAAGCAGAGACCTAAACACAAGGTAATTAAAAAAAACAAAAAGGTACCTACCGGTGACCCAGCCTATGTTAGCAAATTTCTCCACAATGCTTCATTGCAATGTAAATAGTGGTAATCCTGAGTGGCTCGGCGTAGCTTACCTCCCAGATGTCAGTGATGATCATGGCAGAGGGGGGTACCTGCGCCATTCACTGGCTTTGTAATGCAGGCATAGGCATCCTGGGAATTTCACGTTCCTGGTATTGTGTGTGTAGGGGGGCAGATAGCGGGCATAATCTGTTTGTATTTTTTGTAGCGCTTTAGGAAGCTGTTTCAACAAATAATAGGACCACCAGGTAGGTTAAACATACTTACCTTGCATTTTCAGTGCCACCATTTTAGCTACTGGTAGATCGACCCTTCCACCAAGGTGCATTACCTTGCCGAAACTCGAAATCTCACTTTTTAACCCAGCAGGACACCAACGTAGCACATCAGAAAGCCGGCGCCGAGGAAAAAAAGATGACTGAATACTGGAAGCTTTATATTTTTTAATTACAATAAATTTGACTATTTATTCATACATTATATTCTGTGGTAGAGATACTTAATAAAGTCTACAGATGAGGATTTTGGTGCGTGGCAAAAGCAGCCGATAGACCTACCTCGAAAGTAGTGTTAGACCCATGACGTGTCAATAACGGACATCCCCGCTGGAAAGCAATGAACACGTAAAAAATGCACGTCTTTGGTCATGTTTGCGTTACCAACAGTGTTGATCGTGAATATTCGATTAGCAAATTTCGGGAAGATCTGGACTATAGAGTTATATCTTTGTAACTGTGAATATTCAAGATTTTTTACATCAGTATACGGAACTACCGTGCATTCACAATACCGATTTGCTCAATGAAGGTAATAATGACTGGAGATCATGAATTCTCAAATTGTTTTGCGATTAGGCAAAATAAATTGCGATATTTTGCGAATACGAATAGTGCCAGGTCACGTTACCACGCGGAGACAAGCCCTTAGTGAGGTCCCACGTTTTGACCATAACACATAATCTAAAGACAGAAGTGGAGCCAATTAAGCACAACCACTGCAAATTTTGATTGGCTCAGTTTCAGTCTGTATGCTAATATAATTTAAGCATCTCATTAAACATTTATTATGCGGCTACACCTTTTTTATGTCATTATGAATAAAAGCCACCAAAATGTATTCACACTATAGCTACTACAAAGAATAAAAACAACCCAAAGTACACTGACCACGATTTCTGCAGCAGGTTAATCAAACAAAAAGCCCTTGTTTGTCATGTGTAGCCGACTCCCTCACACCCAGTACTCCATACAATTATCGCGTCACACAGCGTCTATGAAGAACGAAGATACCAGGTAACACGAGACACCAGTAAAATGAAATGAACAATAAACAAACGTTTAATAGTATTAATATCTATGTTATATAACTTGGTCCTCTCAGCTCGCACCAAGATGGCGACTCTGCCTTCAGAGAAGATCCCCTCCTCCCGCCCAGTGTCTATTGACTGCCTCGGCCGAGGGGCCGCCCCTTCATGACGTCACCCGGGCTGTGTGGGGAGGGCGAGGAGAGAAATAAGACAGGGGTGCGCGAGGAGAGAGCTTGCGAGATGGCGCCGTGAGCGGAGAAGATGTTGCGCTGGTTGTACGCCTCATGTTAGGGAGGATATTGGCGGGCTCGAGCCGGCCGTGACTAGGACACAGCGAAGGACACGCGGCGAGCTGAAGAACAATAAACTGCGGCTGTGAGAAGAAAGGACACGGCGATGGAGGAAGACAAGCAGAGCGCTGCGGCGGATGGCGGTGGAAGTCCGAAGCCGTCAGCTGAAGAAGCAAGGACGCACGGCGTTGCTGCTGCACAAAATGGCGAACAGGCACAAGCCGGGGAGGCGGATGCCAAGAGAGCTGGCATCATCCGCCGCCGTAGCAGCACGAGCAGCGAGCCTCCGAAGATGGAGGGCGGAGGAGGGGGGAAGGGCTCGACGCCCCCTGAAGAGCCCCCCAGAAAACGCTTTCAGATTCCCAGGAAGACTAGAGACAAGAAAGGTGGTGGTCATCTTCCAATACGTTTTATAGGGCGATGTCTTCCCTTGCATGCCGTCTGCCGCACACGCCGTGTAATGATTACATCACACGAGGGGCCCAGCAGAGCGGGTGCCATAACCTTGTATCTGGGCGCGCGCACCCCTCCTCCACGCGGCTGGTGACGTCACTCGTCAGGCTGCGGTTTTCAGCTCCCAGCAAGCTGGGTGGTGTGGCTGCCGGAGGAGCACGTGGGTGCAGTCTGAATGCCCCGCCCCTGCGTTGTGGGCGGTCACGTGATTTCCTTTCCCCTGCCGTCTGATAATTGTCCTCCAGGTTGCTGCATATGAAGTACTCCGCACTTTGCATTCCTCCTTTGGACCAGAATTGAAGGGCTGCTCATGGAACAGCTCTATCATTTGCCATATTTAGATTTACTTCCTTATAAGTACTAGGTAATTTAACTAAATAGGTACAGATCAGGCTTGTGTTTATTGAAGTTCTAAGAGCTGCTGTGAGGTTTGAATCTGGTTTCATCATGAATTCTTTAACAACCAATCAGATTGTAGCGTTTGTGATGGAGACGACTAGCTGTAGTGTTCATTGAATGTGGGTGCTTGCTGTTAATTTTCATCTCTTAGCCCAGTGATGGAGCAGCTTTCTAATATAAGCCCTTGTCTGAAAATAAGCGCTACCATGTCCCAGAGGGCTTTCCATATTTAGGGAAGACGTGACTGGAGGCGTTCTGTCACCTCTTCTAAGCCCTAGTGCATCCCTTATTTTTTTAGAGAAAATATTGCCATAACTGGAGAATAAACCAGTCTATGTACATTATTTTGGGTAATGACGCTATACGCTGTTGACCCATAAACCCATTGGCATGGTTTTTATATATTGGCCTTGCTTCACAGAGGTGATTGTAGCTTTTTTTAATCCCATGCAATAAAAAGCAAGTGACAGTTGTGTAGGTAATACAATCCTTTGCACTCTGTATGACTGATCAATAATATAGCATATGTCACAATTTGGTAAATGTGGTTTAGTGACCCTTTAGTTGTCTGTCTTTGAGCCAACAGGTGTGTTTGTCTTGGACAAATCCCAGGTAAAGAGTCGGCACTGTTGGTATTTCTATAATAGATTTCAGTGACTTGAGCCAGTAATTAAAGTACACCACAGTCGGCCCTTTGGGAGCAGCCCAATGTGAATTTGTGCTATTATTGTGGTGAGATTTGTGTCATTAGATGTAAATAAAAGAAACCTAAGCCTAATGGTGAAATTTAATATGTCTTCAGGAATCATTGGGGAAACCAGATTCCTCGTGGGAATGTAAATTCAGCTGACTTCACTACCGAGTGTAAAGGAATATGCCATTTTACCATTTCCTTAATCCAGTTGTTTCTTGGCCTGTTACATAGAATAAAGCTTTTAGATTTATGTTTTTGTAAAAGAAAACATGATATTTTGAAGTCCTCCTGTACTTAAAGTTTCTTCTCTAATAGTCACTGTACTATAGAATAGGGGAAAGGGCTGATTTTAATGTTTCACAAAAACATTGGTGTAGTGCAGGGGTCAGCATAGTTCGGCCCGAGAGCCATCTGTGGCACTTAAGCCCCTTCAGTATAGCTCATTGGTGTAATGACCTGTTCTTTATTATTTATAGTCATTTATGTCTGGGCCCCCTTCCCCAACAGCGAAACCCCCGCACTCTTCTACCGACAATTGTTAGTGCTCTGTACTGTGCAGCTCGGACTCCTCAAGTTTTATAAGGTTTAAGTTCAACTAAGACTTATTTCGTTAATTTTAGGGAAGGAAAATTTTAATTTCGACAGCACTCAGATCTCCGTCTCTCAACATATATTATTTTAAGTATTGCACCGTTGCGCTTTGGTCAAAAAAGTTGGCCTACCACTGGTGCAGTGCATTGTCATCAAAATTTTTAATTATTAAATACATAATAACTTAAATGTGAAACATACTGTTCTAAAACGGTATGCACCAATACATTTAACTCTTTATTTTCCCTGGATCAATTTTAACTGTAAATCCTTAACTTTCAAGGCTTGTGAGTCTTATGTGTTGACTAAGTCGATTCTGTAAGTTTAATGCAGTGATGGCATTAGGTCAGTCACCCAAACCATCTGTTTGGGCAAAGTTTACTTGTTGCATGTTGTCTTGAAAGAACCAATAACATTGAGTTAAAGCTTACCTGAAGCTCTACTGGAGGATTTATATGCAGAATATATTGCATGCAGTGCTAATAGTAATGGCATCCCAGAAGAGAACTTGTGGACTTTCTGGAGAGGGTGGCATAGAGTCCTCTCCTGCTGGGTATAACTCATGGCAACAAAGATTAGATCTGGCATATTGGCTGTACTCTTACCTCCTGCAGAGGCCGATGTAGGCTTGTTTTTTTCCATGTATGACCCATCCGCTTTGACCTTATATCTGCTGTATTTTTGTTCTGCGTGTAAGACACACAGACAGCACTTTCCATTCTCATGAATGGGACAGCATCTGCTTCGGCGCCCAATGGCGCTTTGCAACGCGGAGTACTGTGTTGACATCGCGGTGACTCACGGGGGCCTCCAGTGATCCATCCGTTGAAGATCGACAGCCTTTCCTGTGGCTTTGGGCAGCCTGAAAATGTGTAGCAGCAGTATCGCTCCCAGTAGATGTATAACCACCTGACGCCCACATTGATGTTTACTAACATTGCCTTTAAGTTACATTTGGCCCTATCTACAGCATGTCTGCAATGTGTCATGTTACCCATGGATTTAGCAGCTGAATTTGGGCTCACAGTTGACAAATCTTACAAGGGCTGTACTCTGCCCTTTCTAATGAGCCAAATTGGTTTACTTGATATTTGTAAGAAAATGTTAAACCACTCTATGATGATCATAAAAGTTTAGACCAGGGGTTGGCAAACATTTTGACCCATCGGCCACAATGGGTTTTTAAATGTGACATAGGGGCCGGACCAAGAAGCTGCAAGGGCCATCTGGAATAGAGGTCCAAGTCCTCGTAGCAAGGACAGGATATTTTAAAAGAAGAAAATATGTTGAAAAAAAATAAAATAAATAGAAGCTTTTGCTAGAGAAGATTAAACATTCTATTGCAGCAAACTATGGATTCTAGGAAGCAATCCAAACACTCATCCTCTAGGTGTTATCTTCACTTATTGCAGGGAATGAGGGGAGCCAGAGCGTCTTGACAACAAAGTGACAAAGGGCCATAGTTGGCCCATGTTTGGGTTAGACATTTTCATATAGTTGAGAACGGCTTCTATTTGAATCCAAACAACCGTGATCATTCCACTGGAGGAAAGGAGCACAGAATAATAACAGCATAATGTATATTTTATCATGCCAACAGTACCTACAGTGCTTTGGAGTACCCACTGCATGATTTGATCAGTCGAATGTCCCTACAGTTGTGGGAATGATGAGCATGGTTGGAGATATACGATAAAAACATCATTTGGTAAAGTGTACCTATCAGAAACTTTTAGTTGGACTTCAGCAACTACATTAACCATGACTTTGTATGCCCTTACTTCCTCACATTTTATAAACAAACCTGCTGAAGTGTTCCATTTTGAGGTCACAAATGTCTAAATATTCTATAATATATAGTAATGTATGTCTTGTACTGCGCTGAGCAGCCCGTAGACTGTAGTCAATGTCAGGGCAGTATGTTCTGGGATGGTAGATGCATATTGGTAACGTTGACATACTTTACATTTTTCTTCTTCCAGGTATGTACTTTTGTAAACACATTAAACAAAAAATAAATGTGAAACAAAAACTTTGGTCGTATTGTTTTCCTTGTGTGGATTGGTAATTTTAACACATTTTTTTTTGTTTGTTTTTCACATTTTAGCTCTTCAACCTCTTAGTTCTGACTCACGGGAATTTGAGGATGTATTGAAAATTCTACACGCTTCATTCTTGGAACCAAATTCTAAATTACATTTCACGTACAAATCCGCCCAACTGGTTCACAATGAATTCTTGGAGAAAGAGGTCAGTGAACATTGATCATCTTTTTAGATTGATCAAGTTTAGAATCCAGAATCTTCAACTGCTACAACTTAACAGCTGATATCCAAAAGCAACGTTATTGTTTAGCACCGAGGTGTTTTATAGCCAAACTCAATGTCTTCGTTTGTGATTTAGCTTAAGGCTGTGGACATTTTTTCACCGATTTTTAAACTTACTGTTTTTTTCCCTGTCCCCAACTCTACACCCCCTCCCCCTTTCCAATAGTTCACTGAGAAAAGAAGACAGTTGAAATTTGAAGGTCGGATAGATAAAGAGCAAGAGCTTGCCGAATCTTATGGTTTTCTTTTGGTTGATGAAAGCCAGGTAAGAATCTTCTGTCCATGAATTTCTCTGACAGACATTTTTCTGGTGCGTTTTGATCATAGTTAGGTCCATATATTTTCGACAGAGATGGCCTTTTTAACATTTTGGTTCTGTACATTACCACAATTTTTAATTTTAAATAAAACCACTTAGATGCAGTTGAAAATAAACTATCAGCTTTTATCCAGTGGTTTTAAAAAAGAAACAAAAGCATTTTTTTTAACACAATTACTTCCTCAAAATTGGACAAACTAAAAAATGTTTATTTCTAAAGGAAGCCACAGAGGTGTTTTTTAATTCTTATTTAGATTCTATCACTGATGCGTTTTTGTTGTATTTATTGCGAGATTGCTTGTCCGACACGCAGTGTCCTAACCGATCGGTTGTCGTTCAGAAGCGATTGCGGTGTTCATGCTCCATAGTACCATCACCTGGAAAAACTTGTACAATTGAACAATCAACCAAAACATGATGTGTCTGATTTGCCTTTCATACGATCTCTTCAATTTTATGGGGAGGGGGTTGATCACCCCTGGTGGACAGGAATCTATTACTGGTCGATCGAACGGAGTGATCAATACATGTATGGCTACCTTATCACTTGGCTGAAAATCCCTTTGCTGGCAATGACAACCCGAAGCCTTAAACTCATGGTCATCAACAGATGCTGGGTTCCCTCCTTTTCATTGCTCGGCCAGGCCTTTACTTCTGCGGCCACACCATCTCCAATAGTCACTGAAAACCATGCATGCCCAATCCATCTTACTGCATCTCTCCCCCATTTTGTACAGATGTTGCAATGCTATTTTCTGGCCATCATTCTGATAGAGGCTGATCTTGGTTTCATCGGTCTAAAGAATGTTTTTTTCTGGCTGGCTTTCTTTGTTTTATTTAAAAAGGCCTATCTATATTTAGATTTTGAGGCTTATTCCCTGCAGTGTACACCCTTTGATATGTTTTCTCTTCATGGTAGAACTGAATATCAATGTGTTTATCTCCTCGAGGGTGTTGTTCACTTGGTTGGAACAGAACTGCAATTCTAAAAATGTTATCTGTCCAAATAATTATGGACCTTACTGTAGTGAATTGGGCGTCTTTAGTGTTAACAGCACATGACCCAGTAAAACCAAACCTAGAGTTTAGTGCCCTTTTCTACTTAACCTCCTGGCCTTTTTGGCTTACAAAACTCACCCCAAGCCAACTGTGGGCATCCCTATCTGCCGAAAGCCCCAGGTGATCCTCTGTATTGGGGGGTCCGCCGATCTTTCCTGACGTCATATGTTGCGGTCATATGTAATGGAGGTGGCATTGCTTTTATTTTAGCACTTCCCTCGGCGTGTTCAGAATCCAAACGAGGGCAGAATTTTATTCTTAAAAGTACACCACAGGCCACGTCAAGTAGGTTAAAGAAGATTTTGTGACCCTTATGAAGAATATGTGTGGTTAAAACTTCTTTAAAAGGCCATTTTGTTAAATTGTGGCACTCAACTTCTGCAATAAATCTTGAGTGACAGATTTACTGCATCAGAAATGCTGATGTGTTTCCTTGCGTTTAAACAGTTGGCACACATTCATGTGGGTGTGGTTTATTTTCAGATGAATACATTATAAGACAATGAAATCGTAAAAGAGATTGCCCTTTGAAGAGTCCCATAGCATGGAAGTAAAGTAAACTTGGATTAGATTTGCTGCAAAGTGTGTCCATTTGGACATATATCGTGTTCCAGACCTGGCCTGTCTTTTAGTGTAACTGCTCTTTAGTTTTTGGGGTACTGGATTTCTGAGAAAAGGGGAATGTGGGGGGTTTATTTCTCGATTGTTGAATATTTTTTTTTCAACCCTGCCTATTTGCTCTTACAGTGACAAGTGTTTAAATAAAGCACCTAAACACTTTTACGTTTCAAATAAAGGATGTGAAGGGTAACCTCCCACCAACAGCAGGGACCCTTTCAATATAGAAAGATGCTTGTGTTATACAAGCATGCACTAGCATTGCCTGTTCTTACAGGTTACAAACCACATCACCAATGATTTTGGTAAAAAAAAACAAATTCAGTTCTGTTCTTTTGTGTTACAAAGTTTAAAAAACTTTTAATAACTTTAGATTGTGAGTTTCCCCTGTTACCGTATATGCCGGCGTATAAGACGACTTTTCAGCACCTTAAAATCCTCCCCAAAGTCGGGAGTCGTCTTATACGCCGGGTGCAGGCTGGGGGGGTGCAGGGGACCATCTCCGGGAGCCTTACTGTATCTGTGCGATCCGGTTTGCTGCCTGAAGCTGTCAGTGCTGAATAATGATACATTGTAGCAAGAGAACGAGCAGGTTTCAGGGTCAGTAATTCTCACCTACTACTACTTACACCCCGAGTTTCACCACTCTAGCTATAATACTTATAAGTTACATTTCAGCTAAATTCCAGCCACCAGTGATTTTTCATGGCCAGTGATATATTCCTATATGCAACATTTAACTTGCCTACATAAATTTTTTCATTTGGTGAGCGTTGGAAGAGGGGGTAGTCTTATACGGCGAGTATATAACAAACTCTATATTTTAACTGTAAAAGTTGGGGGGTCGTCTTATACGCCCAGTCGTCTTATACGCCGGCATATACGGTAAATACAAATTTATAACAGAAAGAATTTTGTGGGTAATTCCTTTTGGAAGTTCTTTTTCTCCTGGTCACTGCCTGCCAAATTGTAACTCTGTTCAGTGATTGCAAGCTTAATTTGCAAGTTCTTGAATTTCCTGCTGGCTCGATATCACACTGTACAGCCATGAACATAATAAACAGTGCAAAGCGCACCATGTTAAGATTTGCCTCTTATTTGACTGTTTTTTTTTATGACATATCAAGTGTCATCAGCTTCGAAAGCCATGCGGCTGGCAATGTTGCGTGTGTGTGTTTTGACAGTTACCCATAAAGGATCTTGGTTTACAAGTGTGCAAATTAGAAACATGTTGAAATAGGAGACTGAGCTTATTAATAACTACAGTATAGGTCAGCATGCCAATGCGTAGTTTTTAATGGTATTCCTCTCCTGTCAGATGTTCTAAAGTACTCATTTGTTTGAGGCCTAGTCTCCACTGAAACCTTTTTTACTCATGTTGCATCCTATGGACAAACTGCCTCACGTCAGTAACACTACAAACAATGAATGTGGCAAGACCATGTCTGTTCCTTGCTCCATTAGAATGACATGCTCCACTGGAGCGTTTTGGGAGCAGCAGGGGTGCGTCTTTTAGATAGGTCCCGCTCCACAGGCGTGGTGCTGCCACGGTCAGTGTTTTCGAAGCTGTGCCGCAACTGTGCCTGAACTGGACTAAAAGACGCACCAAACCATAAACCCAGCTAGTTTTTTTTTTATTTGAAGTGTACAAGTGAATTGGATCAATGCTATGAATCAAGTGGGAGATGAGCCCTAAGTGATACTTTTCACTAAAGCAGACCCTGTTCTATAAGCAGGGGTGCACGTAAGTGGTACTCTTGTACTCAAGAGGGGCCAAAAACTAGCTCTGCGTACCTGCATTATTGTTACACAGCTCATATGCGTATATGCAACTTGGAGGCGCTCCGTGTCTGGGCGGCCGCAGCTAAATGTTATATGTATACAATTTATGTCACTTGGTTAACTGCAGTTAGGGGTGTGAATGTTAATAATCCCAAAACATAGATTGGACTTCTAAGGGTGTTGGAGATCTGGGGCATGAAAGTCAGAGTAGGCATATGTAAGAATAAAATCTGACAAGAGAAAAGCACTGTGTGACAGCTGGAATATGACTGAAAGATGACATTTGGATTGCTGGTAGTCTCAGGGGTTAGTTACTAAGCCAGAACATTTTAGGGTTGCACTACTGAAGTATGAGATCTTGGGTTTCAAACGTGTTGTACTGTGAGAGTTACATGTGCAGCAGAATCTACCATGCAGAGGACAGTGAGGGAGACAGAGAGGTAGACCACAGTATCTGTGGAGTGAGTACCAAACACCATCTCCTGGTACTCACCTGATGAGCTCACTAAAAAAGTTATCTGCACTCCTGTCTATAAAGACTGATTATACAATATCCAACAGGATACATCATCCACTTATGTAGTTGAATGGCCCTTCTGATGTGATTACGTTTTGGAGTCCTGTTACTTAAAATTGGGAAAAAAAATTATTAAAAATTATTGGACATGCATTTTAGTTGGTTGTATTGAAATTAATTACACTTTCAGCCGATCCCAAAAAAGTTGATCAAATATCTGTTACTACAGTTGGCAAACATACAACCAATCAATCAATTTCCCTGACCCCAAAAAATTTATCTTTTTAAGTTGATTGAACAGAAAATCTAGACGAGTATGGGGGGCTTAAGGCTGTAAAGTATACGGCCAGCCTAACTAGGATTATGTAGGAATATCATTTCGGATGTTACTGAGATTTATAAACATGGGAAGTTCTATGTGTTTACTGAGTTTTCATTCAGTTATTACAACATAGATCTGACCTTTTAGATTGTTTTAATGTACTTGTCCACGGCCCATTGAAACTAGTAAACGGTCGATAAACCAGGAGTTAAGGTTTTCCGTTGGGCTATGTCTCCCATACAAGCCTATGGGAGATGCTTGTGTTGCAGGCATAGAAAAGCATGCTGCAGGCATTTGCCTCAATGCATAACACATGTTTGCATGCAAAACCGCAGACCAGGGACCAGTGTGAAAGGTACAACTGGTTTCCTGCCATGTGTACCCCGTATTAATGCCACAACGTTGCCCTAAACGCTGAGCATGTGAAAGGGCCCTCAATCAATTGTTACTCTGCTCTGTCTGGGGTTGTAATACAGGTAATCCCCAGGTTACATGCAGAATAAGCACTGTAGGTTTGTGCTTAGGTTGAGTATGAAGTCAGAACAGGTACATTATTTTATTAAATACAATTTGGACAGATGTTTCTCAACCTATTATACATATAAATGTATGTGTATGTATGTATGAGTGCTGTGCACTCTTTGGGAATGTAGGGGGCTCCACTTGAGACCCTATTAAACCATTCTTTTCACTAGGTAGGAAAATCGCTCGCAATGTTCTGAAAGAGTAGAGAAACAAATTTGTGTATCTAAAATGAACTTTATTTTTCATAGATTTTACATGGATGAAAATGTAAATAGTAACCAGTATCCATTTTAATATTATGTATTCATTTTGTTCCTGACATGCAGGCAAATAATCTTAAGCCACTACTTCACGACCAAATAGCGAAACGCATTTCTAAACGTTTGTCAGTTCTCAAGCCGCATTCAAATCTTACAGGCAGCGGTAAACCACATTGACTTACTTAAATAGTATTCAAATTGTAGGCATAACTATTCCAATGGAATTATTCAAATCACGCCTGCACTGGAGTCATGTAGCTGCAAAATGGATATTGGGACACTTGGGTTAACAAAATGCTAATAAGAACTGTGAAACACATATCTAGAAACGTTTTTTTTTCTTTTAGTATTCAGTTGTGATTACATATAATCATGTTCTCTATTCCACTTCTCGTGATTGATTTTATTATCATTTTATATAATACATTACGCAGAGCTGTACAACAAATTAGAGTTTAATGGAGCGAGGGAGAGAGTTCTAGAGGGTAGGAGTGGCCCTAGGGCCGGACAATAAATTAGAGTTAAAATCACACACAGGTACAAGCAATGACTCCAGAGTAGAGGACCCTGACCGATCGGGCTTGCAATCTAATAGTTTAGGGGACTGAGTGTACAATAGGTAGGGGGGATGGGACTTGTATGGTAGTGATGTTAGGGGTGAGAAGATGGGTAGGTGAGACTGAAGAGGGGGGGGGGGCGTTCAGGGCTTTTTTAAAAGTGTCAAAGGTAGGAGCAAGTCTAATGGGGCGAGGGAGAGAGTTCCAAAGAGTAGGAGCGGCCCTAGAGAAGTCTTGAAGCCCTACATGTGATGATGTTCTGGGGATCTGTCATAACTAAGTCACTGGATTGATTTGAGGTTCTTGCTTGCCCTTCTTTGGTAAAAAAAAAAAAAACTATTCTGGGTAGGAATATAAATTTAAACATCCACAATGTAGTTTCCCAAAACCTTTGTACTGTGAACACAGCAAAATCCCTAAGGTTGGAACTAGGCTCCATGAGACCTGAGTGCCTGTATTGTCATCTGTAGAAGATTGGGAAGCAATGGTTGACCTCTACAGTGTATGAATAAAAGGGGGGTAGGCAGGTCAGGTGTGTTTTTACAAATTTGTGGTTTTCCTTGGTGTGAAGGTTTAGTTTGGCTCTACAGAGTTTGCAGCTCTATTCCTATGGGAAATGACACACCGGTCTATATAGGCGCAACATTTCCCGCGTCAGGGAATGTTGCATCAAACATGATAAACTCACATTGGCCTGTCTGACATTGTGGGTCACATGTAATGCAGCCGTGGACATGCAAGTCCCAGTTTTAGTGTACATGTAGCTTTTTGTCCCCTTTGCTAAAAAGAGAAAACGTATTGCTCTAGAAAATCATGTAGTTTCGAGCCCTGTAACAACAATATTTGTTTCTGTCCTCCATGCACTTTCACACCAGTGATGCTGTGTGTGTAATGTAAGGTGTATGGTTCCTTACTGGCAATGGAGGGGTTTGCATAGTGCTGTTGCACAAAAAGAAGTCCTGCAGGACGTTTTTGTTTTGACTGGCCCTGCGTTGCCTTTTGCGGTAACTGCCAACCTGGTGCCAGTGTGAAAGGTACAACAGGAAACCTATGTACCTTCTGTTAACGCAAGCAGCTCTGTGTTGTGCCCTTTAGGGATGTGATGTCCATTACTATAGGATATAAGGGATATTGAGGAAGGTAGATGGTCAAACCACTGCTACTGACTTAAATCTTTTAGTGCCACACCCCAAAAAGACTACAAAGGGAACTTTTAAGGCACATAGACATCAATCTAAAAGTAACATGGTTTTTATTGGTACATGATTAAAAAGAATCTATACAACAAATCACAAGTATATTTCAAAACAGAATTAATAAGACAAAGGACATAATTTATTGCATCACCCATGTATTGCACAAATATCATTGCTCTCCAAGGTGAGAATTCCCCGCACCAAAATACTATACTACCATAGGATATAAAATAACTATTTTAAACAGGGTGACAAGTAATTGCAAACAGGTGTGGAAATATTAAACTTTTAAGACGTTAAAGATTCAGTTTATGTCTATGAATATCATAATTTTTGGTCTGTATGTTCCTTCAGGTCACTAATATATGTGAGAAAGGATTACATGTGGGACATTCCAGGCTGACTACACTTGGAAAACCATCAATGGGTAAGTTTGTCATCAATAGTCCCATTGGTTTCTCTAAACAGTTTCTGAAACTGCATTGCTGTGGGCCGGCCATTCACTTCTGAATGGCAAAGGCAGCGGCATGGATCTCCATGTTGATGGAGGGGTGTCTCCTTCCCGTCCCACACCTATAGTGTAATCGGGCGTATCGCCGAATTAACCTCCCTAGCGGACCACCTACAAAGTACACTGCATACAATTCCTGTCTACACAGCCAGCGCCATTAACATAGAGTCACCCCCTTCCATGTCGCCATGATGAAACTGCAGCTTTCTGCGCGTGTATTGGGTGCACCCGATGCTCGCTGACCTAGCAGTTGGGAGGAACCCAAACACCGAAAGAACTGGGTTCATCTCAACCGCTAAGGAGGTTAATATGGTATGTATCATATTACATGGGCGGCATTTATGCTACAGTATGTTTAAAGGTTACCAATAAACCATTTGTATTGTTAAAAAATACAAAAAAATATATCAATATGGTTAGGCTTGTTAACTGGTGGTTTTCATGTATGGTCAACACCACAGATAAAGAAGCATTATTGTACTTCTTATAATTGTGAAAGCTTACCAAGCCTTTGAATACGTTTAAGCATATGTAAGCTTAGGTCATTTCCTGTCATGTTTGTTCTAGAATTGTATCTTAAGGGTTAATTGTTTGTGGCTCTGCACCTATACTTGCCACCCCCCCCCCCCCCCCCCCCCCCCCAGCTTTTGTGGAGGGGGGCAACAGAGGGCTGTGGGTATGTACAATATAAGAGTGCTCTGTATAGATTTATAAAAAATAGTTTGTCTAGCATTTGTGAAATGTACATTTACATAAAGCATTTAACGATTTTTTTTTTTTTTTTGCAGGGGTGTACTTATCCAAGTTTGCTGACCTGTTGCAGGCCAACCCTTTAGAAGCTGCTTCCACAGGCACCATTGTAATATTTAAAGTTATCAAGGTAAAAATACTTTTCAAGATGAATGAGTTTGCCCTCAAGGATTAAGCTAGAGATAGACTATGCACTTGGATGCATTGACATCACCCCATGGACTGGTGTATGCGTACCCAGTGAGTGTTAAATCCATGGACGGGTGTATGGCCATATGTAAGTCTGATGCATCAATTGACTGTCAATGTGTCTTAGGTCAAGCATCCATAGCGTTTGAGGATACGGAGGACCATTTCGGCATAAATGCATTGGAGGCCCACGACTTTAGGATCTAGATCTGAAGGGCCCTGTAGGCAGCTGTGTCATAGGCTATTGCCTCCAGTGTTGAGCTTGTGCACTGCGTTAAAATCCTTGCATTTAACACAAGGATTTTGAATGCAGAGAAGCCTAACTTAATAGTGTTAACCTCCTGAGCATTGGGTATGTGGTGCGCTTTTTTAATAGGCGTGCCCCAGACGATCGTGGCGTTGCATATAAAATGCAGCTGTGATTTTCGGCTCATTTGGAGGTCCTCAGCATGATTCACGAATCATGCTTGAAAATAGTGACACCCCTCCATTAACATGGAGGTCTATGACACTGCCTACCCCCGCCCCTTTAACGTCACCAGTGACGCGATCGGGACAGACCCCGAAAGATGGGAATGTACGCCGATCCAGAGAACTGTCAGGGGGAATCCGGCGGACATGCAAGTTTCCTCGCAGTTATCTCGGGTTGAGTTTCGTGATCAATGAAATTCAACCCGGGATAACTCAGGGAGAATACCCAGACGGTTAAGGAGGCATCCATCTAGAAATGTGCTTGATTTCTGGGTCATGATCACTTTTACTTATGTGGTCATGAAGACATATGGTGAGGGGAATCTGTATAGAGCAAGAGCAATGATATAACTCTTACTGATGTTTCAACACCTTCATATATCCAAAGAAAAGGGTTTTTGTAAAAAGTATTTATTTTGTACAGTGGTAAGCTCTCGCTTGGGCTTCCTTTCTGGGCTGCTTTTATAGTGACTTCTATTTTGTACAGTATAGTGAGCTGGGGGATGTGCAACATAGCAATATAGTGGGGTCCTGGGGGGTTGGGGGCAGCCCAGTTTCATCGGCTTGTCGGAGACCCCAAATCAGGATGGTGGTGCGGCTTCATGGGGCGGGGTGTATTGCTGAATCAATTGGCCCTCAGATAAATCTTAACCTTGTGATTGACTAAACTTTTATGTAGACTGAAAAATATTGGCTGGCAAAGTTCTTTAGCATCCTTGACATGCAGAGCAATGCACTTTGCTGTTTTTCAGATACAATCTATAACAATGGTATAACTGTAAGACAGAGTTTACATGTTTGATGTTTATTAGCCGCCAAACTAAATTGGCTTTGTGCTGAATGACCATCCCTGCACCCCTTGGGTTACTTCTCTAGTTGCAGTTAGAATATACTTTTATGTCATGCCATTTTGCTTTTTTGGTTAGGTCTCCAGGGTTTGGGTTAGTACTAAACCTATTTGTTTGCATTTTTTTCATAGGGTAAAATGAAGCTTGTGTATGATAACTTTAGAAATAACCAGGATGCATATGTTGGCAATGCTAATTTGGATCCGGCTCCGAAGCATGAATGCCACATCTTAAAGAACATGAATGCTGTCACTTCTCTCCTGAGTTACAGGGCATTTGAACGTACGCAGGTATGATTGACATTTTATTGTTATGCTTGTTTGGATTAAATCATTTTTTCAAATGAATCGTGTATGTCCAGTATAGTCATATTTCCACTTTGTGCCCTTAACATTTTGATGGCCTAATGTAAACCTCTCTGAACCTAAAAACTTCCCAGTTTTTAAACGGTTTGTCTGAAGTAAGACAATTGCCTTGTGTAACACTTAGCGCAGGCATGTCCAAGGTCTGTCCGGCGGGCCCATTGCAGCCTTGGATTTTCAGTAGTCTGCAGAGGTGGTGTCTCCCTCTCCTCTCTGCGTTCCTGGGGAAGTCGGCCTGAAAAATAGGCTCCACCTCCCAACAGCCCACAAAGACCCTCTTCAGTCCATCATGAATGGTGCTGCTAGACTCATTTACTCCTCTAACCGCTCCTCATCTCTGCAAATCTCTACACTGGCTTCCAATTGTCCAAAGAATCAAATTCAGTGTCTTACTTTTATATGACTGCATCTCTTGTCCCACTTAATTTCCAACCTGTTACATAAATTCACCCCTAACCTCTATCTCCGCTTCTTCAGTGACCTACTAATGACATCCCCACTCATAACATCATCACGCGCATGGCTTCAAGACTTCCCTTGGGCCACTTGTACCCTCTGGAGCTCTCTCCCTCGCCCCATTTCACTCCTACCTTTTGGCACTTTAAAAGAAGCCCTGAAACACCCCCCCCCCCCCCCCCCCTCTTCAGTCTAGCCAACATCACAACCATGCCAGTCTAACCTATTAGATTGTAAGCTTGAATGGGCCGGGTCCTCTACTCCTCCTGTGTTAGAACCTGTGTGTATTATCCTGTGTTGCACCTCAACTCAACTAATTTATAATAATAATAACGACCCATGTCTTGCTCAGGGTGGCTGGTTGGGGAAGGGTCAGAACCCCACACCCCACCCGGCTCCTTTCCACCATTCGTGTTGCGTACCAGCAGTTTGTGACCCTTTCACTCTTACATTCGCATTGCACAGTACACACCACATGTGTTTCTGCATGCGCTGCGTTATTGATTATTATCATATCTACGAAGATTGGAGGAAATAAGGCAGTACATGACAATTACCTGTTCTGTATACCGGCAACATTGAAATTTGTGTTAATTATAACTCTTGGCTTAGCATCCAGTGTGAATGGCCCTTAATGGATTGTGCTGCACATTTACACACAACGCATAGCATGCAAGTAAATCTACTAGCCTTAAAAGAAGGTTTAGTGTGTGTGCCATGATATCTGCAACACAATTACAGTATGACTTTGCTGCAGGCTGTTTTTTTTCTACATTCTATAGAAAATTATAAGATACTTACTGTAACCTTGCTGTGTTTTTTTTGTAGTATTACTTCTATGAATATGGCTTTGATGAGATTCTTAAGAGACCCCGACATGTGTGTCCATATGCAGTTGTGTCCTTTGGTTATAAGACTGAGCAGACACCAAGGCAGGCATTGTCACCTTTGCCAGGGTAAGTATTCCATATGATGTAACCATTTTAAATATTCTGTGTGTCTTCATTTTCTGTGCTGTTCTCTGTGGCTAGATCCCCAGACATGTTTCCACTACTGTGTGCTGTAGGGACTGGTGTGGAAAACCACAGGGCAGAGTCTGGCAACAAAAAATTTACATTTTCAACAATCTTTAAGTGGCAGTTTCTGCCTCAAATGTCAATGGGCAAGGCAGCAGGAAAGGTGAACATTTTTGTTGTGTGAAACTTGTATTGTACAACTTTAAATGTAAACTTATCTTGATGTCAACAGCAATTTTTTTCCTTTTGGATGGTAGGGCACCCTGACAGAGAACAGGCAGGGGGAGGAGGAGCAGAAATAATGAAATAATAACAGAAATAAACAAAAGTTAGGAAAGTAAGGCTGTTTCCATTACGTCGGGAATCCTCCACTAAGCATATACGCTCAGCCGGAGGTCCCGACATAGCAGAGAGACTTGCCTGCTCCGTGGAGGATCATTCTCCACGGCGTCGAGCCGCTCCACTGATGTAAGGCTCAACATAGTCAAGTATGTTCAGCCTCTGCACCGGTGGATGTGTAAACCGACCATCCGCCGACCAGGCAATGTCTGTGTCATACGTCGGGATTCCCGCTAAGCATAGAGGGTCCTGACTTATAATGGAAACAACCCCTAAAGGAGCGGAAATACTGGTGATCAGAAAAAGATGATGAGATGCTGGATGGGTGTACTTGCCCCCTAGGCTGCTGGTTTAACACAAATCCCTAGTATTAAATAAACCAGCAACTTGTGGGAAATGTGAGCCTGTGGAGAGTATTACTTCAGTCTCCATGCGGTGATCACTGGGCATATACTGGTCACACTCCGGTAGCCTATGAGGACGTTTTGGTCGCTGTAGAAACTCTTTCCAGTTGTAGAAATTTTTAAATGGTAGATACCCACGTAAAAAAGGCTGGATGGGGGGACTCTGCACTACATAGTTGTTGGTAGATCTAAAGGAAATTGTATGGAGTGATTTTAAGGTGTATGGGGGGCTTTTATTTATACTAATGTATCTTCGCACTAGTTACAGTAATTTATCAGCAATTCCCTGGGAACAAAATTTTTTTTTATCCCGTTTTTTCTATCATGTCCAGTAAAAAATTTTTTCCTACACAATGATTGGAAAAATCAATAGTAACCTTTTTACTTTGCTCTAGTTTGTTATCAAATGTCAAATGTGGCAGATGGGTTCAGATACTAGTTTTTGTGTTAGATAATGTCAGTGTGACATGACTGAAGCGGATTAATATATAACCTAAAGTTTAGGATATGTGAACAAAGTTAACCACCGCTCTTTGATCTTAATAGGTCAGTACCCTTCACCTCAGAACGATACAATGGTAAGTATTTTATATTTCTGTAATGTAAATAATATTACACAATTCTGAAGATATATTCTAGCTTATCCCACAATTTGCAGTTTGTCATTTGATGGGTGATTCTAATGCTTTATTTGTACATTTTAACATGACCAAATTTTTTGGCATGATTATGTAAATAAAATCATCATACCAGGTGTAAAAATGTTATGTATTTGCTGTCCTGTAAATCCTATCTCATATGTTGTAAACCTTTATTGTTTTATAATGGGGTTACTGTATTTTCCACACAGTAAGATGCAATGGCCCGTAAGACACACTGGACCATAAGACGCTCCCCATGGTTTTGGAGAGAAAGTTAGAAAAAGAAAAAAGCCAGAAACAAGTGATTATACTGTATGGTCAAACATATTAGGCATGACTGGGCCACACAATATTCGGCCAAGCCAAAAGGCCAATACCAGCAGGCAGAGGTTAGTTCTACTACCAGCAAATCAGACAGTGCAAGAAGGGAGGTCATTGTTTCAGCAGAGGGTGCAGGGCTGAAACTTCACCAAATGTCTATACCAGACATGGGCAAACAATGGCCTGTGGGGCCAGATCCAGGCCTGTTTAGGTTTTTTTAATCTGGCCCGTTGCCACCTTGGTCGAAGAACTCTCTGGGTCCCCTTTGCTTGTTCCCTGCAATGAGCATACATAATGCCTTGAGGAGTTTGAAGCTCTGCCTTATCTCTGCTCATTGTAATACACAAGTGGAGAGGAGCCAGAGCATCTTGTCACCAAGGTATTGACTGAAATATGGCATGTAAGTTTATTTTTCATGAAAGCTGTACAGGAAATTGTCATCAAATATGCTAGGGAAGCGAGGAATTAGGACACCTATGCTAGGACAGGCTCTGCTCCCTGTCAAATTTATGAATCTGTTGCGGCACACAAATCAGTTTGCCGACCCCATGGTCTATGCACTAGTCTTTACACTAGTAATACCCATTCTTCTGACCAACTCCATGGAGAGACACATTTTACAATCTGGAACTAACTACTTCCCCTTAAGCACCTATTTACATATGGGCATTGCTAGTTTATAGACACATGGTAAAGTTTCAGCACCGACACTTTGCTGAAGACCTTCCTCCTGGCACTGGGCTTTTGATTTGGCTCGAGGAATATAGAGTGAATACTGCATGGACCAGATCTGCCTCCTGTGCTGGAACATTCTGTATATTCACTTGATATCTGAATGGCGGCATCTCTAATTTTTTTTTCGAATTTTCTCCTAAACGATGAGACCCAGTGCACCCAGTTCTGGTAGTAAATAATGCAAATACATTTACATAGTTTGCTGCTTTTTGTACCATTGATGTTTAACAACCTTTGCTTGTTTAGTTTCCACAGACCGTAATGGTTTTATATTGTGGAGAGGACAGCTACTGTGCAACGGAAAACTCCTATGCTTTGCTTCCCTTAAATCATCCAATGGCATATTCTTGCCATACAAGCTGTGAGTACATCTAAGCGTTTGATAGATGCTGAGTTTTTTTTTGTGGGCTTTTTGTATAGTATTAACCTCCCTGGCGGTTTGCCCAAACCCAGCTCGGGGTAAGTTTGTTTACAAATTAGAAGTGCTTCTGAATCTTGACCGACTCACCGATCACTTATGGCACTCACTGTCATCAGTGATGGCGAATAGGTGGTGGGGGTGGGTGGGTTTGTGCCGTTGACCTCCATGGTAATGAAGCGATGTCTGTTTCCCGCGGTGTACTCTGCTTTGATTGCCTTATCAACTACGCGGTATGGGCATATACCGCCAGGGATGTTACAAGGGAGGAAGCTTTTTATTTGTCTTTGTTTTTATTATATCATTACTACTAAAACTCTATTTTTCTCTCTAGATTCCTATAGTTAAGTTTGTACTTTTATTCTTTGGTTTTTATTGTAATGGGGGCCTCACAAACCTGAAAAGATTGTGACCCTTTTCCTCTGTCTATTATTTAAAACTGAACTACAGTTGTATATACAATAGAATATAGATTTGCCCTTCCGTTACAATTCACCTAAAAAACATAAGATATTTGGATATTGCATTCATAAAGAAATTCTATTGCTTGGGCACTTGCCTTGGGTCTTTACCCCTCTGGCAGCATTCACAGTTGTAACTGGGGGTAGACTACCAATACCAGTATCGGTATGCCTGAGCTACTCAGGACAGCTTACCTTTTCCAGCCGTTCTGTAGTGTTGTCGTCCTCTGCACTCGTCGCTGAACCAACCTTCTTGATATCAGTGGTGACGTGAGGGAGGTTTTGGGTCGTGCCCTCGCTATACGTTTTTTTTTATTTTTTATTACAGCCATAGGTGTCCCAGGTCCTTGAAACCCCAGTGGTAGTGATGACGCCAGTAATGTGTGTTTGTGGGGTGGAGGTGTAATAATCACATGATCTTATTTCATACCATTTTTGGAAGTTTCATTAGATGATTAGACCACCAGGAGGGTTAAAGAAAACACAGAAGATTTAGATGTGGGAAAACGTGCATGCAGCTTTTGGAATTTTTTTGCAACTTTGTGGACTATTTAATAAATCTTAATCTGTATTCTGTTTTGTTTTACAAAGACCAGAAAAGCTTGATTTAGAATGCATTATGCGGCTGGAGCAGATTAAAAAGAGAATTCCATCCTTGCTGTTCTACAAAGAAACCCATATGAAGCACAAAGAAGGTATGGTAACAGTATACTGCTGTAACACAATTTTTATGTATGGCATGGTGGTGTGAGAGGCGGGCTCCTGTTTCTCAATGCAGTTGCACCGCTAGTAAGGCTCCTTCCTCCTACCTCCTTACTTCAGGGGAAAAGGGAGGGACAAGATCAAGAAAACACACTTCTGCTCCTCTCCTCACTCTGGTGGATAAGGGAGGGACAAGAGCAAGGAGCCTCGTTGACCTCTGCTCCTCTCCTCAATCCATGGGATGAGGGAGGGACAAGAGCAAGGAGCATCAGCGACCTCTGCTCCTCTCCTCAATCTGCGGGATGAGGGAGGGACAAAAGCAGGGAGCCTCAGCGACCTAGGCACCTCTCCTCACTCTGGGGAATGAGGGAGGGACAAGAGCAAGAAGCCTCAGCGACCTCTGCTCCTCTCCTCAATTTGCGGGATGAGGGAGGGACCAGAACAAGGAGCCTTAGCGACCTAGGCTTCTCTCCTCACTCTGGGGGATGAGGAAGGGACAAGAGCAAGAAGCCTCAGCTCCTCTCCTTACTCCGGGGGATGAGGGAGGGACAAGAGCAAGAAGCTTTAGCGACCTCTGCGCCTCTCCTCAATCTGCGGGATGAGGGAGGGACAAGAGCTAGAAGTCACAGCGGAGTGGGCTGGGGGTGTTTAATAAGGAGAGCTGCCTTTTCACTTGCTCTGTAGCCAGGAAAGGTTGCTGATCACTGTTCTACATCCTGAGATGTTTTGTGTTCACCTCCAAAAAAAAAAGACTGTCTTTTGAGTCTCCGTTGTGGGCTGTTTTATTTTGAACTTGGATTTCCCAAATATTAATGGTCTCCACTGTCCCTCAATTTTTGTATGCCTGTCCCTGTAAATGTTTGGTGAACCAGGTATACATGAAAGGGGGGGGGGGGGGGGGGGGGGTCATTGTAATAAAAAAAAAATAATAATTGTTGTTTTTGTTGTGTTATAACAGTTGTGAAGGGTGGCATATATAGTCGTCTCTGTGAGGTGTGTGACAAGACGAGAACAGGGAATGATTTCCAAAAATTGTTACAAAAGCTGGAGAAGGAGAAACTGGTAAGAGATTTGTGGGGTTTTGTTCCTGCGGTTACGATTTCTGTGTTACTTAGCTTAAAGTGGTTGTAAACTAAAAAAAAAAAAAAATCCCCCCCATACATTACACAGACATATTACACACCTGTCAGCAGTATACATCTGTGAAAACTGCTACACAGAGGGAAAAAAAAGGTACTTACCATCTTCACTTCCTCATTCCCTAAGGCACCATCTTAAATACTGGCACCTGAAGCCACTTCCGCCCATTCTGTTGGACATTACTAAGGTGCCCCTCCCCTGCAGACATATTTACCAATCCCAAAGGGATGGAATTTGATGTGAAGAAGGATGAAGATGACACTAGGTGACAGGGAAAACACCGAGAATTAGAGGATGGAGATAAGTGGTGAAGGGGTTCAGTGTGACGTTGCGGCGCCGAGGTCACTTGTTAGAGCTGAAAGGGCTGCCGGGAAAACATCAGCTGTGTGTGGGGTCCCATAATGCACTGCCCTGCCTCTGCTCTGTGACGTCACTATCACAGCGATTCACTGTGCAGCCCTGTGTGCTCCCTCCCCCTCCCCTTCTCTGTCTCGTGCATTTGGATAATTGTAATCCCACTTTAAAAGAAAGGCTTGAGTTGAGGCGCCCGTAAAAAAATGTAAATACTCCTTTATTGGTAAGAACAGAAATACATCTGTATTTCTGTTCTTACCAATAAAGGAGTATTTACATTTTTTTACGGGCGCCTCAACTCGAGCCTTTCTTTTAAAGTAGGATTACAATTATCCAAATGCATTTTTCAGTACCGGACAGGAAGGATCTAAACTACCAGTCTCCCATAAGCTGCGCGAGTGCGACCTCTGACCACTAAGCCCCACATCACGTCGGGACAGCTTTGATATAATTTTCCCCCCCACACGCCATTTCACCACAATCAGCGGCATCTGTGATCTGCTCCTCGCCAAGTTCTTACCAGCGTCACCATTTTTTCCCTTCCTTCCTTTTTGGGGTTAAAAGTACGCTTTTTTTGAGGTTCTACCTCATCAAGCTTTTATAGATCCTTCTCTGTCTTGGAGTTCATGATCTGCATGAATGAGAAGTGTCCCTGTGTCCTGTGTGCTCTCTTCTGTCA
>CM070037.1:106773858-106791264 GCA_036250615.1 Ptychadena robeensis | reverse complement strand
TCAACCCCCCCCCCGTTATTGGGGATGAAAATGTGCGTCACATAGTCTGAAAAATACTGTGTGTTTTGTCTTGAATTCTTTCCGATTTCCAACCTGCATCTAGCAGTGACTAGGGCAAGGGTTTGGAACCTATGGCTCACAAGCCAGATATGGCTCTTTTGATGGCTACCTCTTTTTTGGTGCTGTGTGTCGCACCCCTGACCCACGAATTTGTTGATCTGTGGTGTTTACAACATGAGGGCCTTTTCAGTCAGTTTGTCCCTGAGGAAGCCCAGTATAGGGTGAAATGCATCAGACGTTTTAGGCGTTTTTTATCAATTCTGAAAAATGAACTGTTTCTATATAAAAATGTATGATATGAAGTTAGTCCTCTGTATTAAATACTTTTTATGTATTTATATTGTAAATCTGCTTCTCTGATGTAATTTATTGGCCACAAAAAAAATCAGGTGGACCTGGGAAAGTGGGGGGTAGTACCCCTCACTCCTTTTGGGGCACATTATGGCCATTTTCTTTTCTCTATCATGAATCAGGGACTGGGCACTGATAATCGCCCCATGGGGGAACATCCAGTAGCAGTGTTCTGTTTGGATAAAGTGTGTGCGGTAAATGTATAGCATTAACCGCACTCACACACACTACCTGTTGGTGTTGCCAGTTGGTTTCATTCACCATTCTTTCTGACAGGAAAAAATTGATCAAAACAGCTTTCCATTCCTAAAAACTTTAATTTTAAAATGGGGGGAAAAGGCTATTTTTCAAAATGACTATCAGAATTTGGGGTTTGTTAGCAAAGCACAATGAAATGTATTCATACATCTGCCACTGCAGGAGGGAAGTGCAATCCGGACTTGTAATGTGAATTGGGTTTTTCTTTATAGGCTTTGGTTAAACCACTACCAGACAGAGGGTTCCTATTCTTCTACTTTCCGACACCAATGGGATCCAAGTATGGTAAGTGTACTTAGTTGAGTTTGAAAATGTGTTAAAGGAAAAAAAAACAACTCTATTTACTAAAGTTATATCTTTTCAGGGTCTCAGAGTAGAAAACCTTACCCTCTGCACGCTCTCTTCATATATCAGCAGTCCAGAGCGACCTTGCATCCTGGTAAGTGCGATATTTTTTTCCAAAGAGTTGTTGGCCATAAAGCATATAGATTGATTTACAAAGTATGCGATGAGTTAAATTTTTTACAACATGTACTATATATGGGGTTGCTGAGACATTGGAATGACATGGACTTTTGCTGTATGATTATTTAACAGTAATGGTCAGCAATATCTAAGCATATGTACATCTTATAACGTTATGTGGTGCAGATAAAAAAAAAAGAGAAAAGCAGTTGTTGCTTGCTTTTAACCCTCTGGGCGTTACAGGCTTTTCGCGTCATTTTTTATGGCACGAAAAGCCGTTTCTCCCACAATTGCGGTGGAGTACACTATACTCTGCCGTGATTGCCGGCTCTCTGCCCAGCCCTCTACAAACCGCCGGTGTCAAATAGATGCCGGCAGTGTGTGGGGAGGAGAGCAGCGCCACCTCTATTAACATGGAGGTCTATGGCGCCGCCCCCTTCGGCATCCCATATGACACTGAAGACACGGGGCCGGAAGGGCTCCGTGTGCCTCCGGCTCATCTACAGAGCCGCAGGCACAAGGAGTGGTGCCGTTTATGCCCAATCCCGGCATGGGTGCAGTTTAATCAGCGATCAAACTGCGCCCGAACTGAGTTCGGGCAAACCACCTAGGAGGTTAATAAAGTGTGTAGGTCAAGGTCTATATCCCATTAGTAAATATTAATGTGAAGACTAAAGCCCCCCATACACGTTCCGACTTTTCGTACGAATTTTGCCCAACCGACCAACGTGGTTGGGAGATTAATCGATCGGGAGATTAATCGGATGCGGAATTATGTACCCGACCGATCCAGATTTCGAAAAATCGATCAGGACCGCTTCGGACGTGTCTGTAATTTTTGGTCGCTTTGCTGTTAATAAATAGTGTCGGGCTGATCGATCGGTGATAATTCGAATTCCGATTTTTTTAAGCCAACCGATCATAACATTTTAGATGAAAATCGGGTGACACGATCAGACGAAAAATCGGTCGGGAGAATAATCGGAACGTGTATGGGGGGCTTTAGAAAGAAAGTAGATGGGATTTGAAACCAACCAAGACCATGTATAAGATAAATTCAAATATTAAATACATTTATTCTATTAAAAAACAATCATACAAATATAGGCATTTAACTGAAAACAGTACAAACGAATACTAGTATGCATCAAATAATTTAAGTACAGCTCTCCATATAATAACCCTCTGGATTTAGTTGAAATGCGTTCAGAGTAATTTGGACTGGACTAACTAAAGCCAGAAGGCTATTATCTGGAGAGCTGTACTTAAATTATTCAATGCATACTAGTAGTTGAAATGCCTATATTTGTATGATTGTTTTTTAATAGAATAAATGTATTTAATTGAATTTATCTTATACGTGGTCTTGGTTGGTTTCAAATCCCATCTACTTTTTTTCTTGGTGTGGTGCAGGATAGATTTACAAAAAATCTTTATTCCAAAAGGGGTCATTTGCTCTTCTGTAATCTGTGCCAACACCTCTTATAAGCTAAAAAAAATATAGTATGTGTTATAAAGAAAAGACTCTTTGCTGTATAGGACACTCCCATTTTCAGCAGAGGGTCTCATCTTGAGAAATATACAGGATAATGGCCATACCCAATTTCAGCCACAAAAATTGTGTCTAGTACTAGAGAGCACACCTGATGGCAGCTCCTCTTCCTCATGCACAGGGAAGGGAGGGGGAATCTTCACTCTGGTCCTATCTGCCAGGAGAGCTGACGGAAGGCAAGTTGCGAACCCCCCCCTGGCCAAATGGCTGCAGGTGGTCGCACATACGGACCATAAGATGCAGGCGCTTTTCCCCCCAATTATAGTCTGAAAAATATGGTATATAATATCTCCTAAACACAAGGATATTTTTCATAGGAAGGTGAATATAATTTATTAGGTTACATGAGCTAAGTAGCAGGAGGCTCCCACATTGCAAATTTGGTTATCTTGTTTTAAGCTTTATATAACTTTTTTGTTTTCTTTATTCAGCTACACGTTTCAAAGTGTGCCCTACTTCCATCCCTGAAAGCCATGAAATTATGCCCGAGTTCATGACCTTTCTTGGTGCTCTACACTATGCCATCATTAGGGCTCAGTCAGACCTTTCGGACAACTTTAACACTGTTGTGGAGAAACATGTGCATCTGTATTTGAAAAGAAGAGAAGAAGGATCCTACAAACACAAAGATTATATCCTTAAACACTATGAACAGAGTTGTGATGACAAGAAAAACTTGTTCGTAGCACCAAGAGATAAGAGCGGGATAATTCCAATTGTTGAAAGCTATTTGCAAGGATCAGATGCGTATACATTGCTAGTAAAACGTGCAAAGGAACTAATCATGGAGAACCGTCGAGTTCAGCAGTTCAGTCCTATCTCTGACTATGAACCTATGGAGGATGATCATGATAATGGAACAAGTATGAGCCGAGAGGCTGTACGTGAATTACACTCTGATAATTCATTTTATGATCCAGACAAAGTGAATTCGTTATTAAACCTAATTCAGACCAAAAAGAAGGGTAATTTGGAAACAGATGAAACTCCAACTAGCAGCAGAAAGCGAAAGCAGAAAAATAGCCCAGAAGCACAATGGAAACATCCGAAATATGAAGACTTCGAGCATCAGAACAGTAAGTATAAGAAATGGTGTCGGTGTTGAAGTATTCTTGGATGGCAGGAGGGTATAGGAGAAATCCATGTTTCCATGTGGTGTGCTGGGGGAAACATTCGTCACCCACCGCTCATCTTATTCTACTGGCTTGCTTTCTGTACCCGGCTGAGGAAGGAATTCATTATTCAACTTCCAGTAGAAGTTATTGGCGGACATCCTTCCTAAGAGTTCACTTCTATTCTCATTTCACTTCCCACTCCTACAATGCAATATTTTATTGTCTGGAGAGCCATGTCAATCCAGCCCCTAGACCAAGGGTGGGCAAACTTTTTGACTCGTGGGCCACATTGGCTTCTTAAATTTGATAAAGGGGCCGGACCAAGAGCTTGCAATGGCCGACCCCCCCCCCCCCCCCCCCCCCCCATAGTTGTGACAATTCCATGCATCGCCGGCATCACTAATGACGTTATCTTTTTACATTAGCCACACAGGGTTAAATTTTAGCGCTCAATCGACGTTAGATTCGATTTTGTAGTTCGATGAAAAAATCTATTTTAATTTAATCGATGTACACCACATGGGGAGTACGATTTTTGTTCAATTTTGACTGGAAAATTCATTGAAGTAATCAAAAATCGTCGATTGAATTCCTTACGATTTTAGTTTCGATCGGAAGTGATGTGTTAAAGGGAAGTAGCCACACACATCGAGTGTCATTGACTCGACAAAAAAAAAATGCTGCAAGGATTGTAGTTCGATGATTGATGATCGACCAAAATTTTCCAACCTGTCCGATCACGATTCAATTGACGATATGACAAAAATCGATCAATAATCGTCGATTGTACTATGTGGGCAGAAAAACAGTTTTCTTTCTTTTTTCGATTGAATTTTTCATCAAAAAACTTTGAACGCTAAGATCGAACATGTATGGCTAGCTTTATTGCTACAAGCAGAGATAATTCCTAGAGACTGTGTTGTCACCATGAGGATGAGCCTACAGTGTCATGATCATGTCACTGCTTCATCCCTATTATGTAAACTCATTGCAAAGAAAAAGTGGAGGGGAGCATTTTTTTCAAGGTGACAAAGGGCCGGTAAAGAAAGCCAAATGGGCCAAATCCAGCCCCCGGGCCTTAGTCTGCCCACCACTGCCCTAGACTGACCAATATGGTTGCTGCTGACTTGTGGGTTGTGAATCTGGGAAGTCTTTCCTTCCTAGCATTTTTGAGGAACCACACATGGTCTACCAGTCTGTGAAAGTCCTTTGGTATAGGTATTGGCACCGTTATTGGCTGGGGTGCATTCATTCTGTAAACCACTAGATCACATGTAAAACTGTTCATTTCACATACAAACAATAAAAGTACACATTGTGTTTAGTCCCACAGAGACTGTGCTCCCAGCTGTGTACATCGGGGCCTGACTTCCTCTAGCACTACACCTTTGTTTCTGTACTTCAGCTGTGAAATCAGAGCAAATTGAGCTTCATGTAATCAATATAAAACTTCTATATGTGAACCCTAGATATAATTTAATATAACCTTTACCCTGCTAAATGGATTTCAGTTTTTCATATATTTCAGGCTTCAGTATTTAAAATACAAATACCCTGTAATATTTTTTATGAAATTGTTTAGCTACTTCGTGTTTTTAGGGTTGCAACTCTTGTCCCCCAATTATCCAACTCTTGAGGAAGTTGGATTTTTCGCCATGTGTCCACTAAAAGACGCACGCCGACCCTGTGACTTGCGGGCAGTTTGCCCGTGGCTTATGGCAAGCTCCCACCGATGTGGTGTAGCGTACCAAAGACGTGGAAAAACAGCGCCCAAATAGCATCAGGTGCTGGTTTTACTTCACCGCTAACTAGATAACGCAGAATGGGAAGTGTCCTCTGTGCATTTGTTTCCCCACTGCGAATCCGTGTCCACCATGGGGAAAGAACAGCAGTGGACACAGGGCCTTAAGCTGTCATTATGTGTTGTTTTTGGCGTAAATCGGACATTGTCTACTACCAGGCTCCTCAGATTGCAGCGTTGAGGCTTGTGTGAAAAATCTGGAATAACTACCATATTTCCTCTCCTATAGGTCATGTTCCAGTGGACTCTGCCCATTCTTTAATATCTGCTCTTGGTGGTCAGGATACAGATCTGAGGCAAGAAACCCAGGAGGAACCAACATCAGAGCAACAGTTGGCAGATGCAGAGTATTGTAAAGGGTTGTTTGAAAAACTTTCAAGCTCTGGCCTATTGGATGCGCAGGCGTTGTTAACTATCCAAAAGGCAACCAGCGATGAGACTTCAAAGTCGATGGAATTGACTAGCACTGCTCCTGATGTTACCACCACTCATGTGGAATCTGTTGGTACAGACCCGGACATTGGTAAACATTATGTTGAAAGCACTTATGTGGAACCTCAAAGTGGGAATCTTCCAGAGACCGTTACAACACTTGCTTCTCCTGTGGCAAATAATGGTCTTGTTCAGAATATAGATGATGGGAGTGATCCCCTGCCAGTCGAGGATATCCAGGTAAGTGTTGCATTCAATTTTAGTTAGTTGCTTAAAAAACTGGTCTCCAAGTTTTAGATTTTTATTAGTTATTTATTCCGTAGAGGGGAAAAAATCTTCATAAAATTTCAGGGTGGATTTGATTTAAATCAAACCGATTTTAAATCATGATTTAAATCACAATTTAAATCACTAGTCAGTAAGGCTTGATTTAAATCAATCATTTTTGCCGGTATAACTTACAAATGCAAGTAGATGAAGATTTTTAGAATAACAACTTTTCATATTAGTTTTTTCTTTATCCCCAGTTTAGGTTAATCATTCATATTTGGACAACTTTTCTGTTGCACTTATTTTGAGAACTGCAAAAGTAAACCAAGAATCTGTGATAATATCTTGTAGGCTGAGAAACTGCCCAATGATCTTACACAAACAGACAGAAGTTGATGATGGAATTAGCACATCACCCAAAATCAACCCTTGAAAAGACAAGGGCGAGGGGACGGGCCGCTCAATATGTAAAAAGCAATACATGTAATATACACAGTGCGAACAATGAAGTAATGACCATCATATCAATCTAAAACAATGCGCAATGATGCGGATGTACACATCTGTACACGTGCTGTTAGACAATTAAAATAGTCCCATGGCGCATTAATTACCATACCCGACATTATGCCTGAACTTAGAACGGTCTGCTTGTTCTTGGGAGGCGATACCTTCCGGCCCAGAGTTTTGAAGTCATTGGGGCTGAGGCGCCATAGACCTCCATGCAATCTCCCATACGGCGGCTTTTTGTGCCACAAAAAATGTCGCAAAAAGCCCGTAACACCAGGGAGGTTAACATAACAAAGATGTGGAAAATCAGCACCTGACCATCTTTGGCACAAAGTGTAGTGTTGCTTTAAATCCAAACTTTACAATCAAAACACAACACAATATACTCAACACCAGTGTTCTCCCCAGAGCAGATTGGCCGGGCGGCCCGCCCGGGAGATTTTAGTCCCCGCCCGGCAGTTCCGTCCCGCTATACCAGGGGTTGGCAACCCCCGGCTCCAGAGCCGCATGTGGCTCTTTTTCATCCTCGGCGCGGCTCACCTCTGATAGGCTGCCGGCCAGCGGCAGCACACAAGTCCTCCGCGGCGAGCAGCCTGACAGGCGGCGCCTCCCATTCTTCAGGAGCGTGCCACAGCCACTGAAAGACTCCGGCTCGCGGCACACTACCGGAGCCGCGGGCCGGAGTCTTTCAGTGGCTGCGGCGCGCTCCTGAAGAATGGTGAGGCGCCGCCTGTCAAGCTGCTCGACGCAGGGGACTTGTGTGCTGCCGCTGGCCGGCAGCCTATCAGAGAGGCCGCCGGACCATCGCGCCGCCCGGCTGAAAAAAAATTCTGGGGAGAACACTGAACACACTATACTCACAAAGAACTGTGATAACAGCAGCATGGTATCCACCTGAACTGCCCTCAAATACTCAGGAGGTTGTAACGCAGCGGTTTCCGGAGTTCATCTGATATCTGAACCATGTGTATTCTAAATTGCCTTGCATCAAGTAAAATAAATGCGTCACTATTTTTCTCTCTGCACAGGGGCCATATTCCGGATACGCCAGTCCTTGTCCCAGCACGCCGACCGAAGAAATCTATCAGCCACAAAACTCTAATGCCACCTATGTGCAGACTGAAATGAACTGGAAATTAATTCCAATAACCGGTAAGGCTAAACATTTCAAATATTTTAGATTAAATAAAGTAAGTGATGCTTATTCTTATTTTAGCAAATATTACTAAAGCCGACTCTCCAGTTCTCTCTTTAGAACTTTGTAGTTAAGTGTAGTTGTAGTAATAATAAAATTAATAATAAATAATAATAAAAAGGATGGTAACCGATTCACCAAATCGGTTATCCCTAAAATAGTGGGTTTTTATTGGTGGTTGTGTGTCACTGAATTTTAATTACAGACATAAATGCAAAGTCCAAAGAAACTGCTTTAATTAATTGATTCCATTCCATTACGTTGATGCATGTATAACTAGCTTTATGGCACTGGATGGCAGTTGCTAGTCTGACCTTTTTTTTTGGAAATGCTACTTTTTTTCTGACATGTAGTGGTGCCATAGTCTTTGTCTTACTGTTTTCACAGCATTGGGGGCTCCGTCGGCACCCCTTTTTGTGCATTCCTTGACAGGGATGTCGACAGAGGGAATCCATATCCCCACCTACCGCACCGGCAGTTTCCAGGGCGTTGAGCCGGTCCGAAGGGTCAAAACGGTGGAAACTACCTGTGCGGTAGGCAGGCATATAGACCGGCTCCGTCGATATTCCTGTCAAGCGTAGGGAGTGTCGACTGAGCCCTCCCCGCCGCGGAAACATACCTTTTTATAGTTGACCTATTAACAGATTATTCTGTTCAGATTTATATGCAAATTTTCTGTCAAGATGTGTTATGGCGGTAGCTTCCCCAAACAGCCAAATCCATTACAGCTGTGATTCTTTAGAGATTGGAGCCCTCTTGCTGCCCTTGAAGGCTTGTATACAAAAAAGGCACTGATTTAATAGTTTGGTGTCACCCCTCCTCTGCGAGTGAGATTGTCACCTCAGCATATCATTAATTTAATGAATGAGTCTGGGGGCCGGTTAAAAACCTGAACTTCATTTGGCCCCTTGGACGGTCAACAAACACCCTAAGAACCATCCTCCATGCCCCTGAAAATGAACACAACCCTATAGAAGAGAGCACTCCTAGTTTCCTCCAAAAGACAGCTACTCTAATGGGGGTCTTAAGACCTAAATTTTTAACTGAAACTATTTTAAACATGATTGCTCTTTGCGATCGCGCATTAAATATAGTTAAGAAGGTGCTATACGTAGCCATTTTGCAGTGTCCAACTTGTATATGTAGTTTGGCTTATGTGATTGTGTACATCAGGTACCAGGAATAAGGGTCCATTTATGTAAAAATGTTCTGGTGCAGCACGCGTCAATAAATGTTGTTTTTTTGCAGTAACAATCAGGAGAATCTGTACAATAATCCTTTAAAAGCTTGAATCTTTTTCAGTTCTGCTGACCAAATAGCAGCTTGGGTAATGAAGTGCAGTTAGTGGATTAGTTAAATTTTTGCTCTATATTTGAACCATCCTTTTGGTTTTGTCCCGAAGGTAAATTTCGGGATGAGATGAATCGTCATAGAATGTTCTGGTAGTCCTAATTACAATGCTTTCAGTGTTTAGGATGGTAAACCTTCCTTTTAAAAGTACAGGCTTTGTATTTTTTATTGTGTACAAAGTAATTTCATGATTTCTTTGTTATTTTAATGTCTAGAGTTGTAGCATGAGATTTGTTGCTAATCTCATAATTTCCATAAGCATCTTCATGTTCCATTTACAGACCACAAAGTGCTTTCCAGCATTTACATAACACATTGCATTTACATTCCGAAACCTATCTATGAATATCTGATATTTCTCTGCTTACACACACAAATATTTATAAGTATTTGTTTGTGGATATCTTTCCAGGCTGCCAATAACTACTTGGGAACAATACAGGGTTCAATAGCTCAGTCAGTCTCCATACAAGAAATGAGTCAGAGGAGTCCCCTACTGCTGTGTACAGCTCCATACAAACATTCACATAAGAGACCATCTTAAAGCAAACAGCTACAATGACACCAGGGTTTAGGGTGCACCCACCCTGGTGATTTGAATTCTCTCAACTTTATTATGAGTTTGTAGAGAAAGCCTTTGTATACTTTTCCTGGTGCTTGAGCATTCGTGCTCTTTAACCTCCTGGGCGTTCTGCCAGAGTTCACTCGGGGTGAGTTTCTCAGCTATTAAAGCTCACACGAGTTAACTATAGGCAAACTCTCCTGTCCGCTGAAATCTCCCAGCGATTCTGCATATCTTGCCCATCAATGCTTCCGGTAGGGTAAGCAGCGCCATTCACCTCCATGTAATAAAGGGGGCATTGCTTTTTTAAACATGCCTCCGGGGTCACCAGTGACGCCAGGGTTTTTACATGACTTCCTCGAGGGCAGGAAGTCTCAGCGGATTTTCTGCCGCAATCGCCACTTTGGTAACTCCTAGGAGGTCAACCATTAAGTGGCACGACAAAAAAATGATCCTAAATCACTTGCAGGTTCCCTGTATAAGTTGCATTTAGGGTTTTATTGGGTTCGATAGTTGTTGTTTTTTACCCTATAACCTATAATGCCTTCAATCTGTTTTAAACCTTTTATGAGCTGTTTGCAAAGAGGTCTGTTCGATAGTGATTTGTGCTGTACATTAGAAACCATTAGAGCTTAGATAAGAGGCCATCATTTCTAACTACCCATTTCCCCCAGGAGAGAAAGAAAGTGTTCCTGAGGATCATGTTGGATTTTTTAGAGATGAGAACCAGCAAGGTGAGGAGACCAGTTTAATAATAAATTACTGCTGTCAACTTGCTATATATATTCTTGTGTACCGAGGGTAGGGTCACTTCTACAGATTGTCAGTTGGAAACTAAAGCCTGGTTTTTCCCAACTGAAGATTGGTTTCAGAACTGTGCATATCATTTCCATCACAAAATTCATTATATCATCCTACTCCTTACTAAATTGTGACCATTACTGTGATCAGTGGCAAGTTATGTACATAAAACTATTTATTGTTCTGTGTCCTATTGGAAAATAATTGGGGAAGCTAAGCCTATTCGCGAAGTGGCCCTTATTCCTAGACTGCGGACATAAAGCCCTATGCTCGACTATCCGTTAAAACCCCTGCAGTAAAAGCAAAGACGCAATTGATCGCAGTGCACAAGCCGCCCATTGATGGCAATGGGGCTATGACAGGGCTGTCTCAAGAGACTGTCAGAGCCCCGGATACGCTGGTCCCAGCCTCCTGCTGGCTAATGTCGAATGTTCGTCCAGAGTAAAGTAGGCTTGCGCATAGTGGAGCCCAGGGCTAAAGGTTCTTTCACATTATACATGTTACGCTTTTGGCAGCACATGTGTTGTGTGATCTGCAAAGTACACAGGATTCTGTAGGAATGTAGCCGATTTTCAAATGGCCTGCTTCTTGCATGTTGGCTGTGCTTGTAATTCCAATTACTTAATTGGAAACGCATAATAATCCTGATGGTACTTTGACTTATGTGCACAAAACTAATGAAAGGAATTGATCAGTTTTGAATCGATTACACTGGTAAAAATTATCCAAATGTAATTTGATCGATACTAATACAATCATATTGTAAATTAAACAAAAAAATGTTGACCCATGGGCCTTAGATTCATGTTGTTGGTTTTCAGGTTTATCTATTCCATTGGTTCACTTATTACACCTTGGCTTTTACCTTGACCTTTTTCACCCCCTTTGTGCCTTGTGCTGGTCATCGACCAGCTTCACCCTTTGGGTTCACTTTGTGTATTTATCACTTGAGATGTTCCAAATGTAAACCTTCTGCTCTGCTGCATTTCTGGAACTGCTGGGGCTGTGTGGTTGATCCTTTCCTTCGTAGCACTTCGTAGTCCCAATGATAGAAGAAACTTTTGAACCTTAATAGATGATGCCAATTTTTTTTTTTTCAAAAACTTGCAGGTAATCCTTTTTGTAGTGCATTGAGGAGCACAGGTGTCTCCTTTTTGGTTTCAAGATCTTCTCTGGTACTGTTTGGGAGTTGGAGTGGTTACCAGCTCATGCTTTTTTGCTCACCACTATCCATTTTCTTCTGCAGTATAGGCAGTATATACAGGGCTGATAATTCTATTCTAAATCCAATGGGAATTACAAAATAAAACTAACTAAATCTAAAGACAATTCAGCAGTTGCCTGATTTTGGTATTTTTGCCTGATTTTGGAAGTATTGGTGTTTGCAATTTTGACTCTTGATCAGAATTGAGAGCAAAATACTTTTCATTTTAATTGATTTTACTAATCTGAATATTTGTAAGATCAGTCATCTGAATACAAAACGGGCAGCATATCCTGTGCAGCCTTTAAAAGCTTAGAAACTTTTGCTGCATTGCCGGGCAGCATAGATTGTACACCGGCTAGGATTTTCTTTTTTTTGTACAAATTATCCTATCTACTTGTATATAAGCTGAATTCTTTAGCATCCAAAATGCAAATCCTCTGAGCATAGACTGGGCTGGGACATAGACCTCCATGTTAGAGGATGGGGCATCGCTTTTCCCCGCACACATCACCGGCGTCTAATTGACGTTGTACTAGAGCAGTGACTTTTTAGATCAATGACCCTGGAAGTGTCACTTCCTTTATTTGGAATGTGGAAGTGCTGGAGCGCAGTGTCACTTCCAAGTTCGAAATAGTGTGTGTGGTACTGTGCGACGCTGTTTCTGGCAGCATTTGATAACTATAATGTCCCTCTTCCCCCTATTTTGCCACTCTGTTTGTGCAAGTGATGTGTGGGGTGGAAAGTTAGGAGCGAGAGTAATGCCCCATCCCTCCTATGTTTCCACCCCACTTGTGGACATCAGCACTGATGCTTTCAGTGAACCCGGTGACTCTTGTGTAATGGTCGCTGCACCCCAGAGAGGGTCCCGGCCCACAGGTTGAGAACCACTGTACTAAAGGTAATATTTTATTTTATTTTTAATTTCCAAAGGGAGGGTTTCACCCAAACACAAAAAGGGATTTTATGCTGCACCAACTTTACTCGTAGGAAGTCTTTATTCCAAGTTATGTAATGTCATAACAAAATTCAACAAACTCAAAGCGTTTCGCGAAAAACCTTCGCTTCTTCAGGAGTATACAGTTGATATTTGACAGTAGTAGAAAAGAATGTTGACCAACCGCCTGAAGACACTCGATCCAGTTGGATCGTCTTCCTTGAGCCCCCTCCTTGTTCTCCCACTGGATGGGCCCCGCCCCGGAAGTAATCCCCAGGGTTCCCCACGGAGATCTCCAAGGTAGGCTGTTTGTAGCTTGATACTACAAGCCTTATACAATCCTAAATGGGATTCAATATGGTCCACCATTCATTGACCTTATACCTCCCTCTCTTTTTTACCCCCAGTTGGTTGGTCAACATTCTTTTCTACTACTGTCAAATATCAACTGTATACTCCTGAAGAAGCGAAGGTTTTTCGCAAAACGCGCTGAGTTTGTTGAATTTTGTTATGACATTACATTACTTGGAATAAAGACTTCCTACGAGTAAAGTTGGTGCAGCGTAAAATCCCTTTTTGTGTTTGGGTGAAACCCTCCCTTTAGAAATTCGTTGTTTGGGATGTCGGCATTTTAACTTGAACTTCATTTACTTGATGTTTATTACTATTTGATGCTTTCTGGCTCCTCTTATCATTTTTTTTTCTAAATGTTCTCACAATCTTTCCCTACAATTTTGGTGATACCATGTTCAGGGGATTTGGAATTGACAATTTGAAGTCATCCTGAAAAACTTTCCAATCGTCTCTAATCTCAATACATTTGCTGTTACATGACTCACCCTGGGCTTTTTAAGGTACAATAATATAGATACAACATTTTATTTTATCATATTTATCGATTTTCCTTTCGGAAAAATTTCTCCTAATGGATACCATGTGAAGCTTCATTTTCCTGAAGTGGGACACAGGCACCAAATCATGAGGCTTGCACACACTATCCAAAGCTAAAACTTTGTTTGAGGGCTTAGGATGGGTGGTGCTAGCTGTCTTTATTTGTGAGGGATGGGTAAAGGATGTGAGCAGATCACGTGCACAGATAAACGAGACAAAAAATGTATGATATTTTGCAGGTTTTATTTTTCCCTTCCTCTGTTTTCATAAGTTTCCTGTTTTTCTATTTTCTATCTCAGGCCTGAGTCTGCCAGAAGATCAATCTCTATACTCGCCTTTAAGGGGTACTTTTCCAGATGATCCACGGGTGCTGAACGCCAAGCAAAAAGGCTGTAGTTACTCCCCACTTGCCGAATTCCAGAAAGGACGAAGACGGTCCTCTCAGTGCGAGAAGGCAGCACCCACTGATCAGAACAATAAGAAAGGACATTGTTTCCTAAAAACCAAGCATTGCCCGAACGGAGTGATTGAGAGCACTGTACAGGAAATCTACAGCAATTTCTCCGAACGTCTGCAGGAAGTGTTACAAGAAAAGGACATTTCATATACTGCGGTCACTAGGACCGTTTTGTCCTCCGAAGAAAGGGACATCAGACTTTCTCATAGGCTTAATGCACAAGCCTCTGTTATACCTGTACAACAGTATATAGACGAACTGCGTGTTAAACTGGACAGTGTTGTGAATTCCTATTCAAGTGGTCCAGGGACAGGCAGGCCTATGAATATAGAGAATGAAACCAAGGAATCGATTGAATCCTTTCACCATGTTCAGCACCTTTTAAATGACAAGGCCCACCATTCAAACAATGCTGGTCACACACTGGAACCTTTACAAAGTTCAGAATTCATTTACAATGGCTGCGTGAAAGGGAAGCCTCAGGGTGACATACAGGACGCTCCGCTGGATGGAAGTCCTGTTCCCCTGGCTGGGCCGGCTGCTCATACCTCCCTGGATATTGGGACACAAGAGAAGAATACATCTGCATTGCCAGATATTACTGCCTCATGTACAGCACTAGCCCAACTAATAAATCAAATGAATCCGGAAGTATTCAACAATTTAGTGAAGATCTTCACCCATGTCAACAAAAATATAGTCAAATTCTATATTCACACGGAGGAAGAGGACAATTCAATATGTCAGGAGATTAAGGTAAAGCAGTGTGGGTTCTGTGTCTGCAAATACTTATGGAGCCCTAGGCTCCAGGACGCTATTGGATCCGCTGGGCTTCATTAAGCCTCCTTTGCGTTTTCTATAGACGCGGATGGCTGTGTTGACAGGAACACGCCAGAGACTCAGACCAGCAGATTTGGGTCTCTGACGGGCTGTGATAGCTGTAGGAGACAGCCCGGTCATACCCCCATTGCCATCAATGGGCGGCTCGTGCACTGTTGAATTCCCTGCATTCAACACAGCCCTAGGCTCCACTATCTGTTAAAACCCCTGTCATCGATTCAAACCCTGGACTATATTTTTTATGAAGGGACACAAATGCCTAAATAAAACTCCTTAGATGTACTCCTGAAGTAAAATTTAGCAGTTACCTGAAACAGACATACATGAAACACAATACTCACCTGTCAGCAGTTCAGATGCTGGAAAACTGCTACTCCTGTCTCCTGTGTCTTCTCTATGGGAAGCGGAAGATACTCGTAGGGGGGGGTGAAGAGGGGGATCAGCTGCTGACTATTTCCTGCCTGGGAGAGATGTCCCAGACACCACTTCGGCTGTCTAGGCGCGACGTAAGGCAGTGGGAGGGGAGAACTCTTAACAAGCTCCCCTCCAGCTGTCTGAATAAGATTTGTTTTTTAGAATTAAGGATCTCAGCATGATCGGTTGAGCTGCAGCTGATAATGCTTAGTGACCTCCCTCCAAGGTGGTAGGTCCGCTTTAACAACTAATTTTCATGCCAACCAGGATGTGCACTGGATAAGGCCTTTTACCTGTCCCGCTTAAATTAGCTTTTTTGTTCTCATTTGTAGTAGACTCCCAAATGTTCAACAGTTATATAGTATCAGCCATAACTACATGAAATTGATAAATTGATACTGTGCCTCTTCAAGGAACATTGAGCATCTGGTTCCCAAATGTCAGTGTGGACCTGAGCTGTCAGTGACATACCAGCTCTACAACTTGTCACCTTGTTTGTCTCTAAAGAGAAATCGTCAACTTAACTATAGTGTAGCTGTAAAACCGTGCGACCAGAAAGCGGCTAAATTACCCTATTGGCAAAACATGATATTTTTAACTAAACAAAATAAGAGAGAAACCAAATATACACGATATTACACTTGTAGGTCAGAGTCATGTCATCCAGAACTGAACATCCAGTCATCCAGAACTGTTCAAATGTGTCTGGGGCAGCACTTTGTTACAAGATTTTTTTAAATTTATATATATAGATATAGAGATATAGATATATATAAAGCACTTGATATTTCAAGGAAATTGCTATAGCAATGATCAGTGTCCAGGGGCGCATATGGTAACCTAATGCCCTGAAATTTAAGAAAAGTAAATCCCATTGTATTTCATATTTAACACAACAAATTTGTATGGCTTATGGTAACCCTGCTGGCAGGACTAAACAAAGCAAAGCTTGTGTGCGATCTATGTAATCTTCATACGCTGCAGAGCTATAGAGGCCCCCACACACGTACCGAGCAGCGGCTGACAGATGAGCGGTGGAGTGCAGCGTGATGAGATCATCAAGCTGCATCCCGTTGTATCCGCTGGCACTAATGGCATCAGCCATTTACGGACATGTCCGTTCTCTGGCCGACCAAGCTGTGGGGCAACAGGGATCTGTCGCCCCATGTGGGCACCTGCCATCCTTGGCTGTTTTGCATACAGGCGCAAGTGCCCATACACCTCCATCGCCACCAAAATCAGCCGCGGCTTGTTGCTTGTGTGGTGGCCTTAACAGGATACCTTATCAGAACTAAAGCACTTTGTATATTTACTGCAGATAGAAGCCAGTGTCTACAATCTCCCACACAATACTGCTTATTTGTGCTTTGCTAAAGTTCCATGAGGTCTTGGCTGATGGGGCGTCCTGACACCTCCTATAACTTTTTCTGGAATATTTGATTGGGGAAGCCTGACATTATTCGGGTTCTTGCAATGAAACTGATTTGCTATTTTTCCCCATGCATTGCACAGAAAAGCTTGTACATGGAAATGCAAGCTGTGATTTATAAAGCTGTAAGTGAAGTGTACATTTTACAGCTTTCCTTTTGTTACAGGATTATTTGCTGAAGCTTGGTAATGTACAGTGCAGTCCGGAGCAAATAGTAAGCTGCAGTTCCAGCTCCGATAAGCTGCTTATCATCATTCAGAACGAAGACATTGCCAGCAATATTCATAAGGTGAGTGATGCTCAGCAGTGATTTTTGAATAGGCGTTTCTTTTAGGGCTCCTTCAAATGTTGTTCTGCTTTGTGTTTTTGTAAACATTTGCAGTTTGTGATGGCACTTTAACACACTATATGTGTTTTTACACCTGATTTTAAAAACGAAATCGCTCCATGTGTCCACGTGCAATCAAATATTGTGTGATCAGGGCTGAAAAATCGCGTCCGCCCATGGCCCA
>CM070037.1:106763371-106773848 GCA_036250615.1 Ptychadena robeensis | reverse complement strand
GCGATTCTGATCGCGGACTGCACCACGTCAGAGTCCGATCACAGATGTGTTATTCAGTGGGCTTGTTACATGATGTGCTGTTTCATGTTAATTCAAACGCGAAGGTCCTCATTGAAATTAACTCAATGTAAAGCAGGGCAGGTCTAAATTGCTGTTGTCTTCTTGCTAATTGTAAAGCTGGGCATAGACTTCTTGATTTGCGGCTGATTTAGCCGCAGATTTACCACCGTGCTCACTCACCAATCTGATGCAAAATTGGACGCAAAACTTGCGCGCCCATCTTGAATCTGGTGCAAAATCAGCCCGAGAATCGATCTAAAGAATTACAGACATGCACGTAATTTAAGTTTGTTTTATTACTTTTAATAGGGACCAGCGTCGATCTCATGAGAAATCGGCTGAAGAATCTAGCCAAGTCTATGCTGGGCTAAAGTAATGGGCTGTGTTTGACATATCCTGACTGAGTAGTTTAAAGCTGCTGGCTGTCTAACAGCCGGGGTTATAGGCATCCTCCCTCTGTAGTTCTAGTTTAATGTTGAGGTACTGACCCGGTGCAGTGAAATCACCGTAAAACCATTTAAAGTTTACACAAGCGGTTGTTCACTGCCCCGGTAAACGAGCAATAAGCGCAACCGACCGGCGGATGCAACATGAGGGTCTGCTGGTCGGTTTTCAGGCTTTCGCCCAAAAGACCTGTCATAGGGTTCTTATCAAAACAGCAGGTCCTTTCCTGGGCAGCACAGGAGCGCCTGGTCCATTACCTGGAGCCCGGGAAATGACAGTACATCTCGCCTAAAGAGACCTTTACATCTGCAAAACAAGGTATGGTTTTGTTTAACTATCTGTGTCTTTTTTTTTTTTTTTCTCACAGATACCAGCTTTGATAACACTGAAGAGACAGCCATGTGTCAGTTTTGCAGGTGTTGATAGCTTGGATGATTTAAAAAACCACACTTATAATGAGCTGTTTGTATCAGGAGGATTTATTGTGTCTGATGATTCAGTCCTGAATCCTGATAAAATGACCGAAGGTAAGAGATTCCATGTCACTATTACATTATGGGTGGGCTGATGGATGGGTTCTTGAGAAGGATGAGGCCTGGACCCTATGCATTGTAGGTCTTTTTGTTAATAAATAAAATAAAAGCAGTACATTTATAATAGGTAAATGTGATATGGAAAATGGCATGTATATATTAAAGGTTCCTCCCATGAATACAAAATATGCTGGTGACTAAGCAAAGTCTTTCTGTGGTTGTGTCCATGTAAAACCCACAGTTGCCTAACCTGCAGCCCTATGGGTATTCTTTAGCAGCCACCACTCCCAAATCCTAACTGTTAATGCATAGGGCATAGGCATTTTCTTCTTGGATCTTCTTACAGTGGGAATAGGGGGGAGAGGAACAGGGTAGGGGCACATAACCTTTGATAATGCTTGAAGTATCATTTAAAACAAATTTTAACAAATTAATAATAAGGTCGTCTTGTTCTGCCTGCTGTCATTTTGTGCTGCAAAAATGCAAATACTTACATATGCATTACTATACGCTATACGAAGTCAGTATAGATTGAAAATGTTATGTGCGGCCCTTTAGTGACGCAGAGGGCCGCACTTGTGGCCCTCCATATCAACTCAGTTGCCAACCACTGATGTAAACAATATAATAGCAGTTTGTGCTTTGGACCTGTCACCAGGTACACCCTTTTTTATTTGGGGTAAAGAAAGACCTGACCCCCTCTGGCCATTTACTGTGACTTGATCAAAGTAATACAGCCTATTAAGTTTGCGTTTAAATCACTTACTGGCTGGTATATGGTACCAAGTAGATTATAGTATCTACATCCACAACAATTCAGTTGATGCTTGAGAGCTTGAGGAGATCTCCTTCATACTTTTGTCTAGGCTGTGAGGCAAGGGCTTTAGACTAAGTTAAATTACTCTATTTAGTAGCATCCTCTTTGATAGACCAGATACATTCCTTTTAAATCAGGTCACCACTGATCCACCATGCCCACATGACCCTTTCCCCAAATAGTATATGAGCTGTATTAAGCCCTTTATCAACTATATTTTGAAGGGATTAACACCTTCCCATTTATTGACAGTAATTGCTATTTACTGAAACTGGCTTCAAATATTTAATTTAATCTCTTCGCTGTTTCTTTCTGTATACGGTTTATGCCTTGTTCAGCTTTTATTTCTTGCTTCATTATAAAATTAAATAAACATTATTGAAATGCTAAACGATACTCTAGTTCCAATAGGTTTGTCTATTAACCTCCTGGGTGTTTGTCTCAAGTTAACTCGGGCTGAGTTTCGTCTATCATGAAACTCGGCCTGAGTGAGCTATGGAAAAACTTACCTGTCCGCTGGATTCCCTCGCCGATCTGGAGCATCCGGGTCTGCCTCTGATCACGTCACCGGTGATGTGAGGGGGTAGGCGGTGCCGCCTTTTCCCAACATAACTCCAGCGTCTCCAGTGACACCAGAGTTATGCATGGGATCTCTGCGCCACGTGTGTCACGCCCAGGAGAAAATTTCTCATCTTATCCAACATCCTGAACCCATGAAAGTTGGGTAGTAGCATTTCTACTCATTCTTTCAGATAACTGTATGGTTATAGTTGCCTGGTAACATTTCCTTTCTTTTCTTTTACAGATGTTTTAAAAAAATTCTTGATGTTTCTAGAAGAAATTGACAGTCCGGATGGAAAATGGCAATGGAAAATCCACTGCAAGTTTCAAAAGAAACTGAAGGAATTGGGGAGGTGCGTGGTCTGTGATAGAACTCAGAAGCTGTGGTCTTTTTAGCTGCAATGTTTTATGTAATAAGGTGAACCCGGTAGATTTTCAAATTAAAGTCCATATCCAGTGTAACCAAACTGCTGGTGCTTCTTCTGATAATAATTGACTTATCCCTCACTGGAGATGCTAGAATCTGTCTTGTTGGCATTTCCTTTGCCAAGATGGTTCTGCATAGCAGGTCAAGTCTTGGGGACCTGTGAGACACACCAGAGATCGTAAGTGTCCAGGTCACATCATCATCCTCTCTGGCCTTCCGCTTACCAAGCTTTCACATCCTCGGTCCATCATGAATGGTGCTGCTAGACTCCTTTTACTTCTGCTCCTCCTTTCTGCAAATTTCTACACTGTATTTGACTCTCTGGACAACTGGAAGCCACGCTTCTGTGCCTTGCTTTTATATCACTCCACACCTTTTGTCCCACTTACATTTCCCACCTGATACATAAATACACCACTGCCCACTCCGCTTCTCTAGTGACCTACTAATGACATCCACACTCATTACATGCATGGCTTCAAGACTTCTCAAGGGCCGCTCATACTCTCTGGAACTCTCACTCGCCGCATTGGACTTTAAACACTTTGGAAAAAGCCCTGATAACTCCCCTCTTCATCTGGCCCTACTCATTTTTTTTATTCCCAACTTTATTAAGGTAGCCATACACTCATCGATTTTCATATGATCATTGAACAACATGGTGATGCAAAAATTGGTAAATGATAGTTTGATGATCGTTTGGCAAATCGATGCCCACCACTTTAGGCGCTTTAGGGATCGAGGGGCCCCATCCAAAGGCCCCATTCATTATGGCGATTGAACAGGGATTTACCTGTTCGATCAACATTTTCTTGGAGTGGGATTGATTGCTCCTGGTGGTCAGCGTTCGACTCCAGAGCGATCGATTGGCCAGTGTATGGGTTCCTTTACCCTATCAGCCCAATCCCCCCAACTTATTGCAGATTCTGTCATCCAACCTTTTAGATTGTAAGCCCGATCCTCAACTCCTCCTGTGTCCTAACCTGTACCTATGTGTTGTATCTCAAACTTAATTTAAAGTACAATGTTATATGTTGGTCAGTAGTAATAATTGTAGAACCCATTGGTATTTGAAATGATAAAGTTTTTATGTTTGTAAACAATTGAGGGGTTTACTCCTGCTTTAAAAATGTTCTTCATGGAGATAGAACTTCATCTTTCTGCTAAACATTGTAGTGTTACTTTAGAACATGTCCTATGTCCTGCTTCATTGATATTTATGTTCTCTATTATCCTTTTCTAGGTTAAACACAAAAGCCTTGAACTTACTGACACTCTTAAACACCTATCAAAAGAAACATCTGGTGGAGATTCTCGCTTATCATAACTGTGACTCTCAGACCAGACAAGCTCCGGAGCTGGACTGTCTGATCAGGCTTCAGGCTCAGAACATACAGCAGAGGCACCTCATATTTTTGACAGGTACATTTTCCTCCTTGGTCCTCCATACTATAGGAAACTACAGAATGATCACACACTAATCTGCTGATATCTGTTGCAGAAAAGGATACGTCATTATTCCCCAATCATGCTGAAAATGGAATCCTGGTTACAAGAATGAAAGAATTCATGAATAATTTTACGAATCTTGTTGGTCATCATAACTCTAGCAATGAAGAACATTGCTTATCGCAGCTAGTAAATCAAGAGAACCAGAAAGGTATTTAAACATGTTTTTTGTCCTAACTCGTGTGTATATGTGTCTCAAAGTTCTAAAGAGCTTCACTAAGCAACGTTGTCACCACCAGGACAAATTGGAACTGGGAACCAAAAACTAGGCACCCAACAGAAAAGCTCCTCCTACTACTGGCATATCAGTGTTTATGTTCTAGTTCTCAGAGGCTGAAAGGTTTTCTTCAGTTTTTCACCCAAAATTTTTTAGATTTTGTAATTATGTAAACTTGGACCTCCATTATATATACCGTATTTTTGGGACTGTAAGATGCACCTGACCATAACACACACCCAGCAGTGCCTCTCCTCTATGACTGTGGAAGCTGCAGCGATTACACACATCTGACAGCTCCTTCACCTCTTCGGCCAGGAGAGCTCGCGGCGCCAAGGTGGCCTGTAGGTGACTGGTGGTATTGGATGCTAGGTCCTGTACTTCCAGTTAGAAACAGTAGGTATGGGGGAGCATTTTTTTTTCCTAGTGGGACCCTACCCCATACCTTTTTGTAAAATATATATACTGTACAGTCCTCCTTCCCCTTTGAGGCCTGTGGGTCCCCTATAGTGTTTTAAGATGTACTCTTGGTAGGTGAACTATGCTGGGTGTAGGTTTTGCTGGCTGGCAGTTCTTTTTTACCCACTTTCTACTGTAAATTCTCTAGTGGGATTTTCATTCTATTTGGCACCTACGCCTATTTATTCCTTCTGTGTTGTGGTGATTCTGTAATGGGGCAGACAGTCAGATTTCTGTCAAAAGATCTAAATGTAGAATAGAAATACATTTTCCGGCCCATCGATTCAGCATGACAGATAATTTATATATAAGAATCTGTCTGATTCTGTGTAAGATGTCAAATATTTTAATTGGAGAACACCATTCCCTTACAATGCTTACTGTTGGAGTTCTTTAGGCTTTTGTTTTGCTATAATGAATGTTTGATATTTTTCATATAAAAACTGACGTCACCAGACGACAGAACCAAAATGCAAGCTGCTACAGATCCTGTTGCGAAGGGCAAGAGATACAACACGCATGATAGAATATATTTGCATTAGAAGTTTTGCAGTTACAGTATAAGTCTGGTCAAGTGCATGGTGCTGCTTAAATTTTCAAATCCTTCATAGAAATAAATCCATATCGTGAAGCAGTTTGTATTCCTTTCCTGGATCATCTTCTTGCAGCCATCACTAAAAGCAAGATACTGTATATACTCGAGTATAAGCAGGAAAAGCCTCCCTCGGCTTATACTTGAGTCCAACTTACCAGTCCGGGTGTTCCCTGGTCTCCCTTCCGGTGTCGGCAGCCTCTGTGGGTGGTCCTATGACTGATCTTTCAGTGTTCTATCTGCGGCATTCCCAAACTCTGCTGGTGAAATTTAAACAAACTTCGACGGCAGCACCATTTTTGCATTTCCCACCCTCTGCTTATACTCCAGTCATAAATTTTTCCCAGTTTTGTAGATAAAATTGGGTACTTCGGCTAATACTCGAATATATAAGGTACTTCTGATTTTATCCCACTACAAAGAGCTTCTGTTTCTTCTGCCTCCTCTGAGACTAAGAAAATGTGCCCAGAAGTGAAAATAAGAACATTGTCAGTAGAAGAACGGACACCAGATAGGGTGGATCAGCTTGCATTTTGGTTCTTTTGGTCTAGTGCAGTGGTTGCCAAACTGTGGTGCAGGCCCCCTTGGGTGGTGTGGAGGTATTCCAGGTGGGGGAGCAGCTAGGGGGGGCCATCAAGGTGACATTTGTAGCTCTCGATGTGAGATCTGTCCCTGCTCTCCTCTCTCCCTTACACACAGTCCTACCACCCTCCCCTACCACTGTCAGCCAATTAAGCCATGCTAACGGTAATGCTACTGCGTCTGTTACTGGTTCAAAAAGACCCTGAGTTTCCACATTGTGCTGACCATCAATCTGAACCTGTTTAGTTTTAATGGGGGCACAATAATATTCCTATATATAAGGAGGGGGCTCTGCAGGTAAAGTTTGGGAGCTGCTGGTCTAGTGAGTGTCACATGTCAACTAACACTACTAATTTACTGATGGGATTTAATTCATTTTGCAAATCCTGCTACTGGATGTTTTCTGAAGCTGATGATCCTTTAACACCAATTTATATATTTACTAAAGTAATCGTTGGGCAATCCTCATAGGAGCGATTAGCGCTTTAGTCCACTGGATGGCAAAGCCTTCTTCTCGCCTTCTGCTTCCTGTCGGTAACTGCCAGAAGTAAGAGTCTGGTATGTCTAGCCTTTGGTATGCTAGTTGGGATTTCCCAATGAACTAATGTTGTTTCTCCCCCTGTCTTCTGAAAATCCCAACTTCTACCCCAAAGGATGATCATGGCACCACTGATAGAAGATGAATTTCCCCCCAGTGCATGTTGAATGTGAAAAGGCTACAGGAGTGAGTATAATTGTTTAGTTATACTTGGCTTCTCTTTGCAATGCAGCGGTCAGCGAAGCCGACGTGAAGGAGGAAGAAGACATGTCTCTAGATTCAGAGAACGAGATGCCACAGATTGAAGTATGCTCAGAGGACGTGAACGAAAAGTTTCTCGTAGGTGGCGCTACCAACCAATCGGAGGCTGCAAACAATGCTCAGGCCGGGAGACTGAAAAAGACTCCCATCATTGACCCAGAACTCATGCAACCAGTAACACCAGTATCAACCGCCGGCTCCGCCACTGGAGATAATGGCAGCACGGCTGAGAACCTCAATGACTATGACAGCAGACCACTGGGCATTTCCCATTTCAATTTATTAACCCATCAAACATTTCTGGGATCCATGGTTTACCAAAACCCGACACCTGTGGAAAACCTTTTTAGTGGCTCCTACAGCCAGTCAGATCAGGAGACCTCGTCTGGCTCCGAGTGGGATCACAAATGGAATGTAAAATAATAGTTTGCCCCCTCTTGTAATGTACTTAAATATTTATATATCTGACATTTTTTGTAATATTTTGTTTCTTATACAAAGTAAAAAAACACACATTTTATTATATATCGGCAGACAATGTCTCTTTCTGGACTTATGAAATGCAATTTTTTTTATTTATTGTATAATAGGTTTGCACTTCATTTTTTTATATATATTTTCCACATTTTCTCTTTTCAGCAGTATTTTTGCCCTGACTGAGAAACCAGTATACATACAGTGTCGTATTTATTTTTATAATTCTCTAACTTTAGGTACCTCAGTATTTTCTATCTGAAGAGATTTTCTAACCTCCACCATGTTTGGGATTGTAATGCAAAGGAGACGCTAAACCTGAACAATCTTTTATAATAAAATGTGCATGCCTAGTCCATTAACCTGGTTTGAACTTGAAGCATGGTCCAGGGTAAGCGGGGGCTATCGGTAAATTCTGCTTTATTACTGTATATTAACCGGTTACATGTAATACCATATCCAGAGATTAGAGATTCTTAATGGGGGATGCACGATGGACTTTTTCCCCTCACCAGTTTTTTCCTAATCTGGGATGATGAGGATGACGCATGCATGGACAGAGCGGGGCAGGAAATAAAAAAAAAAAAAAAAACGAAAGTTCCTATGTACTGCGGTGTAAAGGTACCCATACACGTTGCGATTTTTCGGGGACCGATGCGATATTCGATTTCGACGCCCGATTCTTGCTTTAGTGCTATTTTTAAAAGTCGGTCGGATGCCCGACTTTTCGGCCCGACTATTCACAGCCCGACTGACCGATCGGCTGGTTGGATTGGGAATCTTTTAAAAGTGGCCGACTTACCGAAAATCACAGGCATCCTCATTCGGGACCCGACCGATTTTTCGGCCGATTTTTCTAAAAACAGCATCGGTCGGACTACATTTTCATGTTAGGAATCCCGAACGATCGGCCTACCCGACCGACCGGATCGGTCGGAAGGGCTAAAATCGCACGAAAAAATCGCAACGTGTATGGGTACCTTAAGAACGGACACCTCCCTGTAACTTCTGCAAGGTTAAGAAACAGGAATATGTATGCGTGTGGGTTAGCAACTGCTTATACAGTATCAGTGGTTGCCAAACTCAAACTTTCCCTGCACGTCCACTTCCTTTTCAACATAGAAACATATCAACTCCCATTCGAACACAACCCCCCCCCCCCCCCCCCCCCCCCCCCCCCCCCCCCCCCCCCCACCACCACCAATCATACAGAAAACTTGCCTTTCATGGCTGCACGCTCCTGCTCAGCCCAAGGAAACTACGGCACTCCCTGGCGAGAGTGCCTAGGCATGTAGTACGGGAGGGGAACTAGCGCAGAAGGGATTCCCACCTGGTCAGTAGAGCTTAGGTCAAGAGAGGGAGGCGTTCCTTGACCCCTGTAACCCTAGGTGTCCGTCTGAGTTGTGGAACCAGTCCACTAGCCTTGCAAGGAGGGTTGCAGTGTAGTAGACATAAGGGTCTGGAAACCCAGCTCCCCCAAGAATTTTTGGGAGGCTGAGAGTAGTGCCAGGTGAACTTCTGAAAGAGCGAGGACATCGTTTTTAGGAAGCTGGAGGGAAGAGTTTGAAGTAGTTCACTTTAAAAATGGTCCCAGAGCGGGCGAGTTCTTGTAGAATGGAGGGGAAGGAAATATGCGGGGAGACTAAATAAAAGAGGTCATCTGCAAATAGTGAGAGTTTATATTCACGCTTACTCCTGGGCCTTTGATATTGGGATTGTTATGAACTGCTACAGCCAGGCTTCAACCACCAGAGTGAACAAAATGGGGCATCCTTGGCAAGTGTTGTTAAGGACAGCAGAGTTTCCCATCACTCTTACTCTAGCAGATCATGGCTCAATACTTGTGCCCCATGGCCAAAGAAGGAGAGGGCCAATGCCAGTTTGGCATGGGGAGACTTAAAAAAAAGGACCAGCTGACCCTACTGAAAGCCTTCTCGCATCAATTGATAGAGATCACATAGGGGTCTGAAAGAGTCGTGCCGTCTCATGGAGGAGAATCTCTTGGCCGTGGGGTAAGTAAACTTGGTCTTGGTGTGCAATAGAAGGAGTTGGAGACGGTTAGTGAACATTTTAGAAAATAATTATGTTAAGATTAATATGAGAGATAGAACGATGGTTTCTGCAAATTGAGTGGAAGCCCATACTTCCGATTCGCAAGCCCAATAAAGACCAACTCTATCTCCTCCACCTCTACATTCCCACCCCAGAGTCTGAAGACCAAAGTCAGAAAAGGGAAGAGCTTAGAATGGAGTAACTTTAGGGCTATACTCATCCGGGCCAGGGCTCTTACCCAGGGGAGAGCTCATCCTCGGTAAAGGGAACTTCAAGAGCTTGCGCAGTGTATTCGCCGAATGTAGGGAGGGCAGTCTCCCGAATATAAGAGAGTAAGGTGTCAACCCTTGGACCCAACACAAAATTCAGGTCCCAGCCCATCAGGACCATTCCCCTTCGCAAACCTGGAGAGTCTGAATAATATCTGCAGCACCTCCCCCACAGGATTGAAGTTGGGGAGAGAAATTGACACAATGGTATAAAGTTTGTTCCAGATGGATGCCTTTATGAAGACATAGCTGCCTGAAGGGTCATTAACTAAATCAAGCACCTGACAAGAAGAGATCGATCAATAGCAACTGAGCCCCCCCATGATTTGGAATTTGAGAAGGTACTATGAATCCATATGGTGAAGTAACGGTTATTGCATGTAGGGACATGGCCTGTATTGAAATGGGTTTTTCTTTGTGCATTGAGTATAGAATTTGGGAGCATAACTGGTGTGGTGGAAGTGGGATAGGGAGGGGTGAGACAGGGCAGCAGGAAGGGGGAGGGATTTGGGGAGGAAAAGAGCTGGGGGAGGAGCCAAAAGCAAGAAAAATACAGGGTTCTGTGAAGGTCTCAGGAGCCCCCAGTACAAAAGCAAAGATGGCTTTCACTGTGGCATGGAGTGCAGGGGTACCCACGCTCTCTGGCTGGACACGGAGGCGGTTATTGTTGTGCTGATTGTCG
>CM070037.1:106733494-106749134 GCA_036250615.1 Ptychadena robeensis | reverse complement strand
TGGCCTGCGTCTCATGATCCGACTTGGCTCCCTGCCAGCATCCTCGCTCTCCTGACAAGAAGATTAGCCAGGGAGGTGAAGAAGCTGTCAGATGGGAGATCTGCCCACGGCCGGATTTACCATCTGTAGCAGCTTCCTCTCACACACAGCCTAGAGGGGAGACATATGCAGCAGTTCCCTTGCGCCCCTCTCTCTTCCCCATGTGTGAGGAAGATGGAGATTTGCCGTGAAGTGTGCTCTCTAGTGACACCATTTTAGTTGTGGCTTAAATGGGTACTGCAGTAGATTTTTTCCCCCAATTTATTTGAACACTTACAATATTTTTTCTGTCTTATGGTCAGGTGCATCTTATAGTGCGAAAAATATGGTAACTGGAATTCTGAATGCAATTCCTAAACTCCACAGATATATAAACCTGTATTGTCAAAATTCCAATTGTATGGGTATGAAATGTTAAGATGTCATGTGGCCATTATACTCTCTATAATCTAAAATCTACTATTGTCATCTTATGCAGATTCTTCTAAACAGACACCTTTTGCTTTCAAGACGTTAAGTACAATTCTACCATTCTCTCATGAGGCGGGCACCTAAAAAGGCTTTAATGTAAAATACTCGATTTAATGTTCCAGTGCTCCCGATGACCTTTTTTGGTATTGTACTGTCTCCCGGTGTGATGGACATGCTGACATCAGACTGGGGGCCAAATTTAATGGGGAATTGCATAAAATACAATCCAATGCAAATTAAAGTAAAAACCCCTAAACATGGTTTAACCCCCCAAATAGCTTAAGAAGTAGAGAAGGGTTAGAGGAATCAATATTTTCTTTTTTTGTAGTGTTTCCCCAGCCGTTCTCTATATCTCCAGCAAGTTTAGTGATTATACAAATTGAATTTAATTATGAAAGGTTTTTTTACATATATGTGTTTCAAACAATAATATATTCAGGGAGACTACCCTTGTATTGGTATATTTTGGAAAGTTACAGGCCAACAACAAAAAAAGGAACAGTGAGGAAGACCACATACATATGGGGTGAGTAGCTCACTAAAAAAAAGTTTTGTGCACCCCTGGTTATATACACACTTTTGTAAAATGGTTCCTCTAACTTAAACATTAAAAATAAATCCAAAAATAAAAGGCCTACACATTTCCTCCACAGATGTGCATAGCAGTGCAGTTTCTATACAACCAGTTTCGTTTTGTTGGACCTTACCTTTCTGGCTTCAAGTGGAGGTCGGATTTCCTCTGGAGGATGGGAGATTTTGACTTCCTCTCGTGGCACCGGAGACCTCTCTGGAGAAAAGCCTTTCCTGGTATTAAGGTTATTCGAATTTTTTTCCACCAAGTGAAGTAGTTCCATCTGTCGCCTCACTTTACTTTCCTCCCTCTGTTTTTGCAGTCCTCTGGGGTACCTCTCAGAAGCTGGGACAAACTTCTTCGGAGGTCGGTTTCTGTTCCAGTCAGGTTTTCGTTCAGGTTCTCGGGTCTGCTTTTCTGTTCTTGCATACTGGTCGTAAATGTCATTAACATTGTTCTCCTTTGTGGATTCACTCCGGTCTCTCGGAGGCTTTACCTTCTTGCCCAGCTGTTCAGCCTTTGACTGCTGGTAGGTGAACTCTACAGGTATATCAGGAGAGGCGTTCTGCTTTTGTCTCCAGGACGGCCTATTAGAAACCGATTCATGCTTTACTCCAGGATCCAGATCATCTGTGAAGAACAGATTTACAGATCAGATACGTTTCTGGGAGGGATCAGAAAAGCCAATTGACCAATTCCAGTATTACCATTGTCGTTATACAACAATTCTATACAATTCTGCAACTCAAATATTGCAGAACATGCAACAGGTTCAGGTAAATACATCTGTATATGTTCTAGTACTTAAAAATAAATGATTAGGTAAAAGAACTTCAACAAGGAATTTTCACTTACTGTATTTTACAGACTATACGACTCACTTTTCCCCCACAGGGGGTGCCTGCGTCTTAGGGTCCAACTATGCTACCACGGTCGCACCTTGGCTCCCCCAGCAAGGAGATTAGCTGGGCAGGTGGATGAGAGACAGACGGACGTTTTTTTTTTCTGGTTTTCCTGCTCGAAAAACTTGGTGCGTCTGGGTATGTCTTATAGCCCGAAAAATACGGTATATACATAGCAACAAAAAAAAAAAATGAAAAGACCAGGAGCTGATTGCTTAAGCTGCAAGGCTTTGTATAATTACAGTGCAGGCTTGCACAAAAAACAAGGAAGCCATCCCATTGTACAAGGGAGGTGGGTACACTTCTTGTGGCCACACCACATTGCACGCTGTCGCTTGTCTATCAGCCCGGCTCCTAATCATTGTTACCATTAACACTGGATGAGTTGCGTTTTTAAAAACGCAGCATTTCACCATGCATCTTTTAATACGCCCGATAGTCCAGAACCTGCCAATACCATTTCTCACCTCCATACCTAATGTGTGCAATTGACAGGCTAAGAATATGAGTTAGGGCCTCAGGTTCCTCACTAAAATTGGACAGCTGGTAACAAGTGATGGTCATGGTTCTTCACAGGCAGGACCAGCAGCAAAGAAAAGAGCATGCATGGCATTCGAGAATGGGGAACACTGCTGCCCAGCAATGAGGCATTTCCTGCTGCTTGGCCTGACTTCCCTCCACACAAAATGAGTCTTTAAAGAAAACATTGAAGCTCTAAAGCAGAAAATCACAATTATTAAAATGTTCCTCAGTGGAAGAGAAATAAAATTTTTGGGCACATAAACAAGCAGAGTTTCTACAGACAGTTTTATATATTACATAAACAGACCTCCTACCTGTTTGAACGGCTGTGTCTTTCCTGGGGGAGATAAGCGTATTAACACTTGGTACGGTAACACTGTTAGTCCCACTCTGAGAGGCCTCTGGTATGAGATCAGCGATGCGACTAGTGGCCCGGCTGTGGTCCAAATGGACAGTTTCACCTGAACAAATATCAGATCATCAACATACATATCAAGCCAAATACAGGAGGGATAAATACTGAAGTAAAATCAATAATGTCGTTTTCGACTACAAAGCTAAGCACAGACTTCAACATTTTAGGACTATGAACTTTAAAGCTGCGGTTTATTTCTGACTTTTCTCATCGACTTTTCTGAATTGTATTGGATACCATTATCACTGTATTGAGTACAATTCCCTTTTTAATTTGGTGTCCCCGACCCCTGGTGTGATGTCATCAGGTCCATCACACTGGAAGAGAGAGTTAAATGCAAAAGAGAACTTTGAATCAAACTGAACACAGCTTTCTAAGCATCCGCAGATGGGGATCTCAGACGAAACAGAAAGCTGAGCTCATTGCAGCGGTTTGCATTTAAAAATCCCGCTGCGGATCGCTCTCTCCCCCCGGTGTCACAGACCTAATTGGGGGGGGGGGGGGGGGGATCTGCTCCCTTCCCGAAAGCCTGCCACATTCGACAAGAGCCACCGCAGATGCCGGACCAGGTAAGGGAGTGCTGCAGGGCACCTCTCAGTGTTGGAAGGGCACAGTTCGTTCAGTGCAATTTTTGCACGTCCAAAGCAAACAAACTGGGTTCGTTTCAAATGCTATGAAGGTTAATATTAATTTGCAATTTCATAATAAATCAAAAAAAAAAGAAAAAAAGTCTATGGAAGCACAATGGAACAGACTGATATACTAGTTTTACCTGGGTTTAGTGTCAGCTGCCCTGAGAAAAATAGATCCGGAAGTGGCTTCTCTGCCCTTAATTAAGATTTTGCCACCAACAGTGATAACATGAGGAAGGCAAGTATGTTTTATTTTGTTGTGTAGCAGTTTTCCATGATCTGAACTGCTGACAGGTAAGTAATGTGCCTATTTCATGCATGTGTTTTTTTCATTTAAAACGGCTTTAACCTGACAAAGCAACATGTGACACATAAAAGAAACGTCACAGAGGTTTTCTCACCACAGCAATTCCAATAGCTTCCTACTCCCACAGCTATATCGGAGTAATCATGTGAGATATAGGCAGATAGATAAATCTTATTACCTGCTGCATTGTTCTGCAGATTGGATATATCGTGCCCTTTATGTAGTAGGTGACGCATTCGCTGCTCCTGTTTCAGCCTCTGAGCCTCCTCCTGAGCCCTCTGCATACTTTGATACAGTTCTCTGGTCTTCAAACTTACAACCTCCTGTAAAATAACACAGATGTTATATTACCCTACTCTTTCTACTTCCGCTACCCAAACTGAAATGTCTGGAAATAAAACATGGGAGGTGACCATTTTTGTTTGTATAGATATAGAATAACGTATTCTGACAGATAGAGTAATGGGTCTTAAATTTTAAAAGGGATTCCACATAATAAAAATGTGGGTTGGAAAAGTAACGCCCCTCTATTAACATAAGGGTCAATGGCGAATAGGCAAGTGTGTCCAATCCCTGCATATGCATAGTTTGTTTACATATTTTGCCCACTGCCATGGAGGTGAATGTATGAGACATGGTATTAGATGGTTTAAAGTGCAATGTCTAGCAACAGTGAGAAGAATCTAATGAAAATGAAGTTGCAAACTAATGGATCTGAGGATTGTAGTGTAGACACTGATTTGGGACACCACCTCATTCAGGTCCACAATGCTCTACTGCAGTGTTTTTCAACCACTGTTCCGTGGCACACTGGATGTTGCCTGGTGTGCCGTGGGTTTTTGACCCCACCCTCGGCCCTCCTATCTAGCTGCCTCTTATAGTATAAGTCATATACTATAAGAGGCAGCTAGATAGGAGGGCTAAGCAACCGCATCCTCACAGAGCCGGTCCGTGTATATGTTATACACGAATCGGCTCTGTGAGGATGCGGTTGCTTGGCAACACGCATCCCCACAGACCAGGGGCGGTGTTTTTGCTCTGCTGGTACGCATTTGCGTTCCAGCGGGCACCTGCTGATGACGTACTTCTGGCGGGGACCGAAAGTGTGCCGCAATTATGCGTATCCTCGGTGCCCCGCAATTTTTTTCATGAAACAAACATTTTCATGAAAAACACTGCTCTACTGTGTAGGTTTGTACAAGAAAAATTTGTCTTCCAGGTGTAAAAAATTATTATTATTTTATTAAGTTATGAATGTGTGGAGAGGAACATAGGGAGGGCAAGACTTTCACTTTGTATTATACAGCATTTGTTCTAATAAAACGTTTTTTTGACCAACCAGGAATGGTTTGCAATCCAGACATTGCCATGATATGATTAAGAACAGACTATATCTGCTCAAATTAAGACCTAATGAAAGTTTCAAACCATTTACTGGTTTGATGTACACCCTCCTCTAGAACAATGTTTTGAACTATAACGGGACACTGCTGCAAGTATGGCGCATGTAAACTACTTTCTGAATGAACTCTGACCCTATCAATAACATTGTACACCAATATTTTTTTAGGCAGAAGAATAACACAAACATCCAGCAAAAAATTAAAAGCCCAATACATTTATGAATGAATAAAAAGGAACTTTAAAGCCAGTAGAGACTGCCTGCTAAAAAGCCAAATGCGGACAGAGATGGAACTACGTATACCTCTTTTTTCTTCTGTCGAAAAGCATCTTCCTCAAACTGTTTCTGTAATTGTACCCGTTCCCTTGCAAGCCTTTGCTCTTCTTCCCGTTCCTCCCTTTGTCTCTCTTCATCTTCCAGCTGTTTCCTCTTGCGCTTTTCTTCAACCTGAGCCGCTATAGCTTTCTGTTTTGGTGAATTGAAGAGAAAAGATAATTTAGCAAATTGTGCTAAAATACAGACCTTGGGAGCAGCATAGCTGCATTAAAACCCAGCACGTGACAGAATAACCAGGAACACTAACCAGTAGGTAGGCGGTAAAAGATTTCATGTTGCAAATGACAGGAGAATGGATGCCCATCCAACAATACTGCCAGATAGGAAAAGCAAAGCAATATGTACGTTGCTTAAAACATTTGTTGCACAAATATTTTGTTTACCCACTAAATTGTATCATGTATAACAGAACACAAATTGAACTTCTTGGTTAGTGGAGTGGAGAACTTTTAGCACTCAACTTTAAAGCTCTCCCTGCAGATGGGAGATCTCCCATCTGAACTGTATTGGTTATATTTGCAGAGCCCAGCAGATATAACCAATGCAGAGTGTGTGAGGGAAAAGCTGCACGCTGGCAGTTTCCTCACACACACAGCTGCAGAGGGGACAAGGAGACCAGAGTGCACATTCCCCCACCACACAGCCCCCCCCTCCCTTTCCTGTATATGAGGAAGAGGAGATGCTGAAGTGTGCTCTCTAGTGACACAATTTTTGGGTACTGCGTGGCTTTTTTCCCCTAAAAAATACGGTACTCTTTTACCTTTAAAACCCTTTGGGAAAAGGGAGTGTTACCTTCTCGTTCTACTTCACTGCACATCCCTTTACTTCAGCCCGTGTCCCCTTACCATAAAACTATCCATGTTTTCTTTACACCTGTTTTGTTATTTCCAGGAGCTAAAATCAGTGCTAGTGCTATTCTGCAATCTATTTGGCCGCCAGTGTTTTGTTAATCTGCTCCTTGTTGCGACATATGTCTTCCATATCTGCTGATATTTTCTCCAGAGACCCTTGCAGCCTTTTTATTTTTACCAAACTTTCTCTCCTCCAGCATGTACCTTAAATCAAGTTATAAAACAATTGTTCATGGCTACAGGAGTGAAAGGAGAAATACCGTATTTTTCGGCATATAAGACGCACTTTTTCACCCCACCAAATTGGCCGCCGGCGGTCGCACATTGGCTTCCCGCCAGCTCTCCCGAGAGAGGAGAGCTGTGGCAGCTGTCATTTCAGATGAAAGAGCCGATGTTCGGCTCTTCCATCTAAATGCCACATCCCCACCAAGGAGAATACAGAGGAGAGCTGTGGGCTGTGTTCAATTTGGCTGTGAATGGCTCGGCGTCCCCGGGAAACCGGCGCTTTTGGGACGGTCGGCCTTGGTGGGGGTGCCGAACAATAGCAGTTCGGATGTCGGCTGGGCTGAACACTGAACAGATCAGTGTAGTGTGACGTGTTCAGCTGACAGTGTACTGCTGCTAGTGACACCTGCTGGCTGAATTGAATATTGCATCCATTAAAGTTCATTGCATTATTCCAATTGATGTGAAAACTTATCAAATCTTTTTTTCTGGATTTTCTGCCCAAAAAACTGGGTGCGTCTTATGTGCCTGTGCGTCTAATAAGGTGAAAAATACGGTAGTCACTCAGCTGCTTAGTGTGCAATATACCAACTTATCTTTTTTAAGGTCTTCTTTCTACTTTTCTCAAACACAATAGGCGGTCAGAGTATTTTAGATTTTAAAAGGATTTAGAAACAATTTTAAAGCAGTTTATGTGTAAAGCCCAATGTGGATTCCCACCTGATGCTCCAGTTGCTTCTGCCTCTTACGATCTCTTTCGTCGATCTGTGCAGGATCTAACAAGGCTGTCATGGTGCGCAGAAATCTAGAGAAAACAGAAAATGTATGTGACTGAAAATGACACCAGATATTTGAAAATGTTGCAAGTAACCAACTAAAGACATAAAAGAATATACTGGGCCAATTTTCTTTTATAGTCCTGGTTAACACTTATGCCACCATGTGTTGTGTACCTAGCCATGGATTGCACTCACGCATAAACCCTATTTACTGCACTTGAAGCCTCAATCTAATTTGTTTGTACTTCTGTTCTTGCACAATAATTAGAAGAGGTTAATAGATTTACTAGAACGCAAACCCCTTTCTGCACATGGCTCAACAAACACTCATTATCACAGACCTAGTCAATTCATATTCAGGCATTGGATTTAAACTTGTCTCAAAGGTCTAAAAAAGATTTGTGGCTATAGACAAGTAAATTCACAAGTTAATATGTTTGATTTTTATGAGCTGTAAAGGGTTGAATGGGGCATCACCTACACCAATTTCAATTGACCTCAGGAATATATTGTTGATCTGGCTAGAGAACGGTCTCATACCTACCCAGCTTTCGGACTATTAATAGAGTCTTCCTCAGTTGACATCCTTATTTCTGGCTGTTCTTGCTGGAGATTCATTTTGTCAGGAGCTGACTGATGCTCTGCTAGTTCTGGTTCGGTTGAGGAAGAAGGAATCTCATATGGTTGAAAACTGGAATTGATCTGATATACAGGGGGTTGGCTGTCAGCCACTTTCTTAAAGGAATCAAAATGCATTGCCCAAACATCTTGTTGTTCAGCCTAAAAAAAAAATTAAAAGAATTGAAACCAAAATTAAATACCATAGTTACCATGTAACATAGTTAAATGTAAGTATACAAAGGCCCATCCACACCCAGTGTAGTGAAAAACACTCCTGGTAGGCAATACAGATGAAATGATAACTTCTGTTTGAGTTACCAAACTTTCCCTACCTAGACCTAGGGTCTGGAGGGCAATAAAACCTAAAAAACACCTGTTGAGGTCAGATATCCTACATGATAAAGCCTTAAGAAGCAATACTTTATTATTAAGACTATTAAGGCTATTCTACTGGAGAGAGCGTCTAGCCCTAGTTAACTCGGGCTGAGTTTCATGCATCATGAAACTCAGCCCCAGTTGACTAGAGCCACGCTCTAGGTCTCCCCGGCTTGAATGCCGATGCTTCCGGGTCCGCCCCGATCACGTCACCGGTGACGCGTAGGGGGCGGGGGTAGGTGGCGCCATAGACCTCCGTCTAACTGGAGGGGCGTCGCTTTCTTTCAGCATAAGTGCGCCTGGACTTATGTTTACTACCTTCAGCTGAGCAGGCAATCGCTGCGGTTATGAAAAAACCGGGCAAAGGCTGAAACGCTCAGGAGGTTAAAATACTAAAATTCTTCTTCGAAAAGCAAACTAAACAGGAATATTCATTTTGTTTTGCTTGCCACCTGTAGTACAACCCATGTTTCCAAAATATTGTCCCAAAAAAAATAAGTCAGTTATCTTTCATACAGCAATCTGGGCCAACCAGCACTTGCCCCCCGGAACCCTAAATTCAGTTTTTTATACCCACCTCCCGAATCTTTTGCTTCTCTTGCAATTTGCGCAGTGCCACTTCTTCTCTTTGCCTATTTAGCTCTTCCAGCCACTTCTTTTGCTGCTGCCGTTTGACAGCACTAAACGGATGATCTAGTGGCGCGGCTTCCTGAAATGTACAAAAAAAATAACATTTACTTAACAACTATCACAAATAACATGAAATGTGGTAAGCATACTTAATTCGGTAACGTACCCCCAGCACAAAGGCACTGCGGATTGCAGCATGGAGCTCCGGAGAACTGAAGCTTGATGCCCTTTCCACAGGTGAGGAATTGGTTGTCTCCGTAACAGGGGAAGCCTTAAACATGGAATCTGGAGTGCTGTAATCATTCACAGGCGTATTCTAGAATAAAATTTTAATCAGCATTTACTTACAAGTATAATTTAAATAAAAAGGTGATCCTAAAACTGGTAACAAGGTTGATGTTCCCATTCGATTATGCAGTCTATATGAATTAACCATCAACTATACAGATTGACCATACTACATTTTTACATATTTTGTATGCGTGTCCACTAATGATTTTGGCTTACAGTGGTTCCCAAACTGGGGGGTGGGTTCCCCATGGGGGGGGGGGGGGGGGGGGGGCTCAGCTAGGAGGCTGATAGAGGGACAGAGTGCATGTTATGCGTGTGACTCTGCGTAATGTAGTGTGTGTCTCTGTGAATGATGAATGTTTCTGTATGATTGGTGTGTGTATATATGATGCAGGGCCATTTCACACTAGTAGGATATATGACACTTCAGCTTGAGGGCCATTGCACAATAGCCATGTTTGCTCTGAAGGGGGGGGGGGTCCATAACGTTCCTATGTAGAAAAGGGGGGTCCTGTAGGTAAAGTTTGGGAACCACTGCTGTAAAGGATAGCTGCATTTAACGAGAACCTATGTCACGTGTACATAAGATCTATTTAAAAAAACTATTAAACAAGCAATAAATATGAAATAAGTCATGGATGTCTCCAGCTGCAAGCATTACAGAGTAACAATTCTACAATTACATAATGAATAAACGGATTTGCTTACTTTTGGCAGATCTGAATAAGTTGTCCTCTCTGAAGCAGAAGATTCTATCCCATCACGGGACCTGATATTAATTCCTTCTTGATTCGCCTCCTTCAGTTTCTTCTTTAAAGCCACTTGTTCATCTGTAGGTACCATATACATAAAGTAATTGTTAAAAAATGCACATGTAGCATGGTATGCTTTTTGCCTAATGTTTTAATATAAATAGTGGAAAGCTTAGCTACAAGCAAATGTAACCCCCCCTAGCGGTTGAGACAAACCCAGTTCATCTGGAGTTTGTTTTTCAAACAAACTCCAGATGAACTGGGTTTGTCTCAACCGCTAGGGGGGGGGGTTATATTTGCACGAACCGGGATCGTAACAACCGACCATACCCCCAAAAAGCTGTGGCGATTCTCTATACAGCCGCTATTCCGGGACCAGCCCTTCTGCGTCATCGTGCCATAGACCTCCATTATAATAGAGGGGATTGGTTTCCCAGCTCACATCACTGGCGTATCTGATGGCAGCGCACTCTGCTGCGATCGGCTGTATCGCATTAGGGGCTGACTGCTATTGAAGTTATAGGTGTTTAACGTTCAGTTTCATGCATCATGAAACTCAGCGCCAGTTAACAAGAGCGACGCTCTAGATACCGCCGGATTGCTACGGCGGTCGGAGCATTGGCATGTATGCCGATGCTTCCGGGTCCGCCCCCGATCGCGTCACCGGTGACGCGAAGGGGGCGGGCGTAGGCGGCGCCACAAACCTCCGTGTAACTGGAGGGGCGTCACCTTTTTTCAGAAAAAGTGTTAACATCCTCCAGCTGGGCAGTCATGTCGTGCTCCGCCGCAATTGCCCGTGGCATTGTTATAAAAAAACCGTGCCACATGCACAACGCCCAGAAGGTAAAGTATAAAAAGACATACAAAATAAAGGAGTGCTTGTTTTCCATGTAAAAACTGGGTCTGGTTACATACATATATGTAGTCATTAAATAAAATGTATCTGGGCACTCGCAACACTTTGCATTGTTTCTTGATGGTGTGTGACAGAAACTACACTGCTTCATAAGAATGAGACAGTGTGCACTTCAGGTTTTCACACATCTTTGCTTAAGATGCAGAGTGCAATGTCTTGATTGCGGCAGTACATGATAATGTCCGATATCCTCTGAACCCAAACTACCTAGAACAGGGGCAAACTAAGGCCCGGGGGCCAGATCCAGCCCATTTACCCTCCTTTTCCAAAGTGCAGGAACTTTCTAAAAGGTAAGAATGTTCCGGTCACACATTATAAGTAATGCCAGCGAATTGGCAAACTTATGGCGGGTCATAATAGCCTCTTGGTCCGGTCCCTTTATTAAATTTAATCTCCCTGGTGTTGTGCCCACACTTAAAGTGGAACTGCGCCCACACCGTGATCGGGTACAAATGCCTGTGCTTTGTGAAGGCACACTATGTTGGCGGAGGATCTTCTCCAGGCATACAAAGCCAGAGTAGAGAGGCGGGGGGAGGACGGGGAATAACATTGTACTCCTTGCCTGTATGATGGCTCTTTGTGCCAGAATAAATTACATTTTAAATTATTCTGGGGTGAAAATCCTGTAATGCCCAGGAGGTTAAGAAGCCAATGTGGTCCATGAGTCAAAAAGTTTGCCCACCCCTGACCTAGAATGTTTGCTTTCCTTGACTAGGAGAAGCTTACTCCAATTAAAAAAAGAATCCTGAAAAAATATTTGATATATTTTATATCCTTCACACATCTTACTTTCTATGGTTTTTTTTTCTCTGGACTTCGAGAATATATTTTACTGTGGTACAAATGTACTGTAATAGCAGTGATCACCAAGGAGCCTCATGCAATGTGTCCACATGTATTACCACGAAACTGCCAGCATGTGCTCTTCTCATTCACAATGAATGGATTTAAACCTTCTGAGCGCACCGCCCGTATCGCACCGTTGTAAACGGGCGATCGAGGCAGTGTACAGAGTACACTGCCTGTCGTTTCCGGCATCTCGCCGGAGCTCTACATGCAGCTGTTGTCATTACTAACAACAGCTGCGTGAGAGGGAAAGCCCCCCCGCCCCCTTCCGTGTCACCGTGACGCGATCGGGGCGGTGCCACCAACCCGGAAATGCTGCAGTGATGAAGACAATCGCTGCAGCTTTCCGGGGAGGCATAGGGTCTCCCCGCCGCCGGCTTCTCCTGTGGTTGAGAGGACCCTGTTCAGCGAACGAACAGGGTTCGTCTCAACCGCTAGGGAGGTTAAGGAATGAGAGGCCAGATGAATCTATTCTATATTACTTTAATGGCTTGTCCCCACAGTCAAAGCTGGCCACGGGGCGGTCCAGCGAGCCCCCAGCGGCTGTCAAACATCACAAGCGGTCGCCACTAGCAGAAAACGACATGTTAATGGAGCCGCTAGCGGCTGGTCGCTACCAAAATGCGAGTGCCCGCATTTCAAATCACCGCCATCATGCGGCCACATTCGACTGTGGGGACAAGCCCTTACCATACAGTCAGACTGCCAGTAAAATAGCAATGTTTCCTCTTCCGTACACAGCTATGTACATAACAGAAACAGCTATGGCAACAAGAAGGGTAAGGTGAGGTCACACACCTAACTCACGCTTCCACTGAGCTTTCTTTGCCTCCTGCAGACTTTTGTCTTTCTCCCGTTCTCCGAGGGTACTGAACAAGCTTCCGGTTTGCCTACATAGGAGGGAAAAAAAAAAGAAGAGTGAAGGAATAGTTGCCAGAAATCTGGACCTACTTCTTGCAACAATGGTGCCACTAGAGCCCTGACATTTCAGAAAATGTTGTTGGTTTTGCCCCCTTATATAATAGAGGTATGAAGAGAGTGTGTACTTAGCAAAAAGTAAGACATAGCTGACGACACTGTTTGGGATATCAGTGCTGCAGAGGTATTGTTGTCAGCCGAGTACAGAATATTGGAAAAATCACAGGTCTGGAAGGATCATGAGCAATTTTTCTGTACTTGTCATCTTTAAATCTCAAATCATATACAATGGGTATACATTTGTTGGGGGGAGGGGTTGCCGTGTTCTACACTTTAAACAAACCCAGATATGGTCAATAGTAGGTCACAGAGAAAACCTGATAGACACAAAGCAATAAGAAATTCAACTAGAACCTACATATCTCGGATGCCTGAGAGTAAGGCCAACTCTTTCAATGTACATGGTAGTCTAAGGATTTTGAGATACAAAGCCAACAGTAAAGATGAAGGGGAAAAAAAAAGGTTACCTCCCTAGCGTTCAGATACACGGTACTCTGTTTGATTTTCCCACCCTCCCCTGTCCGCATCACCGGCATCACAATGAACCTTTGCCACAGGGTGCCGTTGGATACAGAATCGCCGCCACTTTCAGCAGCACAGGTAAGTTTGGTCGATCCCAGCGTGTCCAGAGTTTGTTTTGTTAAACTTTGGATGAGCTGGGATTGTCTCAAACACCCAGATAAGAACATGGAAGACAACACACATAGAAAACATGCGGTGAATGTATTTGTACACAAACATACACTTCTTTTGGCTCATCTTTCTCAAATACTCCATTATTGGCATCCTCCTCCTTGGTATGTAACAGTGATGCAACACTTTCTTCTTCCGTTTCCTGTTTATCTGTAGCTTAAAGAAAAAAATCATAATTAAAACTAATATACCAAGTATACAGTTTTCAAAAAAGTAATTATTGAAAATGCAACTATAACTTATTATGCCTTGCAAATGGGATCCTCTACCATACTACAGGAGTCAATAGCTCCTTTAGGTCTAGCAATAACAGAAAAGCATGTAAGCCCATCCAAGTTATCACTTCTGGTCCTTTCCTGTCACCCGCCTCTCAGGGATGAGAGTCTCTCTTTCTACCCGCATGGCATAGACTTTACTTTGATGGGGAATGGCATCAACATCCTTAGACCAGCACTCAGGAAGCCAGAGGAGTCTTGCAGCCTATCTAGTATGAAGTGACGCAGGTTCAGGTGTGTGCAAGTGCTTATCTGTCACCCTTAGAGCCAAACAATTAACCCTTGCAGCAGGGTAGATGCACAATGAAAGGTCTAATAATGGTACAATTATAGAGTCTAAAACATAAACGGTAAATCCATGTTACAAGCTGTAATTGTCACCATGGAGCCCCACTAAACAGAATTTAACCATGAAGCAAAGTTTTAGCGGACAATAACAATGACAATAACGTACAAGAACAACTTGGACAAAGTTGTGGGACCTGGATATATTTAAAAATATAATTACACTGCCAGCCATTTTTGAACTATGAACTACATACACAGCTCTGGTGGGTGATTTTGGTGGATGCGGTCTCCACCTCCCCAGCTCTCGAGAGGGAGAATGGGGATGTTAGCCCAGGGCACTTATCGGTATAGGACCGCCCCTGCTGAGCAGCCACCGCTTAGCAGCCAGGACCCACGGTTCTCCCAGAGTGAAAGGATGGAGGACCGAATGTAACCGGTAGGGGGGCTGCAAAGAGGCAAATCTTTTGGTTGTTTGTAATTGGTTACAATTTTAGATTCACGTCAGTTTAACCAACCAGCTAAACACCCCTAAATTGCAACATATATATATTTATACACATAACATGAGAAAATGTCAAACCTGTTCTTCACATTTATAACTACATTTATATCACATACGAGAAACGGAGAGCATCCCTTCAGCCAGAAAGAATATCTGGTTTTATTTATAACACAGACATATCCCATAGCAAGACTGTAAAAGGAATATGGTGAACTCCTCTCTCACCCACTTGATGTGTAAGCAGTAAAAAGGCAGCACTAGACGAAGCCATAAAGTTTGGCTTACCATTATCAGAAGCCTGTTCCTCTGCATTTGGCTTATTATTTTGATTGATGGTCATTAGGATCTGTTGGAACTGCTCCTGAGTAAGGCAAACCAGACTCTCCCTCAGATCCTCAGCAGTGATGACTGGCTTATGCTGGGGTCTTTGTTTAGGCACATTGGAAAACTTTTTGGGCAAAATTTTGGCCTTTCCAGGGTCCTTTGCCGGTTGTGCATTTTGCTGAATAAGAGGAACAATCTTTTTGTTTTCAAGTTCCTTGAGAACATTAGTTGGAGTTTTCCTAGAACCCAGTCCCACCTTCCCAGATCTAGACTTTATAACTGGTTGCTCAGTCTTCTCATTGTTGTTTTGAACAACATGTAGGACCTGTGGTTGGTGCTTTACTTTTAGTGCTGGTCTTTGTGCTCTACCTCTGTTGACCACCTGAAAATTCAGAGAATAATAAAATAAGTATTCATCTGGCAGCATCTCCTAACTAGCGCTAAAAAATAAAGTAAATAAATAAAACCGCCATAACTCTAACAGCCAGCTTATTAAACATACCAGCGGTGTTTCTATCACAGAATCTTAAGATAAACTTCCCAAAATGTTTCTCATGAGGTGACACTTGCCGATGACACAATACATAACATTACTTTACATAAGTTTTCACCAGCAATCTGAGTTCATATTATACAGGCGCCTGCGATTAGAATTGCGGCTGTGAGATTGCACCCAGGAAGTGAGGGGGGGGGGGGG
>CM070037.1:106722894-106733484 GCA_036250615.1 Ptychadena robeensis | reverse complement strand
GCAGGACATTTTGCCCCTCCCCACCTGATCATGCCCATAGAGAGTGGATGGGCGCAATAAAAAACGTTGCACGATTTTTTTACCGCGCCCATTCAGGTCTATGACCATGATCAGCCGGTGACCCGCATTTCAGATCGTGGGTCGTCGCAAGCGATTAAAATATGGGAACATGGCCTAACAGTCTATTCATGAGAACAGCCTCAGCTTTATAAACAATTATATTAATATCTAGAACCACATAATAGAGCAGGAAACAAATCCGCATACCTGTTTACTTGTCTTCTCTTGTACATCTGAAAAAATTTATTGAAGTGTACAGTTATAAAAAATACTTTGTAAATACCATATTTTATTATTCATTTCTACACATTGCAGCACGGTGGCTCAAGAGGTTAGCAGTTTGACCACGCAGCGCTAGAGTCAAATCCCAGCCTGGACACTACCTGCAAGGCGTTTGCATGTGGTGCTCTGGGTTCCTCCCAAAAAACTCCAAAGCCAGGCTGCTGGGTTAATTGGCTTTCCCCAAAAAGTAATGTAAGTTACATGCGACATATGACCATGTTAGTTACATATACATGACTACGTTAGGGAGATTAGATTGTGAGCTCTTCTGAGAGACAGTTAGTGATATGACTATATATATGCTCTGTAAAGCGCTGCGTAATATGTCAGCACTATATTAATACAAGATAATAATAATTACTGTAAACCATACCATATGGAGCCAGGATCAGCTTAGTTCTGCCATTTAAAATCTGCGTTTCAAGCTTCAATCCATCCCTGGAAAGTAGAACATGAAGAGACAACCATTATAAAAAGTAGTAAAATGTCAATTATATATCGCTGTACCAAGAAAACAATAGTATAGTATTCACAACCAAACATTTGTGTTCTGTATTGTTGCTCCATACCTGATGCTGGATACTTCGACTAACTTTGAGTTTGAAGAAGCCATTGTCTCCAAGACACATACTGACAACACAGCCACAGATAGAAGTACATTTGGGAAGGGTTCTACACCCTCTCTCGGTATACTCTTACCATTAAAAAAGCATTTTGGTTTGGTTCTCAACCTGTGGGTCAAACAACCATTTCACAGGGCTCAGTGCGTTCTTTGAAAGCATCAGAGCGTGGTGGGAAAGAGAAAGTAAAGTGGGCGTTACTCTCCTAACTTCCCTCCCCGCACATTATCATCACAAGTGAGACATTATACCTACCCGATTGTGGTATTTGGAACATGGAAGTGACACTCCGCACCGGCACTTCCACATTCCAAATACAGGAAGTGACATCTAAAAAGGTTGAGAAGCCCCTGCTTTAAACAGTCTGTTTTGAATGTACTATATACATTTTACTTAAGCCTCAGTTTATATATATATATCTACTGTATATATATATATATACACACATTTACAGAGTTTGGAGTCTCTGGAATTCATTGATGGCTAACGTGGTACAACTCTCTACTATTGCATGAATACAAGTCTATAATGGTCAACAGAAAGCAGTCCAGAAGATTCCCCTTGGCAGCAGCTTTTAGCTGTCAAAGTGATTTTTACATCAGCAGAAAACATAACAGCTACATTTAAACAGCAAAAAGCAAAGACATTTTACATCTCTTATTCCTGTTCTGGTGGCAATTAAAACTTTGGATTTTTGCTGACAATTATTGCAGGGGCACTGGTAATCAAGACAATTTAAGTCTACAACCAGTGCAGGCAATCTAGGCACATTGGCTGGGTGGATTCCCCATGGTTTAGGGTGCACTCCTGCCGACGCCATATTGATGCAACAGGGGAAAGACATGGAAAATCAGTTTTCCCTGTGTCTTGGAGACACCTCCATATATCTTCAATGGAGGTATATCTGGCGGCACCGCGCGGTGCTGCTTTAAAGACGTGGCAGCCCACAGCACTGCGGGTGTGCCGCTTAGAATACGCAGAGTGGACACTGTCCCATTCATTAGCAGGACACAAGCCCTATATCCCTTTACCACGGCAAACCAGCAAAAATGGGTTTGCCTTTCCTTATACTGTTCTGTCAAAAACCCGGGCAATTCAAAGTGAGCAGATACAAAAACAAGGCAGGACTTCTCTTCAGTGACAGTTACTTCCCTAATCAATCTGGAAATATAAAAGCAACTGACGTTACAGGAAAATCTCTACTTTTTTCTTTTCAAACTGCCAAAAATTGTTTATTTTTCAAATCACAAACTGCCTTAATGAATTATACAGGGGCACTGGATTCTAAAGTTCATCCCAATCACAAGTGGCTGATTATTAGAATTTTCAGTAAATTTAACAGAACAACCCTTTCAGGTTACATTTGTCTACCTTAGAGTTGTAGAGTGTGAGTGCGTGCGCGCGTACGTACGTACATGTGCACGTGCGATCGAACAGGGATTTACCAACATGTTGGGATTGATTTTTCTATGGAGCGGTCACTCCAGGTGAGCCACATTATTCGACCCGTGTAGGGTACCTTTAGTTTGCTGACCCCAAACTCACTTATGCCCAGCGAACCCGCGGTAATGGAGAGTATCATCAGGCCCACCGAGCTCTTCCTGGTCCGCCACTTTGGTGTCATCGATGACTCCGAAGAGGTAGGGATGCCAAATTGACCTCCATTTTATGGAGGCGGTGCTTGTTTTTTTCAGCTCATCCCCGGCGCCATCTATGAAGCCCGGGATGTGGAGGGTGAGAGCAGAGAGTCGCGGCAGATTACAATACATGGCGATTGCCCAGGGTACTTATGGGGCAATTGCCATGCAGGCTAAAGCTAATATGCAGGGAATATATACAATTTGGAGCGGTCATTAGGACAGGTGAAAGGACATTTTGCAGTCGACAAGCATTGACCTACCAACTACCATATTTTATTTCAAATCACCACTATGAAACCATTTGTTATTTTAATACCACAATGTCAGGTTTTTGTTGGTGAGATGAACAATGGGGGGGGGGGGGGTATAGGTGTTTCTGTCATGGACGCCTGGGGGTAAGGCTTCATCAGTAGATAGTAAACCCCGGATTATCCTGGTGCTCCATCAGATTAGTGGGCACAGCTGCCACATCAATTCCCTCACAGGGTCTCTTTCTAGGGAAGCTCAGACCACAATGTCATTGTTACGTTTATACACCTGCAGGGTCTACAATACGGTGGCAGCCGCCTCACACAGTGTCTATCTCCAGCTGAGCTGGCAGTGCTGACAGCAGACTGCACATAGTGTGATGGGGGGCGGAAGGTTCCAGTCATGATTATCCCTCACTGACTTCGCCGGGTACGAGCCTCAGAGCAGGCGGGAACGCCGCGCGCACTCACCCCAGATTCATGGCCACCGCTCCCCCTTGCGCCCTCATTCAGAGGCCCCGAGCACCGCGCACTCCCGTGTCCTCACTGGCCGACAGCATCCTAAGCTCAGCACTTCCCGGACTCCCACTGTGTACGGTGGTTGCTGGCAGAGCTCAACCATACCCCCGGCCATTGGAGAATCTCTCAGCCATTCAGCACGCGCGTTACTTAGCGGGGCAGGGTTAGGAAGCGTGCAATAAGCTGTCGGGTTGGCTGGTCGCCAAGAGCCGTTGAGCGCGTTGCGGCCATGTTTGAGAAGGGCGGATTTTGGGTTATTGTTCCAGGCTCACAAGAGAAACGATCTGAAACATGAAGCAAGCCAGTGACATGATTTCAAATATTTTGCCACCAAGATATACATCAAATGTTTAAAGTAAAACTATCACCCAAAATGTTCTGATTGCTTCTGAAAAAAATATATAATTTAATATATAATATTATAAATTATATAAAAATTTTGACTTAGTTACTTTTATTCAACCAGCAAGTTATGTTTTTGACAGAAAATGTCTCCCAAAAGATAATAAGAGGCATTTTTGTGAGAAAAAAACATTTCACAGCTTTTATTTACATACTTTTTCGAACAAAAAGTGTTGTGTCCAAAATTATTAATACCCTTCTCAAACTGTCACAGTCTCTGGGAAAATTCAAAATTCTATACAATTCCAAATAGTCCAAGCTGTTCTAAGCATCCTAATCACCCTGGTTAATTGGAAACAGCTATTTTAATCAACTAAACAAAACAGCAGCTCTCTGCAATTGATTTGCGGACATGGCTAAGGCTATGTTCCCACTTAGGTGATTAATCGCCTGCGCTTGCGATTTTCAATCGCCTGCAGAATCGCTGTCAATCACCTACATTTTTTTGAAAGGGCTTGTCTCCATTGATAAGATCGCGCACGGTTGTGATTGGGGCCGCAATCAAATCGCAGCTCCCCGCGCGATCACATGTGAAGGCGATCAAAAATCACATCTATTTATTCTCTATGGAGGCGATTTTTTTATAATGGGGGCGTTTAAATAAAAATAGAAATCGCAGGTGAAAATCGCCCGCCGGCAATTCCACAGGCAATTGAAGATCGCGAGTGCAGGCGAACATGAGGGAAAGGGGGTTTAAGGTTAGGGGATTAGGGAGGTTAGATGACTTTTAACCCCCCAAACCTCTATACTTAACCCCCCAAAACTCACCCCTACTATTGAGCACCACCCCACCTAACCTTAACACCGCCCAAACCCCTAATCTTGACACCCACTATGAGTGGTCCGATCACCAATCTTTTGTCTGTATTTGGTATTCTATCTGCAGCATTCCCAAGTTGGATCCAGCTGGTGAATTGTAAACTTGGGTGTCAGCACCATCATGTGGACATTTTGAAAATTTTTACTGGAGATGTTGGAATTTTATTTTGAAAATCCCCCTATCTGACTTGTAGTAGATGCTGCATTTCCCACCCTCGGCTTATACTCAGGTCGATAATTGTTTCCAGTTTTTTAGATACAATTTGGTACTCTGCTTATAATGGAGTATATTCAGTAATTGAAAAAACTTTCAGGATGTCTCAGATCCATTCTTCAGGCTGAATACAATTCTGTCCTCGCATTTTCCAGTTATAACAGCTTTTACACATGAAGCATTGCGTGACACAAGTGTCTTGCAGCGATCTACGGGTATCTTAGCCCATTCTTAATGGGCAAAAGCCTCCAGTTCAGTCACATTCTTAGGCTTGCACACTGCAACTGCTTTCTTCAAGTCCCACCAGAGGTTCTCAATGGGATTTAAGTCTGGTGACTGCGATGGCCACTCCAAAATGTTCCAGCCTTTAATCTGCAACCATGCCCTAGTGGACTTGGAGATATGCTTGGGAGCATTGTCCTGTTGAAAGGTCCAACGTCTCCGAAGCCTCAGGTTTGTGACAGACTGCATCACATTTCCTTCCAATATCTCCTGGTACTGAAGAGAATTCATGGTACCTTGCACATGCTGAAGCTTCCCTGTACCTGCAGAAGCAAAACAGCCCCAAAGCATGATTGACCCCCGCCATGCTTCACAGTAGGCAAGGTGTTCTTTTCCTTATAGGCCTTGTTCTTCCTTCTCCAAACATAGCATTGATTGATTGATTTTGTTTCATCAGTCCACAGAACACTATCCCAAAACTTTTGTGGTTTGTCCACATGACTTTTGACATACTGCAGTCGACTTTGGGCCCATGGATGAACGCTATGTTTGGCCCCTGAGCACATTATCCTGATCTAACCTTAAAGAGGCAGAAGGCTACCCACAAATTGTGCCTCCCGAAGAAGGGGTCTGAGGCACCACTAAACGCGTTGATGTTTATAAAATAAAGATCTTGTACACTAACTGACTGGTGCATCCAACAGCCTTTTTATTTCTGGGAACCACTAAAAAATCCTAATTGCAGTTATATACAGAGGGAACAGATGACTACATCGCTCTTTCATCCCGGGCACCCAGAGGCAAAGAAGTGTGACCAAGACAAGAGTGAGACACCGAATAGGGACGGTACAGTTTCCCTATACACCTACATACACCCTGGTTGTTGGTGCAGAAGTGCTAAATGACACACACCGTGCCCCAGCAGCCAAAAAATTTAAGTCTCCATCATAACACCTGTCTTGTTTGTGTCAATGAATGAATCCCACTGTCCTGAACCCGAAAGACATAACTTTTGTTGTTATTTTCTTTCCTTCTTTTTTCCCGTTCATGAGCCTAACATTGACAACTTATGGATTGAACTATCTCTCTCTGATCAAAATGGCCCCAGTCATCTCTTTGTGTGCAGTGCAGTGGGTGTGCACAATCTGGCAGTGGACAACTTACCCATGAGCAGCTATTACCATATGGGAGGATATATGCGTTTTAATTACAAAATGTATTTATTGTAGTGCAGAATGTTAATGTAAAAACACAACTCATGCTATCTATTTGTACAATGTCTCTCTCCATAAGTTGGTCAGTGTGTTCAGAGGATGGACAGGTGAGAGGGCCTCCAACTAATAGGCTGTGGGATGGGCAAAATGGTTTATCTCCCGTATATCCTTTCTGCGACTCCATTAATAACACTAGACAAAGAGACAATAAGATTAGTGGGTCTGGATGTAATTAAGGTACTTTGAATAGATGTTTTATTCTTCTTGTTATTTATGTTATTATTAGTTGTATCAAGAGCATCGACCCTCAGGTCCTACTAAACACAGATGTAATCTATATAGACACAGGTGACATAACCTCTGTCTTGTTAAAATACTGATGTTACAACTAAAGCCACCCATACACGTTTAGATTTTCACCCGATTTTTCTGCCAATCGACTGTCATGCGCGCTCACGCTTAAATGTGTAATTCTAAGACCGATGTAATTACTTTGGTAGTTATTGCCAGTACACAAAGGGTGCCCAGCCAATTCTCAGCAAAAGCAGCTGTGCGTGATGACGTTCTATACATGTATGGGGGGCTTGAACGGCATACTGCAGACCTGATTGTCATTTAAATGCAATACTTTATATATCAACAGCTCTGTGATAATTTCGTTGGATTTATGTTAAATTGTGAAACTGTTTAATAAAAATGATTAAACTAAAAAACCTGATTTTGAAAGAAGAAAAGGAATTTCTTTCTAATAACTTTCCACTTACATCACTAATAATTTCCCTTTATTCTCTACCATCTGTGTATCCTTGTAATACACATTGTGAACAGCAGGGGGCAGCGAAGCACAGGATAGGGTTTTATTACACAGTTGAAGGCCACAAGCGCGCCCCTGATCATGACAACATTCATATTTTCTTGTAGATCTTGTCACATCTCTAATGAAAACACAATATTAACATAAATGTCATAGTCAGGTGAAAACCATGTTATGTTACAATGTAATTGCTCAAACTTTGTGAAGAAATACATTAGGGAAGGTTTTCACATCACCACAGGGTCAGGAAAAGTAGATAATTTTGATGATTATAAATAGGAGCACATTGATGCAAATAAAGCTTTTTGACCCTGTATCAGTTGTAACACTTTCCTGAATACTGGATTAGATTATATATTTAAGAATAAAGCTCCCTATACAGATTATATATTTAAGAATATATATATTAAAATTATATATTTAAGAATAAAGCTCCCTATACACGGGTCCATACCTGCTTGATCGCTCAAGCGCAGTGTGGTGACATCACAATGACATCACCATGTGTGCTCAAACAGTTGTTGATTAAATTGCGAATCGATGCGCACCACTTTGCGCTATTGATCTCATTCAATACTTTGAGTGGGGAACCATACATGGGTCAATTTTTCGTTTGATTCCCAAACAATGAATAACCATGCACGTTTCATTCGCGAATCGAAAGCGCCCACCCTTTCTTGGTAGAAAGCTTGATGGTACAGGGAACCAACATGTTGGTTAAATCACTGTTCGATTGCCATTCGAACAGGATAGTGACGTCACCACGCTGCACATGAGAGGACATTAATCTACCACGTACCAGTGAATGGGGACCTTTAAGCAACAGAAATTTTTAATTATATTCAATAGGCTTGTTTACATCAAAATGTATGTCCCAATTAAATAAATAAGTGTAAATGGGACCTTAAAACTTCACTTTTAGGGCCTTAATGTGTATCCAATGTGCAGCCATAGGACTAGGACTGACCATCTGGCTTCTCTGTGAAATCAATGACCAATTATTGAAGAAGACAATAGTTCAAGGAGGTTCCAATGTTTACAATTAGCCCGGGTCAATAAATGTAACAATGGGTACACTTTAACCTCCACAGTGCACTGCTGAGGTCCAAATTTCTGTGCCAAAAGCGCATCATAGACGTAAATGGATATTTTAAATGTTGTAGGCCTGTAACTTCCCAAAATCTGTCCGTACAAGGGTCTAATAGATATCCTGAATATAATAATGTTTGAAACACACAATTATGTAAAAAAAATATTAATAAAAGGTATCATTTAAATGATAAAATCTCTAAAATATTTCTTTGTTTACAATCAAATTTTTATTACAATTGGAAATGTGTTTTTTTTTTTACTTTAAATTGTGTTGCATACAGTTATCACTGGGGAGGGAGGGTTAACTTCAAAGGACACATCTGGGAATCACACTGAAACAGTTTTCTCCATAGAAAACTGTTTTAGTGCAATTTACATTTGAATCCTCCTCTCGATCTCACGTCACGACATTGACAGAGCCACTGGGATAGCGCAGAACGGTTAGTATGCGCTGCCAGGGCTCTTATCTTCGCCAGACGGCACCATTTTTTCCAGAGCAGTACTGACAGGACAGCGCTGGACGAGACAGTGCCATCAGAAACACTAGGGGGGTTAATGCAGAGAATGTTATCAACATCTTAATTACTAATTGAGGAAATATATATATATACAGTGCTGCTTGAAAGTATGTGAACCCCTCAAGTGGTGTAGATGTATGGATCTCATAAACTGGAATAATTGATCCCAATGTGTTAATGTAACGACAAATCTAAATAAAATAATATCATGAGGAAATAAATATATACTGGGAAACAAATATGAACAGCCCTAGGCGTCACAAAGATCGATAGCCTTAGGTGTTGTCATTAAAAAAATTTAGCAGACTTTTAGTCAAAATATAAGAATGATCGCCATATATAGTGCCTAGATTGAATTTAAAGAGGAAGTTAATGAAAGTCCCAATATCAGTCCAAATGCATTTGTCATGTATGATTCCATAAATGTGTTACGTACCAGCAGGTGTGGACCCACTGCGCCATGAGTTCCTAAGGATTCGAACCACTCGGTCTTCAACTACCCCTGATGGTGGGGATAGCACTTCCAGAGCGAATGCCAGGTCGCTACTTTGAGGGAGGGTGATGTTAGGTTTTGCTGGGATTTCGAACCAGGATCGGTTATGGGTTGCTCAGCAAGGCGGGGAATCGATTGTGTGCAACTTGCATTGTGGGAGTAACCTGAAACGGTATGCAGATGAGTGGACACAGATCAGCTTGTGTGAAACTTGTCCAGCTGATTTCCTTCCCCTCATTAGCAGTCTCTGACCAGGCCCTCAGTGATTGGTCATGTGTGATCAACGTCCTATATAAAACAATGCCCAGGGAATAGGAAGTTGTGGTACATTGGTTGGGTTACCCTGGTATCCCAACACCTGGCCTTTTTTTTTTTTTTTTGTTTTGTTCTTTTATTTGCCTTAATAACCGCAAGGCCCTGACCGTTGACTGTTCGTGTTCCTGATGGGCCGACACTTGCTTTGTTCTCCTTGGATACCCTAGCCCATGCTCTGCCCTGACTCAGCAGACTGACCTTGATCCTGCCTGTCCCTTGGTGTTTCCGACCTGGGTTGGTTCTCCTGGCATACCGTGGACCTGACTTGGCTAGACCTTACCTAGCCTTGTCTGTATTCCTGTCATGACCTGGAGTTGGTTCTCCGTGATACCTGACCTGACTTGGCTAGCCTTACCTTTATCCATTGTTGGAATATCCTGTTCCTGACACTGGGTTTTGCCCTTCTGGATCCCACAGACCTGCCTCCACTCCCGACCGCCTTACCTCGGACCCTTTTGGATTCCGTGTGTAACCCAGTATCTGTCTTGTCACCCACGCACCACCCTTCTGGCGCGGGATTGTCTGGGGAGGAAGCGGGACTGGCCCTCTGGCCGCGGAAAATCTCACTGGTTCCCCCTCAAGGGGATGGTCCCAACCCACCCTCCTGGGCGGGGCTATTGGTGCAAAACCCAGAGCCAGCTTAGCCCTCCCCAGCTCCCAGCAGTCCAGCGCCATCCCTGGTTGGGTGTACCGCGCTGGTGGACCCCTGCCTGTGAGTTCCTGGCCTGGAACTGGTCAGACTCAATTAAACAGCCCAAGGCTCTTCAGGAGCTGTCTCTCCTGTGGGCAGTCCCATAGCCGCGAGCCACACCAGGGCCCTAACAGAGGTTACATACTCCCTGGCTATGTACCCTGAAGACTCTGTCCATTGCTTGTAGGCCCCACATGTTCCCAGGCAACTCCAGTGTCGTACCGTCCTGTCTGTGTCCTGTTGTCTAGCGCTTCGTAGTTCTACGTGAATCTGGAGACCTCCTGTTCATGCTACCCACTGATGTTCCTACTGGGTTTCCAGTCCATGTCTACAACCCAGAGTAACCCCAGGCCCTCCCAGTATACCTGCCATAGGCCTCCCAGTCTAGGCATGCCTGTTCTGCATTCCACAAACCCCATCCCAGTCT
>CM070037.1:106706805-106720218 GCA_036250615.1 Ptychadena robeensis | reverse complement strand
TCACCAGCAATGCAAGTGGCACACAGTCAGATTCCCCGCCTTTGCTGAGCAACCCAGAACCGAGTCCTGGGTTCGAATCCCAGCAAGAACCTAACATACCCTCCCTCAAGAGGTAGCGACCTGGCGATTCGCTCTGGAAAGTCTATCCCCACCATCAGGGGTATTTTGAAGAACGAGTGGTTCACTTAGGACTCATGGCCCAGTGGGTCCACACCTGCTGGTACGTAACACCATTTATGGAATCATATCATGACAAATGCATTTGGACTGATATTGGGACTTCATTAAACTTCCTCTTTAAATTCAAAACGTATGCACTATATATGGCGATCATTCTTAATATTTGACTAAAAGTCTTTAAAGTTTTTTTTAAATGACACACACCTAAAGGCTATCAGATACTTTGTGAAGCCTAGGGCTGTTCATATTTGTTTCCCAGTATATATTTATTTCCTCATAGATATTATTTATTTAGATTTTTCTTTACAGTTAACACATTGGATCAATTATTTCCAGTTTATGAGATCCATTTATTTATGAAATATGTTGGTTGATATATGAACATATGAACCTGTGTCCAACATTGAAAACTATATAGAAAATAGTTGGTTTAAGATCTCTTTGCATAATGAACTTTCTCTTTACATAGTGAACTATCTTCATGAGTAAGCTCGTTTAGAGTGAAGCGGGTTGAAGGGGGGATAGGGATAGGTAAGATACACAAAGGACATACAGCATGTTGTTTATTTCTTTGAGCTTCATTCACATAGGACCTGCTTTGCCATTTCCAACCATGCTTTGCAGATCCTTTGAAGCACATGGCAGAATTGATAGTTAACCACCCACACTATATATGCAACTGCTGCACAGAGAATACAACTGCTCAGAAGTCATAGAATTAAGGCTCAGAATTATAAAATAAGTTTATTAATGGCAGAGAGAAGCAGTTCCGCCCATACTTCATTCTGACTATGGGGATGTCTGAGTCTCAATTATTCTACAAAACGGCCACTAGATGCTTCGATTACAACACGTTAGATTCTGCAGATGTGAAGCTGCATTCCAATTCACACAAGACTACGGACTTCTTTCCAGATGTCCCTTTCATGATTGTTTTACAAGCTGCCGGAGCACAGTGGGAGGGAAAAGCCAGAGAATTGCCTCTCCTGCTGTAAGGAACATTTTTTTTACATTTTCAGCAGTGATTGCCTAATTATCAGCAGTGCTGCTGCTGATAGTGTAAAGTGCCCAGTGAGGTGGTAGGTCCGCTTTAAGTAGACTTCAACCTCTGATTGAAATGTTATTTTACATTATCCACTCTGTCTCTGTGACACCTTTGTACAATGTTAATTTGTTACTATAAGTAGAAAACTGATTGTTTGGTTATATTTAAAGCAAATGTAGAATTATAGTTTGTTTTTTATAGTTCCACATACTCTGCAAAAGCACATATTCATAGTTACAAATGCACATGGGGATAAAAATGTTAAAAGACTAATCATTTTCTTTTAACTTCAATTCAAAGCCCTTTTTAATCCTTAAATCCTTATCTAGGTCTTTGTGGACACTTGATGGCTTATTATAATATAGCTTTTTTGAAGTCAGTCTGTGATCATAATGGCTGTTTCCTAATTTGATCATTTGCATAAAACTTTGTATTATTTAAAATAGTTAGATTCAACAAAGTATCTTTCAAGCCAGAACATACATAAAGCAAACAATAAAGATCTCCTGCGGTTATTTTAATGACTTTTCATCTACACTGCTAGAATGTAAGTGTTAGAGAATTTAAAAGGAATTTGTCACCAATAGTCCATACCCTTCATGTCGCTTAGAAACAAGGGTGGAGGGATGAAGCAAGAGAGGACAAGGGTCTAGGCATTTAAGTTTTTGAGCTCATGATTAAAGTAATAAAGTAAATAAAGTAACATAAAATAAAGTAAAGAAAGTAATTATATTTCACTATTTTTGGATACAGAGCTTCCTCAGGATATTCCTCATCAGAGATCAAAATGGGAGATAGATCCTAATGACTTTACAAGACTGTATGGTCAATGCCAGATCTTTGTATCAAATTCTCATTGATGAGAGGACAAAAAACTACAGTACTTCTGGGCATATTACTTCCCTACCAAGACTGGGCTCCCCTCAATGGACAGTGCATGGTACAAGTTGATAAGGCAGGTATATCCAGAGGATTTGCCCTTTCTTCACAATTGTTCCATAGAGTTTATTCCTGGATAATGCGATCTCCGGCATGTCAGTCCGTAAGAGAAGCCAAAGTGTTTACCCCCTTCTGCCAAGTGTGAATAGAACAAGTCTTTTTTTATCAATTTTCTTTTAAAATCAAATGTATTGTTTTTTAAAACATCTATGGTATCTATGATTAATTGATTTTCTTCCTATAACTGGGCTCCAAATGGTTTCAGAGGGTAACCATTGAGGGTTGCCAAAACATTCAGTACTTAAGCCCCCCATACACCACATACAATTACCATGCAACTTCTGTACAACCAACTTTTCTTCTAGCAAAACCATGTAATAGGAGGACCTTTCTACACCTTCCAATCACTATGTATTCTATCAGGGAGGTCACTATACTACATAGTTGTTGGAAGGTCTCATGAAAGTTGTATGGAGGAATCTGAAGGTGTATGGGGGGTTTTACACTGATTGTCCTAAAAACAATACATTCAGTACTTACCATGCTTGTCCTAAAAACAGAACATTAAAGCCCCCCATACACCACATACAATTACCATGCAACTTCTGTACAACCAACTTTTCTTCTACCAAAACCATGTAATATGAGAACCTTTCTACACCTTCCAATCACTATGTATTCTATCAGGGAGGTCACTATACTACATAGTTGTTGGTAGGTCTCATGGAAGTTGTATGGAGGAATTTGAAGGTGTATGGGGGGCTTTAGTACTTACACAGCCCCACCTTAAAAACAATTCAATCAGTATTGTAATAAATAATACAGAGCTGCGTTAGAGTTCAGCTTTAAGGCCTACTTCATAACTCTTTACAGTATATTACATTAAGGCAGCCCACTCTTTTTAAAGAGGCTGAAAAATCAGATTTGCACTTTTTTTTAATATACCTCATCACACAGATAATTGTGGGGTTGTCGTGCTGCAATTGACAGTGTATTCAATTGAAAAGTGGTCATTCAAATTAAATTGCAAAGACAGGCCCAAAGCCAAAAGACATAGACATAGGCAGAGGGACTACATGACTGGGTTAAGAAGGGGCTGGTATACTAAGCGTTGTTATGGTATCTTGTTATGTTATCATGTTCAAGCTCTACTGGATAGGTTCGGTCAGTGTCTAAACTGGGTCCTCCTGTAGTTTAGTGTGAGAGGAGAATTCACCACACTTCAGTTGAAGGATAGTGTGCGTCGGATGAATTTCTCACCCTCCTTCTCTCAAATTTTCTTTGGTTTATAAAACTTTGATTTATTCCTTTGTTTTCAGGTTTCAAAACTTGTCACAGTAGGGGTGGGGCTGTAAGGCCATTGAAGGTGGTCTGGTCATGGAAAAGGAATTTTTTCCCCCTTTGTTAAGGATGTCGGAGTGCCAGGGAACTAGTTCTGTAAGGTGGTATCTTTATTGTATTGTAATTGTCTCCGAGTCGATGTAGTCCGGCTGGAGGCCTACGTATTGGGTGATGCAGATACAGGGTGCTGTATAACTGCCTTCAAGGGACCTTCATTTAAATCTATAGCCCCCCATACACCACATACAACTACCATGCAACTTCTGTACAACCAACTTTTCTTCTACCAAAACCATGTAATAGGAGGACCTTTCTACACCTTCCAATCACTATGTATTCTATCAGGGAGGTCACTATACTACATAGTTGTTGGTAGGTCTCATGAAAGTTGTATGGAGGAGTCTGCCTGTCTATGGGGGGCTTATGATGGTTTGTTTAATGATAGTAAAGCCCCCCATACACCTTCAGATTCCTCCATACAACTTTCATGAGACCTACCAACAACTATGTAGTATAGTGACCGCCCTGATAGAATACATAGTGGTTGGAAGGTGTAGAAAGGTCCTCCTATTACATGGTTTTGGTAGAAGAAAAGTTGGTTGTACAGAAATTGCATGGTAATTGTATGTGGTGTATGGGGGGCTTTACATATTATATTTTGTTAGTTGTGTTGGTAATAAAAGGCTGCCGGGCCATTTAAACCCCAATCTGTCTGAGTCTCAATTATTCCAGTTAGGTTTTTGGTGAATGTTGTTGAACAATTCCAAAAAAAAAGGACAGCTATCTTTTATACCCTCGTCATGTGATCATGGGTTGCATAAATGTGCATTTAAAAGTACACTTACCATATGGTTCTCAAACATTCCCTGCAGGGCCCCCAACTATATTTGGAATACAATCCATATACAACTTTATTTGTTTTTTGCACCAATCATACAGAGACATGCATCATATTTACACACACCAATCATACAGAGACATGTATCATATTTATACACACCAATCATACAGAGACATGCATCATATTTATACACACCAATCATACAGAGACATGTATCATATATACACATACCAATCATACAGAGACATGCATCATATACACACACCAATCATACAGAGACATGCATCATATATACACACACCAATCATACAGAGACATGTATCATATATACACACACCAATCATAAAGAGACATGTATCATATATTCACATACCAATCATACAGAGACATGTGTCATATTTACACACACCAATGATACAGAGACATGCATCATATTTACACACACCAATCATACAGAGACATGAATCATCATCATTCAGAAACACACACTACACTCATGCAGAGACATCAATCATTCACATAGAGACAAACGCACGCAGTTTGAAAAAACACTGCCATTACCACAAGGCACAAATGTGATTTCATCCTAAATGGCCTTCAGCTATATAGACTAATGTGTGTGAGTACCAAGTATTTTGTGTCTTCAGTGGTTCTCACTCTAGATAACGCCTATATGATTTCCCTACGTTTGAAAAGGACGAATCTGTTCAAGTGACCGTGAAGCGCCATCAGTATACAATCAGATAAGATGTGAATATATTTGCGTGAGGCAGCATTTATTATTATGTTGATGGACAAGTTCCACTGTCAGATCTATAGAGCAACAGCTTGATTAGTTATGCAGAACACAAGCACTGTCTGCAGCGCAGGCAAGAGCAAACCTTTCCTCCGTTCCACCTCATTAAACAATCTTCTGCCCAAGTTCTCGATTTGCAGCGCGTCTGACCTCTATTTTTTGTGTAGCAAGTAATGGCATTGTCTGGATAATCGTAGGAGATTGTGCTGAGTGGCACTTTTTTTTTTCTCCCAAGTACACAGAAGTGAAATTCAATTTAGAAGAAAATCCGTCTAAAGATGAAGAGTTCGCTTGAGAAGACAAATGAGGCAATGTCAGATGAGATGATTATTAGTCTGTGACCAGCTACTACAAATGTTAGTTCTTCCTTTGCACTCTCATCAAGTCTATATCCTTTGTTTTCTGCTACTCCAAGGTGTACAATATAATCTGTCTGCTAAGATATTTAATTAGTCATTTTTAAACATTTTTAAATGTAATATGAAGTCATTTTTTAATGTAATATGAAGTGTCATCTATATGACAATTCCTTTCACCTGGTTTCATTTCATTTTCCATTTATTGTTTTCGCTCTGGGACAATATCATAAGTCAAAAGACTTTCATCTTCATATTCTGACACTCCTAATGTAATAAGCAATGAATATGAAATAAGACAAAGGAGCTGAAACTTACTTAATATACTAAAGGGATATCCCAAACTGCTAGAAACGTTAGAACAGTCTAGACCTTGATAACATGATTTCAATTTATTTTACTTACCTGTGAAAAATATCTTGTATACTATATGTGGATTTTAAAGGTTATATAAAGGAATGATGAGGGAATCTAGAAACATAGAAGTATGGTAGAAGTCTGACCACATATACAGACAATAAGTATTTAAACACCCTGTGATTTTGCAAGTTCTTCCACTTAGAAATCATGAAGGGGTCTGAAATTCACAATTGTAGGTGCATTACCACTGTGGCAACATTTAGTAAATAATTCAGGAAATCACATTGTATGATTTGACTTCTTTTACCTTTTAGTAACCTTCCTGAAGTCACATGACTGCAAATGTTCCAATTTTAGGTGGTGTTTCCACATCCGTCGGGATCCAGACGTATCACATAGACTTTACCTACTCAGCAGATTCTGTGTTCTGACAGCTCTAAGCCGTTCTGCTGGTGCAAGGCTGATCGTAGTGGAGTACGGTGAACCTCTGCATCGGCGGATGTCTGAACACAGCATTCAAGGAATAGGTAAAGTCTATGTGCTCCATTGGGATCCCCGCCAAGCAATACGCTTAGTGGAGGAGGTCCCCACGGATGTCTTAAGAATAACACTGATGAAACCAGTCATTTAAAACAAACAAAGTTCCCTTAAAACACGTATGCCTTTAACAAATGCATATAGTGTGAACGGACCCTAAAAACTTTTTTTATAGATGACCTTATATTAAGCCCCCCAAACACGCTGTAATGGCAGCTGCTGTACGCCGCCGTCGCCTCCTTACTTATCGTTCAGCAGTGATTCTGATATTCCTACACACTTCCTTAAACACCAGCGCGTGTCATTTCCTGGGATTTAAGGTATTCAGCATGTGACCTGGCTGACCAATAGTGGACCTCCTGCAGCTATATAAGGAACCCTGCCCTTTCAGCCTTGCCTCAGTATTAAGGTCTCTGTGTTATGCTAAGCACTGCCTGCCATTGCTGTTCCTGTGAGACAGAGACTGCCTGTGTTCTGAGACTGATACCTGTTAACCCTTACCTGCCTGCTGCACTCTCCTGCTACCTGCGCGGCCCTGCCCTGTCACACTGTATGGCTGACGGCACCTGTGTCCTGCGACCTGGTGATCCCCTCCGGAAAGTCTATCTCCGCCATTGTGAAGAACGAGTGGGTTCACTTAGACAACGCCCTTAGAGGAGGTAGGACAAGTGGCACAGTGGGTCCACACCTGCTGCTCCGTGACACACGCAGAGATCCCTACGCAATCCTCCAGCAGTCGATTGAAGCCAGTCGCTCAGAGAATTGGAGAGCACCCTTAGTGTGCCAGCCGTTATTTTGGATGGTGACCTCGATCCATGTGCCCTGTCCGCCAGATTCCCCCGATGACTCTCTGGATTGGCATACACACCAATCTTTCTGGGTCCGCCACAATCACCGGTGACGCTGGAATCGTGCTGGGCACCTCCTGAAGAGTGTAAATTGCGGTGGCATTCAATATGCTTAAAAAAAAGCACGCCACATGCACAACGCTCAGGAGGTTAAATACATTTTTTTCTTAATCTTGCAGGCTAAATGTAATTGTTTTGGGGGCCAGATTTTGCCCCAGGGCTGGAGTTTATTCTGTCTTTCTTCAGTTGGCCAGACGATAAATATCTTAATACTGAGTATCCTGTGCTTTATATTTTAACAGCTGTCATAGTCTTGGTTGCATATACACTGTGCACCTTTATTACAAGGAAAATAATATGATGTTAGAGTGGACCTACCACCAGAAATTCATCATTGCATGAATGGCCACTAAAAGTGGCAATAACAGGGAGGATGGCATAAAAAACAAAAATGTACCTGTAATGTAAGAAGGTCCATGGCTTTGACGTGCAGTGACAGACTGGTAAATCCCTAATCTCAGCTTTCCATTGAAATGTACACAGACAATTTTTTTTCCATAGAAAAACATTATCAATGCCACTATTACATCCCAGAAGCCTGGCAAATAAAGATGAAATCTCTCATAGGATTCCAGGGAACAGAAGGTAAGTATATATTTATTTTTATTGTGGAGCGCTACGCCACCATCATAACAACTCAGAGGTAGGTCAAACTTTAATTTTAAACATATATTGTTAAGATTTTGAGATTACATCCACTTTACATGGGTATATCTGAACTCAGTAGCACTTTAGCAAACAAAACCTCGAGCTGAGGGCCTTCACAATTTAACATAGATAATGTTTGCACAAGATGGTGTTCTCCCTTAAGTGAAGCAAAGTTTAGTTTAGATTTCCTTTTGTTTAATAATACCTTTTTTTTACTAAAGAGCAAAAAGAAATAATTCCTTTCATTGCTTTTGATTTGAAAACAATTTTCTACTTTTTAATTAATCTGGTGCCCTTTCTAAACGGAATAGATTGTACTGGGATGAAGATATAAATGATAAGCCCCCCATACACTTTCAGATTCCTCCATACAACTTTCATGAGACCTACCAACAACTATGTAGTATAGTGACCTCCCTGATAGAATACATAGTGATTGGAAGGTGTAGAAAGGTCCTCATATTACATGGTTTTGGTAGAAGAAAAGTTGGTTGTACAGAAGTTGCATGGTAATTGTATGTGGTGTATGGGGGGCTATAGTTTTCCTGGCTATTGCTATCCGTGTCTTGTTCCTTGTGAGGGATCATCACATAATTACTTCAGTCATACCACTGAAAAAACATGTTAAGCTCCAGCAGAGTATTGATTGTGTGGTAAGCCAGAGATGTCCATCGTTACAAACTTCTCTTCCATTGTTTTATAGTTATTCTGTCCATAATGACTATCGAGGGATGTGGGATTCAAAGAAGAGATATCAATATTATTATCAATATATTAACAAATGTATATGATAAATATTTACTGCATGCTTAGCATAAAAGTGCAGAATGGTAGTGGTTCAAAGTGAAGTTATACTAATAATAACAGAAGCACTACACTTTACCTCCGCTATGGCATAGCAGAAGAATTTGCATGTTGATAGTGATTGCCCTTTCATGCTATATGCACTGCGTTGTGTACTGCCAATGAAAAGCTGTACATACCATATGCATAAACTGATGCCCTGCGGTACCATTTCCAGTGCAAGTGTATTCTATATGCTTGAGTTGCGCATACAAATCAGAGTATTATGCATTAACAAACTGCATTATGAGGTAATGCGTAGCACATTACATTAAAATGCGTATGGTAGAATAGGTTTCTTGTGGATAACTTTATAGTGTGAAAAAGCACTGACTTCTTGCTCACCTGTGGTCATGTAATAGAAGGCCATATTATCCTACACCAGTGGTTCCCAAACTGGGGGGCGTGAAGGTATTCCAGGGGGGTGCAGGCCCTCATTCTGAACCTGTGTTTTAATAGGGAGGAGGGCTCAAAAATTTCCCTAAATCGAAAAGGGATCCTGCAAGGAAAGTTTGGGAACCACTGCCCTACACCCTAGTTATGGGGTAGAAGACACTGCGATATTCTCCACTGCTGATAGCTGCTAGTCCTGCATTAAACATGATGATGTCTTGGATGAGGCCACCTGCTGACTGGGGAGCCTTGTGATATTGGCTGCTCCTCCTCACCAATACCCCCCCCCCCCGGGGCAGACACCAGCGGCATGCCCCCACAGTTCCTCACTTATAACACCACTCCCCCCCCCCTGAGATATAAGTGGGATGGTATAGGTTAGAGTGAAGAACTGTACAGGCACCAGGGAAAGTCATGTTTATGTGTTGGTCAAATCCCAATTTCAACAAATCACCAGGAGCGTTACTCTCCCTCAAAATTTCCCACCCTACATGGTAGGTTCTGCTGCAGATGGACCTCCCTGTTCTTGACATGTTTGAACTCTCAGATCTCATACCTCAGTAGTACAACCCTGACATTTTCTGGCTTAGTAACTATCCCCTGAGACTACCAGCAAATGTTAACCTTTTTTTCATCATATTCCAGCTGTCACACAGTGCTTTTCTCTTGTCAGCTTTTACTCTTACATATATCTACTCTCACGTTCATCCCCCAGATCTACAACAACCTAAGAAGTCCAATCTTTTTTTTGGAAAAGTAATTTCATAGTTTTTCATATTTTGAGTACCAGAGCACCACTTATGTGCACTCCTGACTATAGTTACTGCAGTATGTGCCGGCAGTTCTGGCAGTGGGTTTTAAAAAAAAGTCAGAAAACCCCTGTTTATTACAGTGGACTTACAAATTTTTTTTATTATAAATGTGCCCGTAGTCAAACTTTCATTTCTAAAGGTTATAAAATGAATATTAGAAATGTTAATTTGTCAATGTTGTTTGCACTGAAGTGTTATTAAACAAGTTGAATTTTAAATTAACGGGTGCATTGATAGAACAAATAATTGCATAGTGAAGATATTTTATTTACCATTTAATTGGAAAATGTTAACTCATCATTACAATTTTTGAAGATGCTAATAAAATTATGTTACTATAATGGCGGCCATTGCAGAGGCATGCCAGTAAATTCAAATTTTCGAATCAGGGCCTGGAGCCAGGTCTAGATTAGGAGCATTGAATTTTCTTGAGTCTTTTTTGTTATCTTTAAGTCTGCAGAGTTCAGCTGCGACCTTTATTCAGTCATTGCCCAAGTGTCCAGGGTGCACATAATTTAATTCCAAAGTCACAAATTCAACAATATGAAGCTGAAATCTGTTTTACTGCAGGCACATAAAGAATAAAGAAGTGTGCTAATGTCACAGGCCATAAAAATGATATATATTTTCTCCCAAATCTGCAAAAGCCGACAAATTAGCATGCAATCCAGCCACAATGCTCTCTATCAGATGAAGTGTCTAGTGGAGCAGTAAGGTACAGTCATTTAGCTTGAGTGGGAATGAAGGCAAATGATCATTTGAATGGCTGAGATGCAGTCTTGGCTTCCGACCAGCTCCGCTATAACTGTATTTGTTGTTCTAGTAATGTGCAAATGTCTATGGAAATGTGGCAGCGTATACAGACTTATTAAAGACAATGGGACAATTTCTGCATAATAGATTTATGGAGTGGATTCTCTAACATGAAAAACAGCGTCACAAAACAAACACTGTAACAAAGTTAAAGAAATATACAAATTGAAAAGATAATGTTAAGAAGAACTCCAGCAACTGTAACATATGCAGTTAAAGTAGACCGATCGTCAGATATTTTCCACAAGTGTATGTATATGACAGTAGATCTCACTAACATACATACAACCCAAAAAGTATTCACAGCGCATCACCTTTTCCACGTTTTGTTATTTTACAGCCTTATTCCAAAACGGATTCAGTTCATTTTGATTGGACATGATATAGAAAGGCACACACCTGTCTATATAAGGTCCCACAGTTGACAGTTAGTGTCAGAGCACAAATCAAGCATGTAGTCAAAGGAATGGTATACCACCAAGTTAGGGTTGTCTTGAGACCCAAATTGGAGGAACATTACTAAAAAAATTCTGGTGCTTTGAAGGTACCCATGAGCACAGTAGCCTCTATCATCCATAAGCAGACGAAGACCAGTCAATCAATGTGAATATGTTTCTTGAAAAAGCCAACTAAGGCGAAACGCGCCGGAGACACCACACACTGTGGAACCCCTTCAGAAAAGTATGCTCTGATCCCCCACTTTTGAAAGGGGGTGAATGGGGAACATTCTCCTTCCTCCTTCCTTCCCAAATACCTGGGGATCATACCCATTTTTCTGTTTCGTTTTGTGTGAACTCATATTAAATTGGTGATGGATTATGTCCCGAACAAATAAATTTTTTATATGTTGATACAAAATGGTTGATTGAACTATTTTCTAACCTTGATAGATCTGAGACATTGGAAACCCCCATTTTGATTTTACCTGTTTTAATTTTCTTCTATATACGTCATTTTCAATGAGGGAGGGTGGCGGACTATAATAGCCGGCAAGGTATAAATACAAAAAAATCTTCACTGAATTCTAAAATATCCCATGAATAGGCCAAGAGTATCCAATATCATCTTTAATCTCTCTTCAATCGGTCCTCTAAACTGAGCGATCAGGGGAGAAGGGCCTTAGTCAGGGAGGTGACCAAGAACCTGATGGTCACTCTGTCAGAGCTCCAGAGGTCCTCTGTGGAGAGTGGAGAACCTTCTAAAAGGACAACCATCTCTGCAGAAAAGTCAGGTCTGTATGGTAAAGACTCATTGAAAAACAAAATTGTCTGGTCTGATGAGACAAAGATTGAACTGTTTAGTGTGACTGCCAGTCTTCAAGTTTGGAGGAACCCTGTCAACCCTGATGCCAATACCATCCCTCCAGTGAAGCATGGTGGTGGCGGCATCATGCTGTGGGGTATGTTTTTCAGTGGCAGGAACGGGAAGACTAGTCAGGATAAAGGGAAAGATGACCTGCACAAAACCTACTTCAAATGAAAATCTAATCCATAGTAATTACGTCATGTAGGCTGCATATTGCCAGGCTGAACATTATGAGGGCCGCTTATTATCAGATAGAATGCCATGCGGACTTCACAACTAAAGACAGAATGTCACAAGGGCTGCATATTACCAGGCTGAGTTTTGTTAGGGCTACTCATCAGAGAGAGTGCAATGAGGACTAGAAAACCAAAGATATGATGTCATGAGGGCTGCATATTACCAGGTCTGGCTCTATGAGGGACACTCATTATGAGATAGAGAGTCATGCGGACTTCACAACTAAAGACAAAATGTCACAATGGCTGCATATTACCAGGCCGAGTTCTATTAGGGCTACTCATCAGAGAGAGTGCAATGAGGACTACAAAACCAAAGATTTAATGTCATGAGGGCTGCATCAGCACCTGAAATGTGCTCAAAAAATGAAATTCGGCTTATATTCAGGTGAAAAAATAAAAATAGCTGCATTTTCTAGGTGGACTTTGAGTGAATTGCAAAGCCCCTGAACATGCTCGTTCACTTAATTTGCTGGAGATGTAGAAAAGAGTTGTGGGAACATTTGAATTTTTTTTTATTGCTCTAGCATATGTAGTTTTTGCATAAATTAGGTTCAAATAAAGTCAAATTTGAACTTTTTTGTGCAAAAACGTCATATGCTAGAACAAGATTTTTTTCTTTACAATGTTTCCACATCCCTTCTCTACATCTCCAGCACTTCTAGTGATGATATCATGTTCAGGGGCTTTGTAATTAACTTACAAATCTGCTGAATTAAATAATTACACCTCCAAACAAAAGTACATTTGCTGTGTGTTTCTGTGTCTTAGTTGCTGCATTTCCCTCCCTAGGCTTATACTCGAGTCATTCAGGCTTCCAGATTTTTTTCTAAAATTGGGTACCTCGGCTTATATTCGGGTCAGCTTATACTCTAGTATATTTGGTATGAAACAAGGTTTTTGGGAGGGACCACTGGTAGCCAGATTCACCACATCCAATTTTACAAATTTTTAGAAGGGGGAGGGGGGGAACAAACCCTCAGGGGTGGCCAGCCCCAATGGACTTTTAAGGTGATATTGGTTGAAAAAAAGGTTCCAGTCAAGGGATTGACGTTGTCTT
>CM070037.1:106610215-106623760 GCA_036250615.1 Ptychadena robeensis | reverse complement strand
ATTTGGTGTGCGTTGGAAGAGGGGTAGTCTTATACGGCGAGTATATAACAAACTCTATATCTATATAAGTTGGGGGGTCGTCTTATACGCCCAGTCGTCTTATACGCCGGCATATACGGTACTTTTTTTTTTGTAGTATACCCCCAACCCTTCTGTACATCTCCAGCAAGTTTGGTGTTGATACCATGTTCAGGGGCTTTGCAATTAACTCAAAATCGTCAAATTTTGTAAAAAAAAGATTCGACCATCTCTAATTGTGATATGGCTCTGTGATCTGTGACTAGTATTGCCTCTGTTCCCAAACCACAGAGACACAGAGTTATAGAAGATCTGCTTACTCTGCTGGTGGTAGTAACAATAACATTTGGTGTGGCTCCTGTTACCCTACTCCCTCTGTTGGGTAATTCTGGTATCTCATCTGTTAGCACTAGCATTCCCCCTGCTGGACCTCCTAGGATCCTCACCTGGAAGTCCTGACCAAGTCACATGACCCTGTATATAAGGAAGTACCTAGCAGCCTGAACAAATAGGTCTTTTAGTCTCTGCTGCCCAGACTCCCATTGTTTCCTATTGCTGTTAATGTTACCGACTTTGGACCATCTTGTTTGCTGCCTGCATAGACTTCATCTTTGTCTGCCTATTTGGTGCTTAATTTTTGTTGAATTAATGTTTATTTTAAAAAAAAGGAAAACTAGATACAAAAAGTAAATAAATACAGAGAGTAAAAATTACTTTCAATACAAAACATATACAGAGACTCAATCAATAGAACTGGTTCTTCCTTTTTTATCTCTTGCTGTCAGCAGTTGCCAGTGAGGGCCACAACCTGGAAGTCTCCCACAGCACAGTCCATATTGCAGTGTGCTCTGGTGAATACTGGGGTACTCTTTCTCTGCTTTTGTCTATGCTTGCCTGGTGACACGGTGGGTCTACTGCTACCATGGTTTACCTGTTACATTGTATTTTTAGGAAATGTTCTTTGCCCAACAATTGTTAAACTTATATATAATATATACAACATTTCAGTTCAATTTTATTTCTTTTTTGAATATGAACAATTCAAATGTAAACAATAGTTACTAAGTACCCTTCCATGATAATGTTAATAGAATAGTTATAGTAGTCATTGCATGTAAAATTTTATATCAAATAGAAGTAGAAAATAGAAATCAAATAATCAATTTTCAAGGGCCTGAAGACATATCCCAATGTACACGGAATTCTCATTCAACTGCAGGATGACAACCAGTTATTGCTGTATTTTTCACTCTATAAGATAAATTTTTGCTGCCTAAAATGGGGCAGTATTAACCTTGGAGAAGGGGCAGTGCTGAGAGCTGGAGGTAGTCTTTTTTCCCTACTTCAAATTCTGCTCTGAGTTTTTGGCTCTCAGCACTGCCCCTCCTACTGTGTAGATGACAGTATACAAAATATCACAGCTGAGAGCCGCAAGTTTGAAAATCTCTAGGCTGGAAGCAATGCTTTCCCTCTGATCAAACATGCTGTATACCCCACCTGATTCTTATATATGCCCAGGAAACACAACAGGAAATATATTCACTTCAGTTGAAATTTTGTGTGTGTAGGTGCTTATTAGCCATTCATTAAGTATGTGCATATGGAATTGCAAGTACATTGAATATATTACCCGCAGTTCCCACAGTCACTGGCCCAGGCATGATAGTCATACATCAGCCCATTGAGTTAAAGGGGCTTATGCACATTGGATGCGCTGATGTCAGCACATCCAAACACATAATCTATCCCTAGCCTAATATTTACAAACATGTCCGGCACTGACTCACTGACTGTGGGAGCAGCAGGCAATATATATACTGTCCAAAATTAGTTTTTCTGTTATTTCAAAACACGTCTTACAGTCTGGTGCTTCTTGTGTGTGAAATACGGTAATTGTGTGCACTCATCTGAGCTCATAAAAACATTACACATTAACCACACGGTGGAGAAGTTTTAAATTTGTTCCAATTTACTGTGGAAAGTTCTGTAATTTCATAAATACAGCTGGAGGAGTTTACATGGATCTCCAGTGCCTGGGTACAACCACCTGTGTCCCATTGATAAGAATGTGTGTTACATTCTAAAGTTTTAAACCTGGTTGTTGTGCCAAGAGATGTCCTCTCATAGTGCAAGATGGTTCTTGTTGGTTTTTAAGGGGGCGGCAGTGAGAATGTGTAGTAGGGATTCCTGGACTTTGGAACATCTGCAACATTAAATATCATGTCTTCAGGTTCATCTTGTGTAGGAGTATTGGAGTGGGGTACCAGCTGGTAAGTATTTTTGGATTTTTACACTTAGCATACTTTAGGACCTCCTACACATATTTCTTCCCAATTCTCATTGTTTTTTTTATACAAGTCCACCATAAGTATGTAAGATACTGCTGAAGGTTAAGTCTAACCTCCCTAGAGCACTGCTGAGGTCCAGATTTCTGTACCAAAAGTGCACCATAGACTTCAATGGTGAATTTTTACCATGTAACTTCCCAAAATCTGTCCGTACAAGGGTCTAATAGACATCCTGAATATAATAATGTTTGAAACAAACAATTACGTAAAATATATATTTTTTTAATCAAATTAATGAGAAAACACAAACATCACGGCACAAAGCTATGCTGCTATGTACTAAATCTCGTCCAAATAAAGTCTCTTGTGCCCCAGATGTGCCCATTTGCAGTTAACCCTCTCTAACCTGGAGTGATGGATGTGGTAAAATCACACTAGGGAAGAGAGGGGGACTGCAAATGGGCACATCTGGGGCACAAGTGACTTTTTATTCTGGCGATATTTTGTACATAGAAGCATATTGAAATCAGTTTTCTACAAAGAAAGATTTGTAATGTACTTTCAAATTTCGCCGCCGCCGCCCCAATGTGACGTCATAACGTCACTCGGAGGGGGGGGAAGGAAGAGACGGAGGAGCTGGCAGCATGTCACATCTGGGACACCGGGACAGCGCAAAACTGTAAGTATGTGCTGCCGGAGCCCCAATGTGTACTGGCCAGCAGCATCTCGTCCAGTGCTATAGTGGGAGTAGCAGCGCTGGACTAGATGGTGCCGTCCCGACTGCTAGGGCGGTTAATACAAATCCACCTTTAGAATTTAAAATACTGCTGAAGGTTAAGTTTAAGGCCTTTTGGTGACCTGGCTCATGTTGTTCATGTACAATGATTTAGCCACGTCTCTGATTTTCTCACAGCAATTTTGTTCTTCTTTGCTGTAATTAATGTTTGTTTCAGGCTCACACTGTGTCGCTCAATGAATAATGAACGCAGAATGATATATATCCCTGTTTTATACTATGCGAAGAGCATTGCCGTGAATCTTCTCCAAACACAACAGTATGAGCTATAAATAAACTAACAAAAGACCAGCCCTGTAGCTCTTTTTTTTTCCTTTCCTAATACCCCGGGCTCAGGGAAGAGAAATGAACAGGTATAGTAGCTGCATCTGGCGACACATCTGACGAGCTGTGCGGAAAGAAATCGTATACGTTGTGTGATTGCTGTACCTGTCCTGTGACTGGTCCGTCTATGCTACCGACCGCTGATTAGGATCATCGCAGAGTCGCATTCAGAGGGTTTTTTACTTTGTTCACAATCCAGACCTAAATGAGAAAATCTGTATCAGCTTGGCAGACACGAGCCGCTCGGATCCTTTGCTGCACTTCTTATCAGAAATGAGCAGGTTGGTTTCATTTGTGAGTCGAAACTCTGATTGCCGAAAGGTTTTAAAGTAACACACATTCTCACATTTCCTTTGAGTTGTTGATGCGGGGGCTGAATGTATGGAACATCTGTTGTCCCCGAAAGCAAGTTTGATTTTCTTTGTTGGAGATATCTGGTCTAATGGGAAGCAGAGGTTTTCTATTGGGTGTTATTATTAAAGCAGATGTATACTCATAATCTAAAAAATACATTTGTAAAATGAAAGTTTGACTTGCCTCTGAGCTGGTATGATGATGACGTAGCTCTCCACAATCCCCCAAAAATATACTTGCCTGCTGTTGCCTGGAATTGTATGGAAGATTCCATATTTATTTGCCAGGCTTTCGCGGGGGGTTGACTCCGGGTGCAATATTGCGAGTAGCCACTGAGGGAGTTCATAATGGTTTTCTATGGGAAAATATGTTCCATTCAGTTTAATGTAGAGTTGAGATGAGAGATTTACCCATCTAGTTCCGGGTTTGCCACGGCACAAGACAGGCAGAGAGAAGGGGCTGCACGGGATCTTCTTAAATGACTCCTTACAGGTTTTTTTTAAATACATTCTTCCCTATTATGGGCACTTCTAATGCCATTCATGAAATAATACATTTCTGGTTGCAGGTCCGCTTTAAGTACAGTTAGTTAAATGGATACCGGAAAGAAACTAATACTGACTTACTTGTTAAAATGTAAGAAGGTTGGCTGTTCTTTGCTTGTTTTAGAAATGTTTAATCTATCGACCACTGTGACCTGTGACTGTTATTCTAGGCTGTCTCTGGCCACTGATAAAATAATTCTGGAAATGCTGGTTACTTGGCTGTGGGATATGTACTTGTGATTTAAATACTTTCTAAAGGCCCCCATACACCTTACATACAATTTCTGTTCAATAAAATTTTGTTCTACCTAAACCATGTAATACGAGGACCTTTCTAATCCTTCCAATCACTATGCATTCTATCAGGAAGGACCTGGCACTACACAGTTTTTGGTAGATCTAATGGAAATTGTATGGATCAATTTTAAGGTGTATGGGGGGCTTAAGTCACATACCTCGAAAGAGTGTAAAGAAGGTTTAAAGCCAGAAGTGATCTGGCTATTTATTTTGGGGTTGGAATGTTAAAGATATTGCAGACAACAAGATTTTTTGAGATCAGGGAGGACAGATTTTATATTCTCCCATAGAGAGTTTTCCTAACACAATATGCCTGCTATCAATATGGGAGATGACAATAGGTATAAATGACTGGAAGCACAATCTTTGGTTTGCCTGGCATTATGAATTTTTTTTTCTCATTTAGACATCCCTTACAATGATATGCTATATAGTATGCCAAGGTCTTAGTTGTTTGAATTCTTTTTTATTTTTTTAATTCTATTTAGAGCATTGATATTCTATTGTCTATTATGTCGTATCCTGTAGTGCGTTATTGCAACATATTCATTTGAATGGGCTACAATCACCAAAAAAATTATTTTAGTACATGACTGTACTACTGGTTCAATGCCAAAATTTGTTTTGTACATGACTGTTCTCCAAGGGGTCCTCTATCATGAGGGGAAATGCCAACATTAGTTTAGTACATGAATGTTCTTCAAGGGCTCCTATATCATGAGGGGAAAATGCTAACATTAGTACATGACTGTTCTCCAAGAGGTCCTCTATCATGAGGGGAAATGATAACATTAGTTTAGTACATGACTGTTCTCCAAGGGTCTGATATCATGAAGGGAAAATGCCAACATTAATTTAGTGCATGATTGTTCCCCAAGATGTATTTTTTTTCATGAGGGGAAAATGCCAAAATTAGTTTAGTACATGACTGTTCTCCAAGAGGTCCTCTATTATGAGGGGAAAATGCTAACATTAGTACATGACTGTTCTCCAAGAGGTCCTCTATCATGAGGGGAAAATGCTAACATTAGTACATGACTGTTCTCCAAGAGGTCCTCTATTATGAGGGGAAAATGCTAACATTAGTACATGACTGTTCTTCAAGAGGTCCTATATCATGAGGGGAAAATGCTAACATTAGTTTTGTACATGACAGTTCTCCAAGAGGTCCTCTATTATGAGGGGAAAATGCCAACATTAGTTTAGTACATGCCTGTTCTTCAAGGGGTCCTCTATTGAAAGGAAAAATGCCAAAATGATTTCAGTACATGACTGTTCTCCAAAAGGTCCTCTGTCATGAGGGGGAAATGCCCAAATTAGTTTATTACATGACTGTTCTCCAAGGGGTCCTCTTTCATGAGGGGCAAATTCCAACCTTAGTTTAGCACATGACAAAAGGTCTGCTATCATGGATGGGAAATCCCAACATTAGTTTAGTACATGACTGTGCACTAATGGGTATCTTTTATGAGGGAAATGCTTTAACTTCTCTTCTTAAAATGCTAGCTGATATTTTCTATGAGCTTGAGCATCAAGAAGTAACCCAATATAGTGCATTATCAAGTCCTGGGCCCATAGAAGGGTCCATAATGCTTTTGTGCACGATTATAGACCCTTCCTTCGACCAGGGTAGACACTTGATGTAACATAACTGGGCTGTAGAAGTGATACAATTTTATATTCAATGATTGTTCAAAAAACAATGGCTTCTTCTATTTGAGGGATAAAACTCAAACTAAGACTAAAAGCAGTTTATATACAAAGTTTATATACGAGTTGAGGGCTTTTTGATTCCTTTCATCCCTTCTCACCATAACCTTCATGGGTACTTCTCTTTGGCAGTTTATATACAAACAGTTCTTTTGTATATTGTTAGTAGCCCCGAGTTTGTTCATTATAACTCACCCTGAACTACATTGGGGGTAGTTCTTGCCCAAAGGGAGCCTGCAGTGTCTCTGCGTGTCTGTGTCCCTGAGGTTCCTTTGATTATACCAATAGGGTGGTGGTGCTGTGCCATTGACCTGGCAATATTGATCTTGGTCCTCAAATCATCCTCAGCAATAACATTACCGCATTTGAAAAATATAAAATTGAGCGGGTTAGTCAGGGGTTGTGGTAGACTTATTTTTACTGCTGGATTGCTTAGGAAATTTGAGTGATTAGAATGCATTTGGCCTCAGGTATAATAAAATAGGTTTAATAAAGTCATGCAGTAATAAAGTTTCATTTTGCTTTTGAAATGACAAACTATCGTCCTGGTATCGCTGCTTTATTTTGGTCAGATGATTTAAATAGCATTTTGCTGTGCAGAAATCAAAATTCTTTCATCAAGTAGCATCTGCTCTACCAAACTTACCGGGGAGACATATATAGAAATGTTTTGTAGTGGGTTAATAAATAAATATACAAACTTTGCAATTTTTGTGGAAGGTTTGTTTTAAATTACGACCTAAAGACCAAATAAAGTATTGTCAGATATTCTAAAGTTTCTGTTTTTTTTTTATGGGTCCTCAATTGCAGTGGTTCCCAACCTGGGGTCTGCAGGAGGGTGCTGGAGATCGCAGGGTGGGGGTGCACCATCATTGGCACTAAAAAAAATTGTTGTTGGTAAAATGTAAACAAGAGGCAGTGCCATTGTGTTCATGCAAGTTAGGAGGGAGGGGAAGTTATCCCAGGGCCGGAGTCCAGAATTTTTTTTTTTAATGCATGTATGCCACTAGAAGTTGGGGGACCTGGCTTGTCTTGAAGACAGGCAAGGGGGGTCCTTAAGGGAAAAAGGTTGGCAACCACCATTCTAGTAATTATTAGACATGGTCAATAGCATGCCAAAATTTTTAAATTACCATGCAAATTGTAAGCATCCTTAAATTGAGCAAATCAGATGCAACAGCTGCTGTGTTTGGTTGGCTCATTTACGGTCTGTATAAAGTGCAAGTGTAAATAGGGAGAGGGAATAAAATCATTAAAGCGCACCTAAACTCAAAAATAAAAAATCACCCAACATTTTTTATTACATTTGTACTTACCTTTAAACTGTCCCAGTAGCTTAAAAGTGCTCAAAAACCAAAAAATATTCATTTAGCAATCATGCTGACGTCTGTGGGAGCCGCCATTTTAGATTCAGTGTTTGATTCCAGGCTTGCATGAGTTGAGGCTGCAATATCTCCGGCGGCCACCGGGGGCGCCAGATACAATGTGTGTCAATGGACACAAAACGTAAGTAAAAAAAAAAAAAATCAACGTGAATAGCAGCTGGAGATCAACAAAACGCCATGGCGCTAAGGAGATGCTGACACAGGAGGAGGGGTGAGGAGACAACTGTACAGATATCTCCACACAGGTAACAATTTTTTATTTACATATTGCCCCAATAGTCAGGGGTTGGCTAGCCAGGGGAAAAAGTTTGTCTGGTGGGTTTAGGTGCGCTTTAAGCCAATAATATTGAACCACCATAAAGGTTGTGGGGTCAGGCATAGGGCCAGTGCTGGGTTTGGAGGGACCGGGTCGGGCTTGTACAAAACTACTCTCACCAAAGAGTGCTTCCTAATTTCCTAGAAGCATTAGGGTTCCTTTTCCAATGCCGTTGTAGCTTTATGTTTGGGGTCTGTACATGGTTTCTCCCTAGTAAAGTCAAAGCAAACTTTTTAGTGCAATAAAAGCAAAGCTGGTCTATCATTATCACTGCCCCAGCATACACATAAGCAAAAGTTACTTTTGTAAGTTAAGTTGCACTTTAACCTTCCTGGAGGTTTGCACGTGGTTTGTACTTTTTTGACTGGCTGCTCAGAATTCGATGATCTCTGCATTCTTTGTAAGCCAAAACTGGACCAACCAGAGCAGTACCGGCATATCAGCTGATTACATTGACCATGTGCTTCTTTATGAATTCTCCTGCAGTAGAACTTTTTCTAGGATAACTTTCCATCCCTACTAATGTGATTTCACAATAGTGTGATGAGCTGATGGTTACTGTTCATATTTATAGTCTTTGACCATAAATGCTTTCATAAAAGAGCTGCGTTGATGTAGCACTTTCGGAAGCACTTAAAGCAACATTATTTTTGAGAAAACCGTTTCATGTCAGAGATTCACAGATAATTGCTGTAACTGCAGTTTTTCTTTGTAGCGCAACTTTCACAAACCATCACGAATCATTTGTGTGTTGAAAAAAGATTTTCATGTGTATTTGCCTTTTAAAGTCGAAAAAAGAACAAAGAAATGAAAATGAAATCAAAGGGTCACTGGTGGTAGCTCTAGCTTTCAAATGATGTTATTACAGCAACGATGTAAATTAAAAGATAAGATACAAAAGATAAAATTAATATCATTCTGTTGTATTCAATTTACATGTTTATTCATGTGTTATTGCTCCCCCCCCCTCCCGTATAGTAATTGTTTCTAGTTCAGATAAGCTCAGTCAACTCTATAGGGAATCCATTGATTTCACTTATGTCAGACCTGGCTCAAAAAGGAAGTGGAAGCCATATATGCTATAGACTAATGGATGTACTTATGTATAAATTTACAAAATATACACAGGAAGTATTTATAATAATTAAAGCATTGTAAAGCAAGCACGGTTTTGTGCCAAAACCCATCTCTAGGCAAAGTTAAATCCCCTTCTAGTGAACTTTGTTTGTACCCTGTCTGGGTCGGGACACTGGAAATACTTTGCTGGAATATGTGTCTGCCCAACCCCTAGGTGCCCATCCTGAGGCCCAGGGCCCTTTGGCTGTTGTTCAGTGGCCCCCATTGGTCCTCCACATATGGCCCCCAAAACCGAACTGCTAATGCATAGGGCATAGCAGCTGACCCAGCTTTCCTAATCAACTTTGGCGGTCTTACATCAGTAAAATTAGCAATGTTGATTAGGTAAACCAGGTCTACATATGAGCGCTGCACCGAGGGGCAGGAGGGGGGGGGGTGGGTGCTGTTGGGTTTTGACTGCCTGACGGGATCTAGTCCACCACCTGCTGAGATATGTCGACAGGGGAAGGGTTTGGATCGATGTTATGCACGCCCTTTATTGATGCCGAGGGCCTCACTTGTGGCCCTACATATCAACTCAGTTGCCCACCACTGGCCCAACCAGTCACCACATCATGTTATCATTTCACTGTAAAGGTAGCCATACATGTATCGGTTCCCTTGCAATCGCTGTATGAACGATCGCAATGTGAGCTTGAAAAAATCGCCAAACAATAGTACAGCGGGGAGTCGATGCCCACCACCTTGCACACTTGATTCCTAGTAGATACTTTGGATGATGATCGATGGTCCACATCCAAAGTAATGGTGATTGAACAAGAAAATACTGACAAGTCGCATCCCTGTTCGATCGATCTTCGAGCTTAATCAATCGCTCCAGGTGGGCAGCATTTGATTTCCAAGCGCTCGATCGACGCAAACAAGCTCGGGAATCAAATGAAAAATCGACCTGTGTTGTGATTGAAAGAGAAACTTTCCAAACTGCAGTTAGTAAAAGAGAAGACTGTATATGTAGTAAATTAAGTTGACATGGATTTGGGTAATAAATTAATAAATAAAAAGTAATAATAACACATAGACCATAGGGTAATTCCTTGTTTGTATAGGCAGGCATTTGTGACGGAGGACGGCAGAGGGGGCATCCTATACAGCGCAGCGTCTTATTAGTAAAAAAAAAAAAAGGTATATTGTTAATAGGAAGAAATTAAAAATTGCACTCTGAGAAACTATCCATTGCTGATCATATCAATTATTTGTATATGTAAGCTACTAACCTGTGGGGCCCCCATTCAGATCCACAGAGGACATTGAAACCCCCCATATTTTTTTCTTGTTTCATAAGCTATTTTTTTTCCTATTAGGGTTTAGCAAGACAATAGTTACTATCCCCTCCTATATAGGACCACGCAGGCCTAGAAACACACTCTTCCAGACATGAAGCCTTATTAGCTACTGGTCCTCGATATGGTAGCTCTGACTCCGAACACACTATTCTTTAAGGACCATCTGAAATATTTTTTAATTTTTTTCTTATCAGTACCCTTTAAAGTTGACCTTTACTCACTTAATGTGCTCCATGTCCTGTCATACCACCCTGTCATCTTTTAATGGTAGCTATACACGGGCATATTCCTACCAATTTTTTTGGCCGATCAACCGCTGTGCGCATCCCCACCAATCGGCTGGCTATCACTTGGCCGAAGATCGGGTGCACCCACCTGGTGCGATCGACCAGGAGTCTCCCGCATGTCGGATCGCACAGTGGTCCGACATGCTGGTAGATTCCAGTCCGATCCAAAGTAATGTCTGAAGAGTACCCGCCGATCCTCTGAGGTGCCGGCTACAGCGTGATGATGTCATCACTCTGCAGTCTGTCTCTCATCTATCGAGGCAGAATCTAAACGTGTTTGGCTACCTTTAATCCCAATTGTCCTGTGATGCTTCCCCCTCTTTACTGTAGTGAGAGATTCAGGTAGGGAGCTGTCACTTCCTTAACAACACTCCCTTCACAATCTTCAGGAGATACATTTTCAGTTTTGAAAACAACAGTGCCATCTAGGGACCATTCATGGTACTACAGCATGCTTTTCTTTTGTTTGTTTTTTTGTAAATCTTTTTATTGAAGCGATTCAAGTACAGTACAGTGTACAGGGTGTAATTTTGCACAAGAAATCACAAAGGCACAATAAAGTGAAGGAGCATATCTGCGACCTAACCAGACGTACAGTAGCACATATATACAATATCACATTTCAGTACAATGGTTACAAATTCGCACGTGCGGCTGGGGCATCAAGACGCTCGAAAGAGTGTGTTGGATACCGCCGAATCATGCACAAGAAATAGATTTTCAACGGAACAGCAAAAACAAAACCATAACAAAACAATAATAATAACTTAACTATATCCCATAAACTGCTCAAAGAAGCCGGCTTAACTAGAGAAGTCCCTATACACCAATCCGCGAAAAGAGTAGGCCCATGCGCAACAGCGCCAGGTGCTATCCCCAAGGCCGCGACGCTTATGCGTTATCAAGAGAGAGTGTCCCCAGGGCATCGTCATCCGGAAGCCCCGGGTGCTCCCCCACCTCCAGCGCCCCCAGAGTGCTTTTCTGTGTGATACCAAGTGGTATCACTAAAATAAACGTTTTTAATGTACTATGATATTATCATGGCCAATGGGAGACACTATTGGGACAGATATCAGCAGAGCTTCTACAATAAAATATGATTTGACTGTGTGGGAGTATGATAATATGTGTAGCTAAGAGGCAAAGAAACCAAACTCATGCGTCCCTTGTTATGTTGTGGTATCACACCGCTCCGAGTGTCGTCACACTGTCCATTTTACTTCCCTCGTATGGAAAGTTCTCATGTGTCATTGATGTGCTCATGCTGTTGTGTTCTCTTTCTTTCTTACTTTTACCTAAAAGAACATTTCAGATCTTTTCTCCTGTTGCTGCATTTTGATTTTTAGTTTTCTATTGATGGAATGGTCTTTACATACACAATCGAAAAATAGTGGTGTATTGATGTTATATAACCTGTATAGAGCAGCACGGCATCTAAAAATGATCTGTCACGCGGAGCTCTTTCTTAATTAACTGTGAGCTCTTTCAACCAAAGGGCACTCTGCATAAATCATGGAGCATTTCAGGATCAGAGATACCTGGTCTACGGCTGGACTATTCAGGATATTACAGATGGCTTATCTGTTTAATAAATCATTTTATTTTTTGGGTTTGTGAAAGTCAGCCTCTGCAGGAATATCAAACCTGTATTTCTTCCAGCTATGCTTTGTACAAATGTTGGGGTAAACATCATTAACCCGTGCTTGTTACCTGTTCTTTGCTCAAATTAGAGCAAAACAATACAGTTGCAATGGAAAAAAAGGAGATAGGTGTGAACCAGACCTTTTTCCCATTTGCTGAATCAAGTGAATAAGAGGTGTACAGACTAAATAATACATTTACCCCTGGGCACCCAGATGTTTCTTAGGCCGGGTCTACACTACGTTTTTTTTTTTGTTGTGCGTTGACAGCGGGAAAAAACAAGTTATTCAGCGGTCCAATATACAGAAAATGACAGCCTGTAGGGTGAGTGGCCAACATCCCAAACATAATATCAAGGAATGTACAGGATGAAAGGGAATCATCCAACGAGTTCCCCCTGGGTGAACCAGGGGCAAGGGGGCTTTTAAGGCCAAGTCAGTAAGGATGCAATATTGCAAAACATAAAACATGCATTTAATACTTAAAAATGGGGGAAAGAGCCCCAATTAAACATATACAGCTCATCAGACAATAATACAATATATTATGGCACAACAAACAACATGATGGTGGTAAGAAGCATATAGGGCACGGAAGCTACTCAGGTAGAGTCCACCCCAACGCGCGTTTCGTTGCACTTTTTTAAGGGGTGCCCTTCTTCAACAGTGGTTAACACTAAAATATGATGACAAAATATTGCAAATACGTCAACTTTATGCTCATGTCATACAAATCCCCAAGGGAAATCCAACAGGTACCTATTACTATGGGAAATGACGTACTCGCGTTTGGGGGCGGCGCGGCGGATTCACAATAAAATTCTTCTATGAAAACATCAATAAAATAAGAGTACAAATATGTCGTCATACAGTAGTAGTTACTTCAAGAAGGTATACTGCCCAACCAACCTATGCGTTTCGCCTGCTAGACTTCAGGGAAATAATTATATGGAACATACAAAATAAATCAATATCCAAAACAACAAATGAAGATAATGGATGTCTCATCAAGTATTTACCGGGAGGTTAAGTACAATACCAACCCTATGAGTATTTTTATAAAAGCATATTTGTGTATGACTCCTCATCAGTGTCCTGCAGTTCGAAATCAGCATTGTGGTGTCAAAGATTGTTAACCAATAGAACAAGGGAAGTGGGGGGGGGG
>CM070037.1:106588133-106601993 GCA_036250615.1 Ptychadena robeensis | reverse complement strand
GAAAGGTATATGTCACTGCTATGTAGTGCTGGGTCCTCCCTGATAGAATGCATAGTGATTCGAAGGGTTAGAAAGATCCTCATATTACATGATTTTGGTAGAAGAAAAGTGGATTGTACAGAAATTGTATGGTAAAATTGTAAGGTATATGGGGGGCCTCAAGATAGAAAATAAACCAGTAGTTGGATTTCGCTAAGCATGCCAGAACAATTTGCTGTTGTGTTTTGCAGAGCTTATATCAGCATCTTTAACAATTAATGAATTAGTTGGATAAATTACGCCCCAAGTTGTATAATACATCTACATGAGGTTTATGTTAACCCATTATTATCTAAGCGGTTATTATATAACCTCTCATGCCTTAAAGAGAACTAAACACCTATAGATAACTGTGGCTATATATTGCTAGAATAGTGTCTGTTAAGGGGGGCATACACAGTTTCATTGTTTAAGTTTCTTTTTAACTGAATTTTAGGGATGCATTGATACCCCCTGCGTTAATTGCATGCCTTGATGGGAAGGTCGGCACATCCCATACATATGCATGACTTCCAACCTGTTTACATGGATTTCAGCGGGTCCGCTGGCCGAGAGGTTAACGCAGGGCAGTACATCAACCTTCGCTGTCCACTTGGCCGCCAGACCCACTGAATGCCACGTGAAAAGGTGGGATGGAAAGTCATACATATGTATGGAATGGGATGGGGAGGTCACATCCCTAAAAGCCATATAAACATAGCTGTGGACTGATAGTCAGAATTTCAATCTCAAAAACCAATTCAATCAAGGGTTGATCGGGCAAAAGTAGATGCGTGTATGGCTCGCTTAAGGGATTTTTTTTGTTCACGAAATATGACATTTTGCATGTAGCCTGAGTCCCATACACCAGGTGGAGCTTATTTCTGTTTTTGCTTGTGACAGCCAAAAGGAATACATATGCAAATCTAGAAAAGGTGAGGTGTTGTCTATAATATAAATCAGGCGTGCCTAGGAAATTAATTGATATTTACTGGTAGATTGCAAAGGCATCGGGAGCTGATCGTGGAGCCCTGGCATTTTTCCCCTAATTAACGCAAAGTGTTGTTTTTTAAAATTGTTAACATGAAGTGTTTTTTTTTAGATCATCTATAGTACTTGGTATATCTCCATATAGATAGAGGGAAATAAGAAGACTGATTGCGATAACAATAAGTCAATTATTTGCATAAGCACAGTTACATATTTTATTTAGCTATTTGGTTGCATTCCATTTCAACATAAAAAATACAATTGCAAGAAATAAAAATGGTGATTATTTCTGCACTGTTTTGTTTGTTTTCCTGGCTGAATGGAGATGTCAGATTGGATTATGACATTCTGCAGAGTGATAGTATTAGTTGTGGCACAGTTCGAAACACTGAAGTTAAGAGTGGATAATTCCAGCAGGAAACAGGAATTGAGGCATGTGTGATGAAGGTGGGTGAGAGTGTGTGGCAGGCGACCCCAGGTCACAATAAGATGAAGTCTCCAGAATTATTTGACAAGTATGAGAGGTTTGATGTGTGATGAGAGATATTACGAAATGATTGCCATGTGACATGCAGAGGACTTTGTCATCAGGGAGAGTCTTGGGGAATATCTGGAACATTGACATTAGCAATGGATGAAATGAGGTGGGTTCATCTGTTTTGCTTTCTTACCTTGAAGAGTCCCTTATGTATGTATTATGATTCCTAAGGCTCGCCATTCCATATGAACTCCGGGGTCACTGCTCACAGTGGGGAGATTATGAATCAAGAAAACAGCACAGCAGTTTGATACACATCCTGGACATACACGAAAGCTGGCCATACACCTTTTGATCTCTCTGTCAGATATCCTTTAGATCTACCAACAATTATGTATTGCGATTGAACACAGGTAGACTTGATTGTTTAGAAAGTCGCTCATATTACATGGTTTTGGTAAAAGAAAAGGAGATCTAAAGGAAATCTGACAGAGAAATCTAAAGGTGTATGGGGGCCCTTAAGTTGTTGTGCTTTAGACCTGATTCACAACTATCCATTTTGTGCTTTGGGCAAAGCATGTTAACATATGTAAACATCCCCATTGCATATAATATGGACTTGTCAATATGTTTTAACATTTTATTGAATCTGTGTTAAAACTGATAGGTGGGACCCAGACCTTCGATTAGGTATGTGCTATATGGGAGTAAAGTTGTTTACTTACTTGTTTTGTTAAAGTAAAATGTTCTGCCTCTAGACTGCAACTTATTATGAGTCCTACTTTATGTTTCTATGAAAGCTGTAAAGGCCCCCATACACCTTAAAATCATACCATACAATTTCTATACAATCAACTTCTATTCTACCAAAACCATGTAATATGAGGATCTTTCTAAACCTTCCAATCACTATGTATTCTATCATGGAGGACCCTGTACTACAAAGCAGGGATATATACCTTCCAATCACTATGTATTCTATCAGAGAGGACCCAGCACTACATACCGTATTTTTCGGTTTAAAAGATGCACTTTTTACCCCCAAAATCGAGAGGAAAAGGTGCCTTCGTCTCATGGTCCGAATGGCCTTGGGTGATTGCAGCTTGGCTCCCTCACAGCTCTCACGGCAGATGGGAAATCTGCACACAGCTGGATCCCATCTGAACTGTATTGGTTATATTTGCAGAGCCCTGCAGATATAACCAATGCAGAGCTGTGTGTGGGTAAAGTTGCACTCAATTTCCCTACACACTCAGCTGCTGAGGGGAGACCAGAGTGCAGATTCCCCTGCGGCCCCCTCTCCCTTCGCCGTGTATAAGGAAGATGAGATGCTGTTAAGTGTGCTCTCTAGTGACACCATTTATGTAGCTGAAAGTGGGTACTGCAGGGGATTTTTTCCATAATTCATTTAAACACATGAAACATTTTTTTCTGGTTTTCCCTCTCTAAAAGCTGGGTGCGTCTTAGGTGTCAGGTCAGGTGTGTCTTATAGTCTGAAAAATATGGTAGTTGTTGGTAGATGTAAAGGAAATTGTATGGAGTGATCTAAAGGTAGCCATACATGTACCGATTTTCACCCGACTTATCAGCCGATCGACCGCCATGCATGTTCCCGCCGGTCATCACGCTCCAGTCAATCCCTCATCTATTGAAGTGTATGGGGGGGGGGGGGGGCTTAAGTTGCACAGGACAAAGTAGTGCTCAATAATAAAAAAAATTATACAGTGCTATAGCTTTTTATGATCATTACAGATCCCTGGCAGCTATCTAAGAACTTGTTCTAAAGAATACAAACTAATACCATCGAAGCCCAACTACCTTTAAAACAATGGGCCCAGCAGGTGTTAAAAGAAAAGGAACACCAGGATTTGGACCTCGTTAGACATTGTGCTAAGAGCCTTTATTTTTAGTCTTTCTTCTACTTACCGTACATAATCGAGCACAAGCCGACCTGAGTATAAGCTGATGTACCAATTTTTTTTCAAAAGTTCTGAAAAAACTGAATGACTCGAGTATAAGCCTGGACTGGGGCAGCAGCTAACGCACAGAAACACATAGCAAATGAGCTTTTATTTTCAGATTTATTATTTTAACTAGGTGATCTGTAAGTTAATTGCAAAGCCCAGGAACATGATACCACGAAAATTGCTGAGCGATGTAGAGAAGGGTTGTGAGAACATTGTAAAAAAAAAGCACTCCTTTAGCTTATGGAGTTTGTTCATATATGAAGGTCAAAATTAAGTCAACTTAAAAAAAGTTAATTTGAATCTAATTTATTAAAAGACTAAATGTTCCCATAACCCTTAGCTACATCTCCATCAAATTTGGCGATGATAGCCAAGTCCATGATAGAATGTCCACCCGTGAAATGCCTTGATTTTTATTTCTTGACCCAAATATAAGCTGAATTTCATTTTTTTGTGTATTTCAGGTGCTGAAAAATTTGGCTTATATTTGAGTATATAGTATATAAATAAGTTTCCTAATATAACTGTTATGTCCAACAGGTACCAGCTATTCATCATTCCAGGTTAGAGAACTGCCCTCTATTACTGCACTGCAAGCCTTTTATTTTTACATGTTTTCTTATACATTTGGTCACTGATTAGCTCCAAGTTGCTTTTGCTACTAATTATTTCATCTACATTAGCCAATCAATAATTAGTAAAGCCGGAGGATTATCACAGTAGAAATGTAACTAGCATTTTCAGAACAGTGTCGATAAATATGTCTCTAGGATCAGGTCTCCTTTAACAAAAATAAATATATATTAATATAATTTAAATCAAGGAGGCATACTGGTTCCAGGTCTGTTACACAACAATAAAACTGGGATGCTCAGAGGAGGGTCACCAGTGGTATTGTCAGTATGTGACATACACAAATCAAAAGCGCCAATTCTCATTGATTATTAAATTCAATCCCAAGTGTAATTGTTGTGTAACTATAACATGAAGTGAAGTAGGCTCTGGACAAGCTACCGAGAAAAAATATAATTCACTAAAATGTTCTAGCTACCAAAAGAGATCAAATTATATATATATAAATATATATATAATATTATTAATATAATTCATTCACCAATTATAATAAACCAATTAAATAAATAAATAGAAGATAGAATTAGACTATGTATTAAAATAATATCGCTAAAAGAGATGTATTTTTATGAACCATAAACCAATAACAAAGGCAGAAGCATTGCAGAACAGGTAGAAAAACAACACTTCATAAAATAATTAAGTTGCTAGACAGCTATACAAGAATATGAATGCAATATGTATTATATAAACGTAAAAAGCTACATAATAATTATAAAACATTGCTACTAGATACTCATAGAACGATGTGACTTTGTCTCACTGATTGAGATTCAGTGAGATTTCAAGATGTCTGGGTTGAAAGTGCTAAAATGTAAATCTAAAGTTATCATATGTAAATACATACAGCAAATGTAAATGTTAAGATTTCAATGTAAAGTTTAGACTGCCACTTCTCTCTCTGTGAATTGCCAGTTTTGATTTTAGTATCTCTCTGCAACACATTCCAAGGGACCTGACAAGAAATGTTATATCTATAAACAGCTTATCCTCAAGGATTTTGGATTTCTTTATATATAGATTGACTATAGAGGTCCAGTCCTATGGGGTTCCAATCCCCTCATCTCCAGGTTTCCAGTACATGACATGGCAGGTGAGCTTTGTGCAGGATGCTTTTGGATTCATGTTATAGTAGAGTATTATACTGTGTTAAGCTGGGCATACACGTCACAATTTTCCTGCGATCCTTTTTTAATCCGATCGCCCATCCGATTCCGGAATCGATTTTAATATGCGAAAGCGATCGCAAACTGCAACATACCATGCATTAAATTTCTGGCGATTCTATCCTGAAAGTCTCAGATGCACACATTTATGGGTTAGCTGAAGAACTGGCCAGTGACCAACAGCACACAAACAAAGGTAATTTCCACAAGAATCATAGATGGATCGCTTAAAACGATCGCATGAGACAACTAACAGCACTCGATTCATGTGCTTTTTATTAAAATTATCCATCAGAACGGATCCGTGAACGATCGTTTTTCTGTCCAATTTCTGACAAAATCGTTCGCTCGGACACCTTTGGCATGCTTCAATTTTTATTCAATCCGATCGCGCGATCGATTTTGATAAACGATTGCACTAAAATTGGGACATGTATGCCCAGCTTTAGCCATTGATGAAAAGAGAAAGATTGGAGTTCAGGTGAAACCATTTATTGACTTCAGTTAGCCAATAAAAGACATCACTTAAACTGGAAGCGTTCTGGATTATTGATTATGGCATAGGAAGGGGTCTCTAATCTGAACATGGACTATTGTGGTAGGATTTACTAAAAGTCAGTCCAGTCCACCATCTGTATATTGATTCGTTATGCAGCTTAAAACTTTAGTTGTCAAGTTAGCCTCTCTGTTGATGAAACTTGAAACTCAATTGCTGAAGGAAAATTTCTAACCAACATTGAGCAGTTAGTTTCATTGGTGGTGGGAGAAGGAGCTCTCATCTCTGAAGCCAAGTTAAAGCTGATGTAAACATATATTTAGTCTTCACCCAGGGACAGCGACCCCTAAAGATATGAAATATATACTTAACTTTCCTTCTTGCTCGCTCCTTTATTTATGCTGATTTCATCTACAGACTGTGGTTTAAGCCGACTATACGTGGGTCGATTTTGTTTTTGATTCCCAAACAATTGTGGCAATTGATGGTACGGGAATCAAATGCTGCCCACCTTGAGCAATCAACCCTTCTCCAACAAAATATAGATTGAACCAACATATTGGTATTTTCCTGGAATACAATTAGAGAGACATGACAGCTTGGGCTTTAAGGGCACATACCTTAAGACAAACATAAGAGCTAGAAGTAAAACGGTCTTTATTAAACATTGGACGAGACCCTTTGGTCTATTTAAAAACAGAGAAAAATATCATCATATGTATACACATGAAAGGTTATACATTGCATTCATTAATAACGATATAGAGATCGAAATGGTGAGCTTCACAGATTTCTACGCGTTTCGCCTATTTCAGGCTTCATCAGGAAATTGGACAAGGAAGCATCACTAAAATATCAGAGAATATGACAATAATCAGTTTGCTGCATTTGCCATCTGTCCCCATATATCACCGTGTGGTCCAACTTACCCAGATGTCCCTATCAGGAAAATCCAGACATGGCCCTCAACCTGCTGTCGGACGGGATAGAGCCGGGCAACGCACACCTGGTCCCAGGTCAGAGGTATCCCAGCCGGTCGCAGGGAACGGCCCCCAAACCGCCGGGTCCAACCTGGTCAAAGCAGTGTAAGCCGCCCCACCAGGTCCCGCCTGGGGGTATACAGTCCCCCTATAAAATATCCATAATGAGTAAATAACAGGATAATAACATGGTATGGGAGGGATCCTCATGAGTGAATGGTCACCCAACTCATCGTGAGTTGCTGTCAATAGGGATAATGTGAAGATAGGTTCAGTCAGTGGAATCAAATGCTTGGGACACAGCCCCTTCAACTTCAGTCATCAGAGTTAGCCTAAGAACACAAGTTCATTCCTTATGAGAAACCAGTCAGCATCTAAGTAAAGTTAGGAGGAGTATTTCTAAGGATAGGGTACTCACAGTCAGAGCCAGCATGTCAGAGACCGTCCATCAGTGGGAATCTGCCTGAGAATGAACCGCAGGCTGGGGTATTTAAACCCCCAATCATTAGGGGAAACGAAAACACCTGGGTCCTGCTCATCCCCCCTCCCAAAGTGGGCGTGCTTACCTGCATTCCCCGGTGTCCACGATCCCCCACAGGGGCGCCATGTGTCATCAGAAATGTTGGTATTTTCCTGTTCTATCGCCATTACTTTTGATGGGGACAGAACTGAGGGACAGAGGGTCAGCCAGGGGTCGATTCCCCAAGGTGGTGCCCAAGTGTTCGTTGTGTGATTGTTTGGCGATTCTACAGAAGAATAGAGGGTCTGTGCTGTGGTTTTGATTGAAAACAATACAAAGGGTCCCTACAAATACATATACATCAGCAGAGGCCACGTAGATCTGCGATGTAATTGAATAGTTTATTAGTTGGAACTCAGATGAGAACAACAGAAAACATGACGGTCATGTAGTGTGTCATTAGCTAGAAGGCCCTACTATGCCATGCAAAATAACAAGTTTTATGGGCTGAATGCCTTGAATACACACAAGCAGCCAGTATTACATTTGCTACACAGAGTGTGTTTATGTTTAGTCAATTACTAACCGTATTTTTTACACTATAAGACACACTAGTCCATAAGAGGCAGCCCAAAGTTTTGGAGAGAAAATGATGAAAAAGGAACAAAAAACAAAACAGAGACACAGCCATTCTCATATACCATATTTTTCAGACTATAAGACTCACCAGACAGTAAGACGCACCCAGTTTTTAAAGCAGTAAAACCAGGAAAAAATATTTGATATATAAAAGTGTACACATCAATTGGGTTAATGCAATTGATTAAAAGGATGCAATATCAAATTCAACCAGTAGATGTCACTAGCTGCAGTACACACACACAGCACATCTTCACTGATTAGGAGGAGGGGGGCAGGAGGCTGCCCATTCTTCTCTCCTCTGCTCTCCCTCTTCTCTCTGGCTGCCTGTGTCCGTGGAAGTTGCAGTGATTGCAGTTCCCACGGACACGGAGAGAGGGATAGATGGCAGTTCATTTATCCCTCACTTAATTGCTTATACTAGCAGGGCTATGGGCTTTGTTGGCATAAGCAATTATACAGTTCAGATGGGAGATCCAGCTGTGGGCAGATCTCCCATCTGACAGCTCCCTGGCTAATCTCCTTGCCGGGAGAACTAGCGGGGAGCCAAAGCGCAGCCACCTAGCTGCGGGGGTTTCACATTTAGACCATAAGACGCAGGCAATTTTCCCCCATGATTTTGGGGGTGAAAAAGTGTGTCTTATGGTCCGAAAAATATGGTAAATTGGATATACAGAATATTCCAGCAAAGTAGGCAGGAATAGGTCATGAAGTATCCTCTCTATATTTCTCTAGCCAAAAGGCCAGTGCCAGGAGGCAGGTCTTCTCTACAGCAGAGTGTGCAGGGCTGAAACGAAAGCATTTATTTATATTCTAACACTACCCATTCTTTGAACACGCAGATCAACTTATGATTATGATACATTTTACAATCTGGCACCTACAACTAACCCATAAGCAGCTATTTACATATGGGAGGAAATGTATTCATTGCAATGCAGAATATTAATGTAAATGCACAACTCATGCTATCTAATTGTAAAATGTCTCTCTCCATCAGTTGGTCAGTGTGTTCAGAGAATAGGTACTGTTAGTGCTAATGCAGCTTAGATCTCTTCTTGACGGGCTTGTTGGCTTGGCTGGAGGGAATAGCTTTCAGCCTCCTGGGATGCAGAACTATTGAGGCAAAAAATGTTTTTATGTTTTACATATTCAGACTATAAGATACAGGGACAGTCCTAGTGATTTTTATTAGTGATGGGAATTCTGTCTCTTTGCAAAGATTCAGCTCTTTTGGATCGACTCCCTTTAAAGAGCCGACTCTTTTGGCTCCCGAACGGTTCTTTGTCTAAAATAAATATTTATCACTTATTTATATTTAAGCCTATTTTGCTACCCTGAAATATTCTGCTACCCTTACAACTGTGCATGTGCAGATAGCTTTGGGGCTTTTCAGGGTAATCTTCTGAATTTCAGGTGTCAAGGTTAGGGGTTTGGGGGGGTTAGGGGGACTGGTGGAATTTGTGGATCGGGGGTTAAGTTTAGGGGTTCGGGGGGTCAATCTAACCTCCCCAATCCTCTTTATCTCCCCCCCAAACCCCTAACCTTGACACCAGAAATTCAGATTAACCCTGAAAAACCCAAAAACTAGGGCTATCTGCACATGCGCAGTTGTAAGGGTAGCAGACTATCTCAGAACAGGAAGGTCTCTTACTGCTCCTGACATGCCCCCACAGGCCCATGCAGCATGGAGTTCTTCCCAGTCTCCCGCCTCCCTAGGAAGTCACACCCCAGTCCAACCCATCTATTCATCCATACGCCCTCCCCAGCAACCACGGGAGCCCATCAAAGTGCCTGACCAGCAGGAGCCATTGAAGCATCAGCTCTGCTGGACAGGCATCGGCTCCTGTCGTTCCCGGCCAAGCATCGGCTCTTAGAGCCGGCTTGTTCGCGAACGACCCATCACTAATTTTTATGGTACGTCTTATAGTCTGAAAAATAAGGTATAAGCGCTCCCTTGTCATTCCTATGGTCAACCACTGAACTGGTCCACATGAATGAGCCCTGATGGTTCTAGCTTGCATGCATTCACCTATTATCTTGGTGTGTGCTGGGTTTTATTACTTACATTTTAGTTTTAATAAACCCATCTCTATTTTAGGCTAAAAATATATATCAAAGACGCATGAATTTTTCTTTTAATCCTACCAGATATAATCTTCTTCGCTACAATAAATCTGTCCAATGCGGCGCTACAGCCGACACCATTATCTTGTTGAAAACTGCAGAGAAGACAATACTGTTCTGTGCAGTGTAGAGAAAACTTCATATCAGCTTCATTATACTAAACCGGAGTCTTATCACAGCAATTATTTTTTCTACACATTGTCAGCTGGGGCCTTACAATATGATGAAATCAAAAGAAAAGGTTATTTTGAAAAGCATAGCAAAATGTTCTTTTTTATTATGGGCATTTAATGAAAACTAGGTAGCTGGGCATAAAAATAGTAAGCTCTCATGGCAGCCATTCATCAAGGACATACTTCTTTTTTTGCCTTAATACTAAGCTTACCCTATGTATCAGGTTGTCACTTTGTATACCTTTGACCTGTTTTTAAGAATTGTGTTGGCGTAAAGAATTTGAGTACAGTAGTTCTGGCTCCCTTTAATGTGGTTATATAGGAAAGGGCTTTGTGCTCGACGTTGGATGAATAGTAAAGATTGGTTTGAAAATAAATGGATTGTATAAAGAAATGGCAAATCATATCCAAACCCTAAATATGTTAAGCTAGGCATAGACCGGTTGTTTTCCCGTCGACTGCTCAGCCGACCGACTGGCCAAGATGACGTCATCGCGCACGGCCGCTAGTGCCGAGAATTGCCCTGGCACCCTTTGTGTGTCATCCATTTCTAATGGGATCTGCCGGGAATTTACCAGCATGTCGGATCACCGTGCGATCACCGACATGCGGCACATTCCTGGTCAATCTGACCAGGTGGGCGCATCCGATTTTCTGCCAAACTACCGATTCCGGGAACGCGGAGGGCGGTCGATCAGCTTAAGATTCGAACAATAATCTGCCCGTCTATGCCCAGCTTTAGACAGTTTAGATTGTCTGTTCTTGTGTATAGCAGCTACATTTATGTGCTATTGTACCGAAAATCCCACATTTCTTTTTACAGTAAAATGGGGTTGCAAGGTGCATGGATGTATACAACTGATTAAATCTGTAAAACAATGGATCAATAATAAGGTTCGGGGAGGGAAGGAGGGTCCTTTACACCTGGTAACCCCCCTTCATGCCCTCTTGAAATAAAATGATTTGTTAAAACATACATCTTGGAGATATACATCTTGGGATGCCGTCACGGCCATCTATCTGGCCCATATCTAATGCGGCCATCCCTGTTTTCGAACGGAACCAATCAATCCTGCTCGAAAACAGGGATATCGGACATGACCATAAATCACGGTCAATGTCCATTGCTTTGCAGTGCTGTGTCCCCAGCTCCTCCGATAACGGCCGGAAACCTTAAATGGCTCCTATTTCGAGCCATGTGTTCCCTGCTCAAGTTTGTTTCCAGACTGCTGGGGAAAAATAATGAATGCTGGGGTAATGCAAAATATTATGTGACGCGCACAACTCCTGATGGGGATGCAGTTTGCTAATGGAAAGTATAGGGCGCAGTAATTCTAACAATGCGAATACTGCACCTTAAAATCTCAGAACCAGCGCCTAAGACTGCGTCTACACTAGGCAGCCCCAATATCCACAGGTGGAGTTATGGCCACGTTGCCGTGTCTGTGGTGCGCACATGCGTTTTTGTCAGTTAAGGGTGCGGTATTCGGCACGTCTGCGATGCCTTACCCTGTATTTTCATGAGCAGCAACCGAAAATGCATTATGTCAGATAATGCGCCCATTGTTTACTACCGGCCAGGCTTTACCTTCGTAGTGTAGACACAGCTTAATACTGGCAGTTGCTCTCTTCCTGCAGCATTGTGAAAGTCCACCTGAGGGCTAGATGATTGTTTGCAAGAAACAGGGCCTCCGTCAGTGGGCAATCTTGTCCCGGGCCCGAGCAGTTATGGGGGCCCGGCGGGAATTATCTCACGGCCCCAGCAGCCCACACTCAACAACATTTTTCAGGGGAGGGACGAAAAACTTAAGAAATCTAATACATTTGAATGAAGCTACCATATTTTCCAGCGTATAAGATGACTGGGTGTATAAGATGACCCCCAACTTTTCCATATAAAATATAGAGTTTGGGATATCCTCGCCGTATAAGACTACCTCTCTTCCAATGCACACCAAATAAACATTTTTATGTCTACTCTGGCTTTCAACCCATAGATCTCCAAGTCCAATCTTTTTTTTGAATTAGTCATTTACATTCCCAATTTGACACCCCTATCTGTAACCTTTCACAGTTATTAATGTTATCCAACTGACATAAATTGTATACATTTGACAATAAAATAGTTTCAATCTCCATGCAATACCAATGTCAGCCACAATAATTCTAGTGAGCACACTTGCTGTTAGTAGCAGCCAGCTACTTTCACAGACATCGGGAAGGAGGGGTCGAGGGGGATGAAGAAGATTTCTCCCTCTGCTTCTGTCGGCCAGTGTGCAGTGCGGGGAGCACAGATCCAGGGAGCAGACCCACGGACTCCCCTAGAGCAGAAGTGCCCCCCGCACCCCCCTGACAGCGGCTCCCGGCGTATAATATGACCCCCGACTTTTGTACACATGTTCCTATATGCCGGAAAATACGCTATTTCTTGTTAAAAAATCAAATGAAATTTCGTTCCAGTACAGTCTAACGAAATTGAATTTGGTTGAACGAAAATACGGTGTATACATTCGATATAGGCACAACCGATATTGAATCAAAATATCGAACATCCTGATCGAATCTATCGTCCATTGTGCAAAAATCTATACGTGTACCTTTACTTTAGCAAGACATAAAATCTGTGATTGACAATGTATAGGAACGCTCAGGGGGAGTTCAAAATCCAAGTGTGAGTAGAATTCACAAGCCAGAGAGTACAGATTTGATAAAATTTCCTTTATTATCTTTTATGTCATCTCAGCTATCAAACTCATCGAGGTGAAAAATGAGCTCAGTACAGAGAATGTACAAAAACTATAATGTGAAATCAATTCCGTCCATAGCGTAACACATGGATAAATGCATGCCTGCTCAGAGTGAATACGGAGCGATTCCTCGGGGGACCTTTACTTCAGCAGACAAATCCTCACACTTTGCTCTGTTTGGAGACGGTGGAATAGAGGAAATGAAACACTTTGTCTAGTTGGATAGCAGAGGTCCTGTAAGATTAGGTTCTGTGCCGTTGGGACAAAAGGTTAAAAAATAGGTGAAATCTGTAAAGAGCAATTTTACAAACATAATGCATTTTGTGTTCTGCAGAAAAATCATGTAAATGTATAATTTTTTGGATGTATTTATAAATTAAACAGTTTTTGGAGGTGTTAAGCTGGCCATACACCTTTAGATCTCTCTGTCAGATATCCTTTAGATCTTCCAAAAACTATGTAGTGCCGGGTCCTCTGTGATTGAACACAGGTAGACTAATTGTTTAGAAAGTCCCATATATTACATGGTTTTGGTAAAACAAAAGGAGATCTAAAGGAAATCTGACAGAGAACTCTAAAGGTGTATGGGGACCCTTAGCCCTAGGCTCCACTATCTGTTAAAATCCCTCAGTTGAACGTAGGGATTTTCACAGAGAGCACAAGCCGCACATTGATGGCAATTGGGCTATAACTGGGATGTCTCCGTAGCCCGGCAGAGCCCTGGATCCTGGAGGCATGTTGGAACCCAGCGGATCCAACAGCGGACGTGGAACCTAGGGCTGCAGAAACACATGTTAACGTATTGTGCTGATAGCATCACCACCCTCCTCCTCCTTAGCTGTATGCTCACACAGAGCTCACCAAGGTTTTGCCGCAATGGGTACCTGTGACTGGAGTGTGTTCAGCTTCCAACTGACTGCATGTGTGCAGCAAAACCTAATAGACTTGTATAGGGCAGTGGTTCCCAAACTGGGGGGGGGGGGGGG
>CM070037.1:106532579-106562269 GCA_036250615.1 Ptychadena robeensis | reverse complement strand
TCCCCTCCCGGCCCTTTAACCATATTGATTTTGGTGAGTAATATTAATAAATAAAAGGCTAGCATTATGTATATATTTAAATTTAATTAAAATATATTTAAATGAATTTTAATTCATAAGTTTAAGATAATTATTAATGGTGAATGTGTTTTAAATGACAATGATTGATACCAACAATGCTTTATAAGGTTTAAGTACTTGCCTAAACTTGATGTAGTTATAACTAAAACGTTTCATAACCCATTACCAGAATGGATAGGGACATGGTAAATGGACCCGGGCATAATGTGCACAACCTAGCGCAGCAAAGTTCTGTTATTGATAAAGGAAAATATAAAATACTTACAGTAATGGAGGCTTAACAAGGAGTAGTGATCTCTCAAGGGTAGCATTTGCCATGTGTGTTGAGCCGTGTAGATACCAGGATGACCTAACTTCCTTGTTATGGATGATATAACTTCATAGTTATGGGTGCTGTAGGGATACCACCAGAGAGGTCACACTCAGTGTTCAGTTGGATCAGTGGGATGCGTTTTGGGTGGCAGCTCTTTTTCCAATCATCATTTGTCATCAAATAGATGGTTTACAAAGGGCTGCTGTCCTCTACTGTGACATAAACACAGCAGTAGCAGCAGAGCCAGAGAAAAGAGACTCCTGTGGGCGGCTCTTCCCTCTGCCTGTGTATGTGAGCTGGGCTTATACTGTCCAGTTCACATACATGAAGCTACAGAGAGCAAATCTTTCCTCTACTACAATGTGTAAAGCCCCCCATACACGTTCTGATTATTCTCCCGACCGATTTTTCGTCCGATCCTGTCACCCGATTTTCACCTAAAATGTTATGGTCGGTCGGTCGGCTGGCACGAAAAATCGGAATTCGAATTATCACCGATCCATCAGCCTGACCCTATTTATTAACAGCAGATCGACCAAAAATTTACGGACAGGTCCGAAGCGGTCCCGATTAATCTCCCGACCCGATCGGTCGGGCAAAATTCGTACGAAAAATCGGAACGTGTATGGGGGGCTTAAGTCAGACAGGTTCCTGGCTGTCAGCTTTGTGTATGAGCTGGGCAGCGTGAGCCCCACACAGACAGAGTGTGTATATCAGCTGGGTTCAAGCTGCCCAGCTCATGTACACAACCATTTTGAGACAGGAGATTGGGAAGCTTTCACACCCAGCCTCCGCACCTCCTTTATCTCCCTCTCTGCCGGTCAGAGAATGGAGCTCTAGTTAGTGCCAGTAACCCATAGTATTTTTGGGGGGTGAGAAACTCCGCTGTATTGGTTGCGTCCTATACAATTGATTGGATATGGTATATCTAGAAGACACTCACTGGTTAGGATTGCCTGTACTGTGTATCTCATCATCTTGGGGTCTAGCATATACATGACATTCTCTATTGGGTAGTATGGAGAGTTTATACAGAGAGGAACTACAGAGCACATATATAGAGATTACAGTGCATATATGCAAGCCTTACTGAAAATTTACCTTACTGAAACCACAAGGCCAAACCCAACCCCTGAAAACCCACACCATAATCCCCTGTGTAACCCAACTTTATACATTCCGTATATACGCATGTATTAAAAAATGGGCTGTAAAAGCTCCCCTCAACTCCCACTCCAGTCAGAGTCAGGGGGCACTCACCTGTCCCAGGTCACAGAATCGGAGGCACTGGTGTTCTGTCAGACACCAGCAGCTTCCGTAAAGCTCTATTTCCAACACCTGCTGATGTAATGTAAACAAATGCCACACTGCCACACCGGGGGTTAGGTTACTGTTACTGGTGTTACTAATGGAAAATAAGTTTTCCCAATTTCCCAATAATAATAATAATAATAATAATAAAAAAGAATGTTTAAATGGATTTTTTTCATGTTTGAACATAAGAATTGCCTTCAAAACCCATCCTGTAATAACAATAAACCTGTGTTCTCTTAACTTTATTGATGATGTGGCACTAAGATTATTCCTTTTTTGTTTATTCCTAGGGGCAATGGTGCTTTCTCTATATTTTTTTCACTTAGGAAACTCCACTATCTGACTTTGCTTTTGCCACCCTCTGCTTATACTCGAGGCAATACGTTTTCGCAGTTTTTGTAGATAAAATTAGGTACCTCTGCTTATACTCGGGTCAGCTTATACTCGGGTCGGCTTATGCTCGAGTATATATGGTAATACAATGCAGTTAGTCAATTATCTTTCTCCTGCTAGCCACCAAACCCTGACTTACCCTGCCATACAGTTTCTCCAGAGAATATGTTTTAAATGCTTAGAGTCCAGTGGTGGTGCAATGAACACCAATGCATCCGACACTTTGCATTGCACTTGATGATGTAAGCCTTGCATGCTGGTGCTCGGCCATGAAGTTGTCTACACACTGTTCTTAAGCTTATCTGAACTCCATATGAAGTTTGGACGTCTGTACCTCTTGCCTGTAAAAAAAATTGGCAATTCTAGGTTATCTTTGTCCAGTTTTTGTAATTTCACATGGCTTACAATCTAAAGCGGACATACAAACGTTGATTCATTATTACATCAATGGCACTAAAGGTGACGATAATATGGAGTAATGCATACAGAAAACCCCAAAAACGTACCTGTAAGGAGTAATTTAAGAAGATCCCTCGCAGCCCCTCCTCTCTCCCTGGTTTGTTCCTCTCCGCAGTCTGAAACTCACTACAGAGATTAAAATGAATGATTGCATTAAAACGAATGATACATATTTTTCCATAGAAAACCATTATAAACACACCCAGTGGCCACTCGCAACATTGCACCATGTGTTAACCCCCGTAAGCCTTGAAAATAAAGATGGAATCTCTCATACGATTCCAGGGAACAGCAGGTAAGAATATTCTTTTACGATTGTGGAGTGCAATGCCACCATCATACCAGCTCAGATATAATCTTTAAAACTTTAGTTTTACATATATATTTTTTAGATTTTGAGTATGCATCCGCATAAATTGCTAAGTTGCCCTTGTTTCTACTTCCTTATATTACAACCAACAGTTGACCACAGCAATGGAATTTTCCGAATGGCCACAGAGGTGGCATTTAATGTGAGTACCAGTCTCTGGTGGCTGAGAGTTCACACTGTGCCTTCCTATTGGATAGGACACTCATATTACTTTTTGACCAATAGGGGTATGGGGGAAGGTATACACATTAGCCAATCACAGCTCCCTTAATATCTGCACTCCCCTTTAATACAGACAGGTATATCCTGTAGGCAAGTGATATGGTTTGCGGTGAGTATAGTCACACTTTTCAGTATGTTTTGATGTATTATATTTAACACCAACAAGCTTCATATGATTACGCTGCTTATCCATTCCCAGAGCACTGCACCGTGTCACATTCTATTCAGTTGCTGATGTGTCATCATTTCATATTTGTTTGTGTGAATATATTTAGTGGATGTGTCTTGTGTCCGCTCTGCACATCTGACTTGTATATTTCTGCTCATATGTTATCTGCTTTTTTGTTGATTTTGCTTCATTTTTTTTAATTGGCATGCTGTTCAGCCTTTGGATTCCAGGAAAACAAAGGTTTGTGCTTTCTTCACAATGATTTAGTATATACGCTATTAGTATATATTTATTTATTTTTTGGTAGTTGTATTCCTGTGTACTTATTTATTTGTTTCTGTAGGTTTAGCATATAGCGATAGCAAAGGATAACCCAAAATAACACTAACTGGATGTCTTTGTGAAACACTATGGTAGACAATAACCATTTTTTTTATAGAGTACTCTTTTCAGATTGCCAAGGAAAAAGACCAATCAGGAACCACAATGGGCCACCACAGATGTGTTACTAGTTTCAAGATCTTTCAGGACCTTTAAGGGAACAAAAGTCAATATAACAAGTGTTAAACTGTAAATAAACAATTGATCACTGCAGCTCAAAAGATAAGTCACATCACATATACATTAACCTCCCTAGCGATTGAGACGAACCCAGTTCACCGCGAACTGGGATCGTCAAGACTAAAGACCGCCACACATGCATCGAGCAGCGGTTTTGCCGCCAACCGATGTGCGTGCACACTCGCGGCCGTAAGTTGCCAGCAAAATCGGCCACCGATCGGGGGTGCCCACATGGGGCAACAGATCCCTGTCGCCCAAAAGCTCGGTTGGCCAGAGAATGGACATGTCCGATATTCTCTGGCTGATGCCATTAGTTTCAATGGAGACTGGCGTCCTTATTGAAACTAAAATCACACTGCACTCCATCGCTGATCTAACCTGTGATCCTGAGAGCAATTCTCTTTCCAGCCACCGATTGGTTCTGGGACCCCTCCCCTTCTGCATCATCTGTAATGCCGAAGGGGCAGGGGCCATAGATTTGTTAATATGTTAATGGAAGGGTGTTGGTTTCCCTGCCCACATCGCAGGCATCATCAATGGTGCCGGTAATGTGTAGAGGGGAGAAGGGAGGGCAGGAAATTCAAGCAGCGTACTGTGTACTCTGCTGCAATCACCTGTACTGCACCATTTTTAACAAGCACTAGGGAGGTTAACAAACAGGTTTTCAACATATAGCTGAGGGGGTTTGTGGGTTCCAAGATCTGCTCTTTTCATGTGAGCCCATAAAAGCCACTTACAACCTTAACATGAAAGATACCTATAGGGCATGGACAATAAATCCCTTATTCCCATATACATAAAATTTTAACCCTGAAGAAGCCCAGCCAGGGCGAAACGCGCCAGCCATTGGGACTTGGGTTTTTTATGTTAAGATTGTTAATATGCTGGAATTAAAATGTCTGCAATACTCAGATTGGTTAGAACCGCAGCTGGCAACCTTTTGTGGCTAAAGGCTATTGCACATTGGACCACACTGGAGATCTTGGCTCTCCTCACTTACATCAGCCGTCCCCCCAGCGCACACATTGGAAGGATGAGAGAGTTGACAAGATCCTTTGTGTGAATCCTTTCTCTAGCACCTCCCTCATCCTGCGCCCCACCCCCTACAATTGGCGTTTCTCCGCTGCCTTGTCCTGGTCCGTACACCCCCAGCCCACAGTCTGGAAGGGAGGAGAGCAGCCCAGATCTCTCACAGCTGTTTCTCCAGCCCTGATCTTGGCTTCTCTCCCGTCTGAACTGGTGGCAGGGGCATGCGAGCTGAGCCAGCGCAAATCGGGTCAAGAGCCATAGGTTGCTGACCCCTGTGTTAGAACCTTAAGTTGTGACCTGCTTTTAACATTTACCTTATAAAAAAACTTTAAATAATGTCCCTAAAGATTTAAATTTAACTTTGAAGTAACTAGTCTGGTTATTAAAAAAACAAAAAAAACTGTTAGGTACATGTACCTACAAGACCGTTTTTATTGCACGCTATATGAGTTTTTACAGCTGACTCCACAAATATTTCAACATGTTTCCTATAAACTGTCAGTGGGCTTTACTTACTGATTTTGCAATTAACTTTGCAATGGTAGCAGACCAGCATTTAAGGGTGTAATAACCACTGTTCTTTGAAACGGCCGTCCTCCCTCAATCTCATTTTGTTGTCAAATTCTGTCTCTGGATTTGTTGCCATCTTATCATCCAAAAATACAGCATTAGCACCTCAAAAAGCATTATTTAGCTTATATAATTATCTGTCTAATAACATGGGATACTGGTAAAACCACAATCCTTTATATCAGATACAGTTTCTACATTTTTCCAATACACTCATTTATTACCCTAATATTCTTACCCTAAAAATAAAAATCTAAAAATATTATTTTAGTACTCTTATAATCTAATATAGAGAGTATAGTAAAGCTCTATTCAAATTAATAAAACAGAGAAGCCTATTGAACATCAGTAACGCAATCGGCTAATCAATGGTGTGTATTCCTCTGGGAACATTTACACATGGGGTCATTTCAGACATAGATTAGGGCCAATAGCAAAATGTTCATGGGATTAGCGTGTCCCTTCAAAACAAGGGTACTTCATAGGTCCCCTTTAGGTTCCATAAACAATTTTAGTAGTGACATGCTCTTAAAGTCTTCATTTGGCCACACACAGGTTCTATCGATGGCGTCACACTGTGCGCATTTATGGCCATCGTTCACAAGGATCATCTATTCCGGCCACCCTGCCTTCGAGTTAGGTCAATGGATCTCGCTCAAAGACAGCTTGATCGAACAGGGAACCAATATGTGCGACCATCCCTATCCAAAGCATCGAACGGGAATCTGTTGCACAAAGATTTCCGTTCAATCAATGAACACTCGAGCACAGTGTGGTGACGTCACCACAGTGCGCTCAAGGGGGTCATCGATTCGACTTGTGTATGGCCACCTTAAGAAGTAAACCCATCATGAGAAAAGACGTAGAAAGCCAGCCATAGACGTTATTATTTAGCTGGCGATTTTCACACGGTTGCCGTGCTTGTTCGTGGCGATTGATCCTGAGGGAATCGCAGCTGCCCACATGAAGCGATGGATCCAGATCATTCAAAAAAAGCTATCGTACAGGGAAAGGACATGTCCATTTTTCCCTGGTCGATCACAATAACCATCCAAAGTATTGAATAGTCATTTATGTACACATCTATTCACATGACATCAGCACGTCCCACTCCAGCGTCCGCCGATCTAACGTGAATCTAGACGTCTATGGCAGGCTGAACTGATATTGGTGACTTCCATCTTAAGATTCCCTTTGTCTGGCTGTTGACCACAGTCTTCAGTTCTTACCTAGAAATGTGATTTTTATGTTCTTCACATGGCAGATTTCATTCAACAAACAAGTCCATCCACAAAAATATATGAAACCATACTTATATACACTTTTATCGCTGAGCATACTGTGTTTCTGCGGTTATCCATTGCTGAATGTTATCATAGTATATCACTGGTTGTCTTTAGGTTGATGGGATTTATTAGTAAAGGATTCCGACTTTGGCATTGTTTGGCTTTCTTACATACTTCATATTTGCTGATTTGTGCTCCACCTTTCTGTTTCAGCATTTGCATTTGACCATCCAGGCCCTTCAAGATGAACTGCGAACTCAGAGGGACCTCAACCACCTTCTTCAGCAAGAAGGAAACCGCGGTGCAGAGCATTTCACCATAGAACTCACTGAAGAAAACTTCAGAAGGCTGCAGGCAGAACATGACCGGCAAGCCAAGGAACTTTTCTTACTTAGGAAAACACTAGAGGAGATGGAGCTGAGGATAGAAACACAAAAACAGACACTAAGTGCCCGTGATGAGTCCATCAAAAAGCTTCTGGAGATGCTGCAAAGTAAGGGCTTGCCCTCAAAAGGCATGGAGGAGGAGAATGAGAAAACCAGAAGAATGGTGGAAGCAGAGTCGCAACTTAATCATTTGGAAGTGATTCTCGACCAAAAGGACAAAGAAAATATTCATCTGAGAGAGGTAGGTTGGTGGGCCAGCATATTATGTTATAGGGATGTGAAACATTTTGTCAAGTAGCTTATCCCCTGTTCAAGAATAACTTATATTGTGGTTTTATTCCTTTATTCATAAGGGGTATGAGGGGTACAAGGCCACACGTGACACATGTGTGGGGTGGCATGATTGTTAGGGCACATGGTCATATGGAGGATATGTTAAAGGCTTTAAAGTCTATTCCTAAATTTTCAGGCTTATATGCTGACCTACGCAGTTTTGTTTATTATTTTATTATTAGTATTAACTTTTATTTATAAAGAGCCATCATATTGCTAATCAATGTGCAATAAAAAAAGATAAAGGACAAAAAAGCTTACATGCGTGTACATGGTATGATACAGGAGGAAAAAAGAACTCTCCCCAAATCAAGCAAGTTTACGTCTGTTATAAGATAAAGGGTTTTAAATTGTGCTTTCAGACAAGTCAACACCTCGTCAGGCCTCCAAACAATCGCACCTGCTCAACAACTAAGCATCAGGGGGCCCTGTGCAATAACTGCACATAGGGCCCCCTAAAAGCTACAAACAGCCCTGGTCACTCCTGGACACAAGGAAACCCAGTTCTTCCTAATAATGGAGTTTATCTCCAGGAACTTCTTCATTTCTATGTGAATTGTATTCATTTGTATGTAGGAAATGAATTTCCTGGCCTCACTTGCCTTTTACTGTAAATGTTCAAATCAATATTCTCCAATATCATTAAGCTATTATAGCATCTCTCTATGACAGCTCTGTAGAATCAATGTTACATTTGTTTGCTCTGCTATTCAGAGGAAGAAAGGGAAGTGAGTTTTAAGTATAATTACTGCGCAAACGTCAATGAAAATGATGGTAACAGAAAAAATATAACAAAAGAAACATTTCATTAAGTGAGTCATTTAAAAAAAATGGCCGTTTTTTTTATAAGTGGTACGTTTAAACAGATACCATAAGAAGATGATTTAAAGCTCATAGTTACCCCATGCCAACTGGAAAATATTTGTTTATTTTTTGTATTATATAGTTTAAGCTTTTAACTCTGCCCTCACATGGAGCTTGTTTTTGCTGCATTCTCTGTGTAGCAGAAAATGGAGATCGAACTAATCTGATGGTATACTGCTGTGCTATTCATACTCAGTGCAGCTCGCAAAATCACAATGCATTCTGAATAGTCAGCAGACCTTCTTATAACCTTAAACTGTTCTGCTGTGTCACCAAATCAGAGCATTGCAGATGCATAACATATGCAATTATATCTCATCAGTAACAAGGGGTTGGGAGATGTACAATTTGGTGGGCCCAATCATAGGAAGCAGGGGTTCCTAAACTATGGCCTCAAAGTACTCAGCATTCCCACCCATGGGTGCCCAGCATCGCACTCCCGGTACCCAATCTGCAGCTTCGGTCGGCAGTGAAAACATACCCTTAAACCTTCACCTAAAATAGATATCCTTTTAGTAAATGGTAAAGTGGTAATTAAACCCTCATGCAAACCATAATTATTTTAATCTCCAATTAATATTTAACCTCCTGGGTGGTTAAACCCATGATCGCTGATAAAACTGCGCCTGTGCCGGGATCGGGCAGAAATGGCGCCTCTCAGTGTGCCTGCGACTCTGTAGAAGAGCCGCAGACACACTGAGCCTTCAGGCCCGTGTCTTCCGTGTCATCTGTGACACCGAAGGGGGTGGCGCCATAGACCTCCATGTTAATGGAGGGGGCGCTGCTCTCCTCCCCACACACCGCTGGCGTCTATTTGACACCGGCGGTGTGTAGAGGGCTGGGTGGAGAGCCGGCCATCACGAAAAGCCGTTTCCCCCGCAATCGCGGCGGAGAGTGTACTCAATTGCGGGGAAAACGGCTTTTCGTGCCATTTAAAATGGTGCGAAAAGCCCGTAACGCCAAGAGGGTTAAGAGATAAAATAATATTTTTCCCCTTTATTATTGTTATTCTATGTCCCCCTGCCACTGCTCCCCCAACATTCCTGTTCAGGGATTGCACCCTCCTGTCTATTCCAAGCCTCCGTCCCTGGATTACATATGCCATTAATGCTTGTGTAAATTACCTGCTGCACATACAAACTAAAAATCGTAAAATCGTCCTCTGGGTATTGGCAGTAGCCACCACAATACAGAAAGTGCTAGGTACATATATCAAGGCTTTAGAATCAATCCAGGGCAAGGAAACACATTAAAGTAATACAAGTGTAAGTGTAATATACAAGTGTAGTGTAAGTGTAAGTGTATACACATGTTACATGAGTTTGTATTCTTACATATGAGTCATGAAAACTACTTTGGCCTTACCCAGTGCCCACTAGGGAAGTTATTCAATGCCACAAGCACAGTGCTTCATATTTGCTTTTTCTCCTTTATGTTCCTCTGCCTATATCAGAACCTCCCCCTGGTGTCTCAGTTTTGTAAATTCCCTATTTTGTCACCAATATTTGTGTTGTCCTTAACGTATGATCTTTTTTCTCTCTCTCTTTCTGTTCAAATAAACATAAGATCCTTCTGCATAACTGTGGGGAGGATTTCAAGGAATACAGGTCTTTTTATCATGTGGAAATCTAATACAGATGTTGGGCCCTAAAATATTTTTTTAACGTCCTGACCACACATGGTTTACCCTAGGAACCACCAAGTCATTTTATTATCGCTATCAAAAGACCTGCCTAAGGCAAAGTGCTGAACTTCCTATTTGAATAAGAGTTAAAAAGTCACGGAGCTCTTCAGACATTTTTGGGGAACCGGTGATAGTTGTTAGAAGGCCAAGTTCCTGTTAAGCTAGCCATACACGGCACGGATTCCCTGGCTGATCGATTCACCATCCGATCGATTCTGGCGATTCCGCCGGGATCCTCAGGTGTGATCGATTGGCCAATTAAGGAATCCGATCGCTGCATACCACCTTGTCCTGCCGGATCCGTGTCCGATTGATCACCTCCCGGAATGCAACTCCCGCTGATCTGGGCAGAATCGGACCCGAAAGACCAACATGTTGGTTCTCTGGCGGATCCGATTCTGAGCCCCCGATCGGTCGGACCCGATCGGACGGACAAGGTGGGCTGCATGGGATTCCGGCCCGATCGTTTCGCGTGCACGCGCCCGGAATCGATCGGGCCGGAATCCGGTGCGAATCCGACCCGTGTATGGCAGCCTTTAGAAGAATCTATTGCCACTGTTGTATTAGCCTCTTTTAAAAGTTAGCCAATTTTTTTGTTCAATTGACTGCAACGATCGACCGGTAAGGTTGATCGATCAGGAATTTATTCCTGTCCACCTGGTTCGATCGACCAAATGAAAATCCATATACTGTAGAAGAAGAGATCAAACAGAATGCGAATTGGACATGTGGTGTTTTTTTGGGTCTATTGCTCAGAGATTGATGTATCATTAGTGGTGATCCTCGATCCCTTTCTGAACGATCGGATTAGGCAAGTATATAGATGCACTTCAAATACACCCACCCTGGCATAATTGCTGATCTAATGAAATCAAGGACCTGCGATTGTTTCTGAGGAGAGATTGATCTATTAAGCAAGGTGGTGTGCACTTTAATAGCTTTGTGATTAATCTGCGATTATTATGTTCCGATTGTATTGAGAAACGCCCTCTCCTCCATCCTCTACCGGCACTTAAATTTTCTTCTTTTATGACTACATATTGCTTGATGTCACGCTCTCTTTTTCTTTAAAAAGTGCGAGGTTCCCTGTGTGTACCATTTCACCACACCTAGGATTTTTCCAACATCCTAGATCAGTTATAAATATGGAGAAATAATTGTGCCTGTATTATCTATAATTCACCTGTCTGGGTGAAGTAGAAATGATTTTCAGGTAAAAGAGAAATGTGAGTTAAAAATAAACTCCTGTTCCGCTAAAATGAACTTTGATTTTGTCACAGAACCCCGTAGGACCAGGGAATCTGTGCCTGTTACTTTTACTGTGCCTGCTTCCTGCTCTGTCCCATACTCCTCCCCTTTGCTTCAGAGAACTACAGGGTTCAGCAGAAGAGCTCCCTCTGCTGGATGCTAGCTGTATTCCCTATCTTGCCAGGTGCCCCTCCCTATAACCCTATTTAAGGAAGTCTCAGGCAACAGGAAATTGCCTGAGCAAGAAGGTTTCCTTTGTCTTTGCCTCCAGGTTCTGTTGTTTATGAAATGTACTCTCGGACTCCCCGGCTTTTGACCTTTGGCTTGTTCTATAGATGTTATACTCACATGAAGGCAGCAAAACAGCTTCTAAAGCTGTCCAAACCAAAAAAAAAAAAACATTTGACCATTTGTAACAAAGTTAATTTGCTTTCTCTACTACTGTATATACTTGAGCATAAGCTAAATTGTTGACCAGTAGTGTGCTGAAATAATGACATTAATATACTATTAATAATTTAGAGGTGAATATTGTGGAATTATTGATCTAGCACATGTAGCTGAAAGGGGACCTACCATCTCACTGGACACTTTACATTCAGCAGCACTGCCGATTATTAGACAATAGAAAATGTTCCTTACAGCAGGAGAGGCGATTTTCGGGCTCTCCCCTCCCACTGCGTGACGTACCGGCTGCGGGCAGGTTGTAAACACTCACAGCAGGAGCATCTGGGATAAAGTGCGTAGTCTTGTGTGACTTGGAATGCAGCTTCACATCTGCAGAATCTAACGTGATGTAATCGAAACCCCATCTAGTGGCCATTTTATAGAATTACAGTTCCATAGTCAAAATTAAGAATTTCTAAAGTGTGGGCGGAATTGCTTCTCTCTGCCCTTAATTAATATGATTTCTCCAGGAATGAGGAAGTGAGGTAGGTAGTTAAATTTTTTTATTCTGTAGCATTTGTCACGGATGTATACTGCTGACAGGTGAGTATTATGTCAATGTAATGTATGTGGTTTTTTTATCCTGAGTATAGAACCACTTTAAGTTTAAATCAAGTCAAAAATTTTTAAGTTGAGTTGAGTACTGGTTGAGTAGATTTACCTCTTTTATGCAAAGCACATTCCTTGCCTCGTGTTTCATATAACATCATTGCTCCAGAGCCAGGGCTGACTTGCTCAGGGAAATGCTTTATCAACACCAGGCTGTTGTAAAGCATCATTGAGATCTCCGTAGACATGTGTGACCTGGAGTGTTGGGTTTATTACATTATTCATTTTTTTTTTTTATTTGAGTGTTATTCTTGGCTTGTAATAATCAATTGTATTTGATATTAGGCCGAACAAGATATTAATGTGATTTTTTTCTGCATCCAGATGAATTAATCTTCCACCTATCATTTTCAGCAACTTGTGAGATGGAAATATTACAGAAAATTTTTTTTGGTTCAGTTTCATCCAAGTTTATATTAGTCCGGTTATCTATAAAATCAGTTGCAGATTACACTGGGCACGCATGCCTGAAGATAGTTATAAGAGGTATTCACAGTTTTCATTGTTCTAAAATGTATTATTATTATCATTTATTTGTATAGCGCCAACATATTACGCAGCGCTGTACATTATATAAGAGTTGAAATGCAACACAAGATAACACACAGGTACAGGTTATGATTAGAGATGGTCAAATTTTTCGACTTGCTGAATTTGTGAGCTGATTGCAAAGCCTCTGAACATGGTATCATCACCAAAATTGCTGGAGATGTAAAGAAGGGTTGTGGGAACATTTAAAAAAAAAGTTTTTGCATAAATTAAGGTCAAAATTAATGTCGAAATTCTGATTTTTGAAATTTTGACTTGACTTTGAACTTTTTTTGTGGAAAAACTATTTGTGTTAGAGACATACTTTTTTGTAGTATACTCCCAACCCTTCTGTACATCTTTAGCAAGTTTGGTGATGATACCATGTTCAGGGGCTTTGAATTTAACTTGTAATAGTTGAAATCGTCAAATTGTAAAAAAATATTATAGACCATCTCTAGTTATGACACAGGAGGAGTTGAGGACCCTTTCCAATAGTAATGTATTAAGATTACGATTCATCTGTCTCCTTTCATTGGCATATTGGCTTTTTTTGGTTGGAGCCTGGTGTAGACATTGCTTCCTTCTGTCCCCATCCCTTAATTCTGCAGAAAAAAACACTTTTAAACATTGGAGATAGCACACCCCTTCTCTAGCAGCATCTCGTTTTTTTGTAATACAAAATTCCTGACATCCTTCCACACTACACACTTTCCAAAAGCAGTAAAGGAAATATAAACACAGTGCTATTTAATCTTTTCATATTACCTAGCTGCTCTGGCCCCCTTGCTCATCCCCGGCATCATTAATGACAATGGGGATGTGATGACCCATGGTTGCCTATGCCTGTATCACATAATTACATCACAGGCATATGTGAGGGCACCTCCTCCTTGGCATCATTGACATCCAGGAAGAAGAGACAAGAACTGTTGCTGTAACACAATGCCTTCCATCCTGGAGCAGTTAGGCTACCCCCAGTATAGCTTGGGGTTTCCAATACTGTATATACTCATGTATAAGCCGACTTTTTCAGCCAAAAAAGATCCGGGTTAGGGGACCAAGCCCGTAAACCCACCCCTAGGTGGGGTAAATATAGATTGTAAAGAGGTAAATCTGCATTATAATCAATATAGCCAGAGGTGCACATAACTTTTTTAGTGAGCTCCTCAGATGAGTACAAGGACATGGTGTTTGGTACTCACCCCATATGTATGTGGTCTTCCTCACTGTCCTCTGCATCAGCTTTCTGCATGGTAGATTCTGCTGCAGATGGACCTGATTGAGCCTCCCATTAGCTCTCTCCATCCACAGGTCACCAGCTGGCTTTGGGTCAAATGTATTTTCCACAGTACAACGCATTTGAACCCCCAGATCTCATACCTTAGCAGTACAACCCTGAAATTTTCTGGCTTAGTAACTAACCCCTGAGACTACCTGCAGTCCAAATGTCATCCTTTCATAGTCATATTCCAGCTGTCACACAGTGCTTTCCTCTTGTCAGCTTTTATCCTTACATATGTCTACTCCGACTTTTATCCCTCAGATCTCCAACACCCTTAGAAGTCCAATTTTTTGGGGGATTATTAATTTACATTTCCAATGTCACACCCCTAACTCCAACCTTTCATAGTTATTCATGTTTCCCTGCAGTTATCCAAGTGACATGAATTGTATACATGTAACATTTAGCTGCGGCCGCCCAGACACGGAGCGCCTCCAAGTTGTTAGTACGCATATGAGCTTTGTAACAATAATGCAGGCATGCAGAGCTAGTTTTTGGCTCCTTTTGAGTACCAGAACACCGCTTATGTGCACTCCTGGATATAGTCTTAACTATACCATACTCACTACCCAAATAATCACCCCCTTACGGGGTTAGAATTTCTGTTAATGTTTCCAATGCCTATTGATGTTTTTAGAGGCTTGGAGTCCTGTACTTTAGCTGTAATACCCTCTCCCATCCCAATTTCAGCAGTTAGTGTAGCCTCGGTGTCTACTCCTCTCACATGCAGCTTCATTTTAATTCCACTCAGCATGGAGCCTTACAAATACTAGCTACTGTGTTTCTTAAGTTGGTGGCAAATTTGCGTCTTTCTTTTATACAGCTGAATTATTTAAGGTTCCGAAACAAACTGAAATACCTCTCTGTTGATTTTATTTTTTTAATAAGCTCAAAGCAGCCCCTCTCACTTTCGTCTGGTAATTTTCCTTTGAACATTGTAAGCCCTGACGCCAGCTCGGTGCCTTTAAACCGCCTTGTTAAGGAAACGTACAAAATAAAGATTTAATTTATGTGTCTTTTCCATTTGTACATGTTTCATTACTTTGATCGGTGTGTACTCAGATATGCCTGGCTTGCCTGAGATGCTCAATTGACTTCTGGCGACTTTACTCATGACTGTGTATTGTGCTCTGAATTATTATTGTATTTTTGCCTTCCTTGGTGTTTATAAAGTTTCTTTTGTTCCATTAACACATTTTGTGTGCCCATTTCACTAGCTTTGTATCTTTAAAGTGGGATTAGGATCTCGGCAGGCCCTCTAAGTTTTAAAAGCCGCCATAATTACAGTGCCCTGGAGTATCATAATGAAGTTAATGAATGCTCTGCAGACATGCTCTTTCGATGCCCCATTGTGCTCCATCCGGGGTAATTGGCTACTTCATGTTTACTGTACCTTTTAAAGAATCATACAATCTGGTGTAATGAGGTGGGAATAAATTAAAAGCAAAAGTGGGATATGTCTAAGAGGCTTTTCATAATTACTGCATTAAACATAATGCTTTCTTCGATCCTATCCTTGTAGCAGACTTTATTGATCTTCTTAAGGGAAGATTATTTACATGTTTGACAATTTAAATTCATTTCTGCAACTGCTGCATCAAGGCTTTTAAATACAGGACCATTCATAAAAGTCCTTGTATCGATTCGCTGTCTGTATAAGTGAGTAAGTGCATGGTGTGGGCACCATGGTATGTTGTTCCAGTACCGTACAATAGGCTGGCCACAAATCGTTTATAATGCACAGTCAAATATATTGACAGGATACTGATTTGAGATTCATTACAGGAAATAAAGGAATGCTTAGTGTACGTGGACAAACATAAAGGGTTTTCGCTGCCTGTTACTAATTAAAGTAAGAGTAAATACCGTATATACTCGTATATAAACCGAGTTTTTTAGCCCCAATAATTTGCTACAAAAAAAACCTCAGCTTGTACTCGAGTGAGAGTCAGGGTCCCACCGGGTGTTCGATGGTCGCTGGTTTGCAGGCGCCAGCAGCCTCTGTGAATGCTCTGATATGTTTCCGAGATAGGCTGGTAAAATGTAAGCAAACTTGGACATCAGCGCCATCTAGTGGACTATTTGTTGAGCGTGTGGCACTAAGATCTACCTATTTCATTTATTGCTTTGGGCAATGGTGCTACCTCTATATTTTTTTTATTTAGAAAGCTCCACTATCTGACTTTGCATTTCCCACCCTCGGCTTATACTCGAGTCAGTACGCTTTCACCATTTATTGTAGATAAAATTAGGTGCATTGGCTCAATATGGGTCAGTATATATGTTACCTATCATGGCTTTTACTGTGAAACACAACTGAGGTTCTCTGTTCGCCCCAACTGTCCTTGTTACAATTCTCTCTTATAACCATTTGTCTAGTATGAAGATGGTACATTTTGTTTTTATTTCACTAGCTGATTTTGGTCAGATATAGAGAAGGGTCTTGGGAAAAAAGCACTGCAAAAAATACAGCCTTTTAACCGCTTGGGGTTAATGTTGGCTGGGGGGGGGGGGGGGTTTGGAGACAAGAAGGATAGCAAGGATATGTTGTTTGGGTGGGGCAGAGGATGAAGCAGAGACAAGAGCAGGAGTGGGCCTGAAAGGGTTGTCCAGTATAGGTGTGTTTAATATAAAAATATATAGGTGTCTTTAATATGAAAAAAATAATAAATAAAGGCTTTTGATAGTAAACATATTATTGCAGGCAAACTATGGCCATTAGGAGGAGACCCAAACAATAATTTTTTAGGCATTATCTCCACTTATGGCAGGGAATGAGCTGAGGGGAGCCAGAGTGTCTTGACACAAGATGGCAAAGGGCCGAATTAATAAACTAAATGGGCCAGTTTTGACCCTCTGCCATGTCTGGGCTAGAGCAAGGAGCCGCACAGGAGATCTCAGCTGCTTTCTCATGCTTCTAGCATGGGGCAGGAGTTCTGTAAAGCTGCATTCACATGTATACGTACCCTGCACCCTGCCCCCCATTGTTCAGGTTCCTGCACACAATGTCAGGCAGAAGCCCTTTAAACAACCAGGGGGCGCCTCATGGTGTCTGGGCATAGGGTATGTGTTTGCCTCCTAAGGGAGGATAGCTGCCAAGATCTCCGGTGTAGCTCCTTGCTCTGACGTCCCGTTCCCCCTCCTCCTTTCTCAGCGCTATACCTTCAAAAGTTTGTTTGACTGCTGTGCTTGAGCAAAACATTTTTATAATTTGAGAAGACCCTTCTCTACATCTCCAGCACGTTTGGTGATGATACCATGTTCAAGGGCTCACTAGTAGAAATTGTGCGACCATTTCTATGACAAGAATATTATTTGGTTATCCATTCTCACACTGTATAATCTGTGGCCAAATTTGCCTGGACTGACAACAATCTCTGCCATCTGCAGTGTATAGATGCAGCTTCATTTTCATCTTCTGAATCATGGACAACCATCTAGGATGAAGGTCAAATGGACAGTTATAAGTCAGTCTATGATGGTGCATAGTCCTGGCAGTTCTTCGGTTCTGTTTTCTTTCTTTTTGTTTTTACTGATATTTGTTTCTCCATTTCCATCTACATGTAGAGTCATTCTCCTTATGTCCTCAGTCACTACCAGAAGGGTCATGACCAAGCTTGCTCATATATCAGTAGCCATTAGCAGGTATCTTGACGGGTCAGACTACATTTTGAGGGGTGGTTTTTATCATTATATAGTGTACAAATTACCCCATTTATTGTTCTCATACGAACAGTTCTGACCAATATATATTTGTCTTGACCTCACAATGCCTCAAGTGACCATTATCCCCCATTATTTAGTGCCTTATGCTTTGGTACTGTGACAGAATGATGGTCTCTCAGTGGTCCATGTGCGGCAGTGAAGGGGTCTGCTGGTGTGTCCGGGAGGGAGTCTAGACTAGTGTTGGGGAGCGACAGTAGGTTGCTGCCCAGTTTTGATATGTTTTTGGTTACAGGGATCTGGACAATAGAGTGGGGATGGAACTGGGTGGGCCTTCCCACCAAGATACACCTGCTGGACCCTAAGGAGCTGGGACCAGTCAGTCATGGCTTCCTGATGAGGTGGGGAGACACTGTGCTACCTGAGCAGGGAATACCAGGGGGCACACAGGGAGTGTGTAGCCCCGGCTGGGGACGTCTAGGTGCCAGGCTGTGATAGCTTGTCCCTGAGCTAAGGGGAAGAGCCTGTGTTGGACTTTGTGCAAGCCAGGAGGCTTGGTATTTGCAAATACATTTGTGTTGTGGATTAACCCCTGCATCATTTCTGTTGGGACTTATTGAATAAATACCGACAGGAGCCCTAAAGAGAACCTGTCGTATGGTTTGCCGTGATTGCGAGTACACCACTGAGGCTGATTCCCCACAGTACCTATTTAGCTCATTTTTGACTGGCCTATCTCTTGGTTTCTTTGCTTCGGCATTCTCTAGATTTCTGGGCTGTACTGAAGCTACTTGTGAAGCTTGTGCCCCATGGCCAACCTCTAAAGATCTGTGTTTGAAAGGTGTTGAATGATTATCCATGACATCCCTTTTAATGAAATACATATAGCATGACCTGTAAATGCCTATATGTAAAAGTAAAATGTTGTATATATTTTCGATTATAAGCTGAGACTAGGTACCTTTTTTTTACCAACAATTCTGTAAAAACATGACTCGGATATAAGTCGGGGGGATGCAGCAGATAAGGCACAGAAACACACAGCAAATTCACATTTGTTTTGAGATGTTATTTCAACTATCTGATTTGTAAGTTAATTAAAAAACCCAATGAACAGGGTATCATAACTAAAATGTCTGCCAGTTGCATAGATGTGTTGTGGGAACATTGGAAAGAAAATTGCCTTAGGTTATGCATAAATTAGGCTCAACATAAGTAAGCTTTATCCATTTTATACCATGTTCAGTGGCTTTTTAATTCACTGACAAAGTTCACCTGCGCAATGCCTCGATTTTAATTTCTTGATTTAAGTATAAGCAGAACTTTAGTTTTTGAGCACATTTCAGGTGCTGAAAATTTTGACTTATATTCCATCATATACAGTTAATATGACTATGTCTTCTCTCTCCAGTACATAAAACACAAAAATAGAGGTACAGCGCAGGCTTAGCAGGGGCTGATCTACAATATGGCCATGTGTCTTCAGCCACATGGATACCAGGCTGACGTCACTTCCTGTTTACAGATTATATCACTTCTAAAGGCCCCCATACACGTGTCGGATTCCCACCGGATTCCAGCACGATCGATTCCAGGCGCGTGCACGCGAAACGATCGTGCCGGAATCGCATGCAGCCCACCTTGTCCAATCGATCAGGTCCGATCGTTCAGGGGCCCAGAATCGGATCTGACAGAGAACCAACATGTTGGTTCCATCAGATTGATTCTGCCCAGATCAGGGGGAGTTGCCATTTGTGAGGTGGACAATCGGACACGGAATCGTCCCGGAATCCGTTTGACAAGGTGGTATGCAGCGATGGATACTCTTAATTGGCCGATTGATCACACCTGCGATTCCCGGCAGAATCGCCGGAATCGATCGGGTGAGTGATCAATTGGCCATGGAATCCGACACGTGTATGGCTAGCTTTAGTTACAGGTGCCGTAGGGTTCAGTAGGATCAATGGGAGCGTCAGCACTTTCTCAACTGATGACAATTACTGATGGTAATTGATATTCGACTACCAAACAATATTTGCAACTGCACCACATAGTGATGTGGTTGCTGGGCAGATAGACGGTGTCAGACGCCACGTTTAAGACTGAATTTAGCCTTACAAGTTTCCTCCTGATGAGTTGACTGATGTCTTGGCTTACACAATGTCTTTTTACAACAGTTCAAGGAATAACTATGATGACAATGAAAATATATCGTTGGAGAAATTTGACCGATACTTTTTGTGTTCTCAATAGTTTATTAGCACATGTGGAGAACATTTCAAGGAAGCAATTGTTCTGCTATTTCAAGGAAGTAGATAACATCTTAAAGACACAAAGCATAAGCATGAAAATAACTCCTATTTGGGCAAGTAACCAGGGAGTCATGAATTAGCAACAATAATAAGTGTATTTACTTCGGTATTGAAACCAATTTCTTAGACCATTTAGCATAACTGAACACCCCTTTTGTGGGTAGACCGGTGTCATCCAAAGTCAATGATTGTGTAAACAGGGGTTAGAAGAAGTCAGATAAAGAAGACTAAAGGCAGGGATACACAGCTTAATATTTCAGCCGGGCATTCAGTGATCCCTTTGAAGGAGGTCAGGATCCTTTGCCAACTGTTTCATACAATTAAGTCCATTTCCACACAATTACCATTTTGGCACCAGGGAAAAAATAGATTAATTGTTGTCACACAGTCCAGTAAGCAATTAAGCCTGCTGCAGGGTATAACCATTATCCATGGTATACACCTACAAAAATCTGGAGCATAAAGTGTTCCAATACAGGTTCAGGAGCTTCTTTTGGTCAGATGGCAATGCTTGCCTTGGCTAGATCTTCAACGTCCTTCTATACACACACCACAGAGAGTGAAAGCATTTCAGCTGCCTCGGAAACACAGGGGGCGTGGCAGCAATGACTCCAGTGCTGAGCCTATCAGCTTCCTGCTACCTGACACGCCCCCCCCCCATACTTGCAGTCACAAAGCTCTGTCAATCTGTCCCATCTGTAGTCCGCAGATGCGATTTAGAGGGACAAAACAGGTACGCAGAGTGGGTTTTTATACCCATATGCGTACCAGCGGACCAGTTATGTGTACCCCTGTGTATAGTGTACCAGCCCTTACTAGAGCACTCCTGCCTCCAGTATATTGGTCCAATTGTAATGAAAATACAGGTGTGAACTAATATTGCCCTTTAAAATAATCTTCTCAACTGATAAAGCTAGCCGTTTCCCCATTGGGCATTTGTATTTGTTACAGAATGAAAATATTATCTCTTGGGTATTTTTAATATTGTCAAAACAGGAATCTTATACTATACATTGCTTTTCCTTTAATAGCTTAAAGACGTGACCCATGAAGTCTTCATGAAGTCACCCTGATAGCCTCATCTTTCAAGGCAACAAGATTCCACATGCTGCCTGTCACTCTGCATCAGCGTAATGACAGACACGGCAGTCAGGATGCTCTTAGATCTGCCCTCTTCAATGTCAAACTGATCTGAATGAAATGCAGAAATAAATGCAGTAAATCTGTTTATAAAACCCAGCATTCCCTTCACTTCTCCTGTGCCACACAGTGACAGCCATGTTTTGATAAATGATCCACATATTTGGCTATCCTGTTTGCATGAGGCTTGAACTTAATCCCTTTTCAGTTTCTAATTTTGCTTTCTACACCACAGCATTTTAATTTAAATAGCAAAACCGTGCCTGAGGTTAAAGTTCATAAATGTATGTGAACTGTATATTTAAATGTATAACTCAAGTATAAGTTACCTTTAGGTATACAGTACAGCTTTTTTTACAGACTTGTTTGTATTTCTAAATGCATGACTGTGTTACCGTTTTGGACTATAAGACGCACCCAGTTTTTAGGGCAGGAAAACCAGAAAAAAAAAGATTTTATACGTTTTCACATCAATTTGGTTAATGCAATGAATTCAATGAATGCAATATTCAATTCAGCCAGTAGGTGTCACTAGCAGCAGTACACTCTCAGCACAACGTCATTATCCACACTGATCAGGAGGAGGGGGGCCGAGCTGCACAGTCTACTACTCTCCTCTACTCTCCTCTCCAGCTGGCTGTTACTGTGTTCGTGGGAGCTGCAGAGTGATTCCAGTTTCCACGGAGGGAGGGATAGATGGTTGTTCATCTATCCCTCTCTTTATTGCTTATACCAGCAGTGCTTTGAGCTCAGCTGGCATAGGCAATTATACAGTACAGATGGGAGAGCCGGACACTGGCTGGTCTCCATGCCAGGAGAGCTGGTGGAAAGCCAATGCGCGACCACCCACTGCCAAGTGGCCGTGGGGGTTGAGCATTTGAACCATAAGACGCAGGCACTTTTCCCCCCTTATTTGCCAAAATATTGAGAATGTCTATCCTCCTAGAGCAGTGGTTCTCAACCTGTGGGTCAGGACACCCTTTGGGGGTCGAATGACCATTTCACAGGGGTTCACTAAAATCATCAGAGCCACTGCTAACAAGAAGTAGTGCTGTTTAGTGCTCCCTTCTAACTTCCCATTCCACAATTTATTTGCACAAGCGGGGTGGGAAATAGGAGGAAGGAGACATTACACTTACTTCATCATGTTGGAAATTATGTAGTGCAGTGTCACTTCCAGTGTTTGGATTGTTTCAAAAGACATCACTTCTAGGGGGTCACGGATCTAAAAAGGTTGAGAACCATGAGCTAGAGGTTTAAACTGGCCACACACGGGTAGATACCCGTGCAATCGGCCGGCGATCAATTACAGCGTGGTGACGTCACCACGCTGTGATTGATCGCCGATCAATCGGACGGTAATCATTGTGCACCACAATGGGAACATCAAGTACTGTATGATGGGGACCCGGTTTACCGGTCCCCCGGGTCTCTCCACAGTCTCAGAAGCAGACAGCTTCTCCGGCTGTGTAAAACACCCAGCCTGCAGCCAGCCCCCTCCTCTTCTGGCAGTGCTGGGTCCGTGTTGGCCACGCCCCCTTCACACACACAGAGCTGCTAGCTGAACACACAGCTTGTGTGTGTGGCTCAGCTGCCTGTGTGTGCAGCTCAGCTCTCAGCCTGTCCATTACATTGGATGGGGACAGCGCTGTCCCCATTCAGTGTAATGGATTTCGACCAAGGATTTTCAACATGTTGGAAACCTGTTTGGTCGAGTTCCTTCCAGCAGGATCCATTGATGCTGCTTGAAGGAACCGTGGATGGCTCAGATGAAGAAACTGTGCCAGATGTTCCTCTAATCTGTTACTTCATCGAGCCGTGTGGGGCTAGGTTTACAGAGCTCTGCCATACAACACAGCCGGGCTGTTGACCTGGATGTTTGCTACTGCAGTTAAACAATACAGGTTGGTCACCAAGAAGATGATGATAGGGCTTGTCTACATTTTTTTTTTCTTTCTGTGCAAACGTGGAGTGCGGACATAGAGCTTCTCCCCTCTGAAAAATTATGTGCCAGTCTATACTGGTGCATCATAACCTGCAGCAGGGCATGCCAAATGCAACACACTCAACAGCCTTCCGGATGTTGTTGGTGCGTTAACGTCATAATGACGCATGGCAATCATGAACAATGGGCACGTTGAACAAAGCCTGCCCGATTTGTTTTTAGGTGCAGTTTTTTAATTTAAATTATTAGGGCGCCAACATGGCGATAATGGTGGTCAAAACAGTACATGAAGCGATGGCAAACTGCAGTCTCCATGGAGATGTTATGCCAATGACACAGGTCTATACCCGCTCAATCGATGAATGCTCGAGGGCAGCATGGTCACTTCACAATGACTTTGCCATGCTGCACTCGAGCATTTGTTGATTGAGCGTTGAATCGATGCACACCACTTTGTGCAATCGATCCCATTCAATACTTTGGATCCTTATCCAAAGTAATGGCAATCAAACAGTTCCAAGAGATTTGAAATTTATTTATTTTACTGTTCTAGCAGCACAATAGGAAAGCAAGCATTCCAAATGTAAGAAACTGGAAAAGTAGAGATCTTTCAAAACACAATAAAGAATTGTACAGATCTTTAAAAAGTTGTCATTCAGTACACTTAAAAATGATGAGTACACTGTAACAGATTACAGGTAAAGTTTTTAAAATCTTTTTGATAAATTTATATATATATATATATATAAATTTATATAAATAATGGCAGCTTTGACTGTGTGGGGACATGGAGAATAGGTGAGTACAGGTCCTCCTTAAAGCAGACCTACCTCCAGAAGTACTGATAATAAGGAAAGCATAAAAAAACAAAAAATAAAACGTACCTGTTATGAGTAGTTTAGGAAGATCCCTCGCAGCACCTCCTCCCTCCCTGGCTCTGATTTCATGCTGCCATGGCCACCCAAAAGGAGGCCAGATCTCACTGAGCGCTGAGATAATCGGGTAATTCCCTTATAAAAAGCAAATTCCCATAGAAAACCATTATAAATGCCCCCCGGTGGCCACTTACGATATTGACACCTGTGTTAACACCCGGAAGCCTGGCGAATAAAGATTCCAGGCAAAAGCAGGTAAGTATGTGGTTTTTTTAGGATCGTGGCGCACTAAGCCACCATCATACCAGCTCAGAGGTGAGTCAAACTTTAATTTTACATATGTATTTTTTGCATATTAAGTATACATCTGCTTTAAGCAAAGCATCCTTGTGGTGGCAAGGGATGCTCTTAGGAGAGGATAACATAGGCCTGGTTCAGTGGACTGCTCTGGGGATAAGAAGTATAGCCAACATGCTTTGGCCAGGTAAAATGATGTTGCTAGGAGAAGGACTAGGGGCATTGGACTTTTCTCTTTTCCTTGAGAATCATCTTAAGGGAGAAAGCTCAGGCTTTTTTCTTCTTTTGGGTCTCTTGCTTATTGCCGTATATACTCAAGTAAAGCCAAGTTTTTCAGCACAAAATATGTGCTGATAAACCCCCCATAGCTTATATTTGAGTTCCACACCTGTCTGGGTGTTCACTGGTCTCCCTGCGGGTGTCGGCAGCCTCTGTGGGTGGTCCGATTGCTTGTGGGCATCAGATGCTTTCAGGGAACGCAGCAACCCCTAAGAAATGGCCGCTCAACCCCCGAGGGGGTTGTAATTCACAGGTTGAGAACCATAGTCTTAGATGATTTAAAATCGTACGTTTTAACATACTTCACTTCTTCTTGCTGACATTTAGGAAAAGAAAACAATTTACCAAAATTTTATTAGTTAAAAAAAGATGTGTTGAGCTGGGCATAGAAGTTCCAATTCCTGCACGACCCGACCGCCGATCCGATGCCGTGCACGCTCTCGCATCCCTTAGAGATCGGGTCGTGCAGGAATTGGAGGCTGCAGCTAACGAGGATTGGGCTGAAATCAGCCGTTCTGTCGGATCGCACAGTTATCCGACAGGACGGTAAATTTTAACCGGATCCCATTAGTTGGCTGGGGACGGCTGCCCCCAGCCGAAGTAATGAGCTGCACATAAAGAGTGCCAGCCGATTCTCAGCACTAGCGGGCGGGCTTGATGACGTCATCACGCCCGCTGCTAGTGCAGAGAATCAGATAAGGAATAGGCGGTAAATCGTACTGTCTATTCCCAGCTTAAGCCATATTTTGATTATATGAGTTTGTCTTATCTTAAGGAGTCCCACTTACCTGTCTGGGTGTTTACTGGTCTCCCTGCAGGTGCTGGCAGCCTCTGTGGGAAGCCTGATTACTGATTTTTCTTCTTTATTTGTTATTATATCTGCAGCTTTTTCTGAGCTAGGCTCGGCTGGTGAAAACAAACCTGGATGGCAGCGCCATCTTGTGGACATTTTGTTATTTTTTACTAGCAATGGTGGAATTTCATTAAAAAAAATCCACTATGTGACTTTTCAAGTAGCTGCTGCAATTTTATTGAATAAGTGTTTCCAGTTTTTGTAGATAAAATAAGCTACCTCTGGTTAGATTATTCAGATTGGCTTGTACTTGAGTATATACTGTATATAAACGGAGATTATCTTAATGCATTAGGTAAAGTGTAAAGAAGGGTGACACTTCCAGAGCATGCCTTTGTTTGTGGGAGAACTGTTAGGATGCATGGCTTGCTACATTTTACCCCAAATAAAATAGGAATAATCTCCTGATCTCCATCATTCCCAATCTCCTAATCTATCTGATTTTTACTCAAAAATATTGTGCAGGGTTTTACCTTTATTTCATTTGGCTTCAGGGAACTGATTTCTGAGTTCACTGGAAATAAGCCTCAAATGCAAATAAAATTATAAAATGGATTGAACAATTCATATTGAACAGTTAAGACGTTTAATTGATGAATTGGTCATTTCGGGCTGCGCTCTGGAATTTCCCCCATGTCCTCGTTTAGTGTAATAACAATAAAACTGAACACAATATATGGCTAGCTGAGAGCAAGAATGATGAGCAAGAACGGCCAAATAACTTGGATTTGGAATTTCTGCAGATATATTTGTGGTTATTACTCATGTAACCACCAGATTCTTGCAGGCCTCCGTTAATGTGTTTATGAGACTCGGTTCTCATGCTGATGAGGAATCGTTTAATTGGTAAAGTCTATGGGAACTTGAGGTCTGACACCTGCTGCGTATTTGCAACATTTCATGACATTCATCTGGTTATTAGTTTGGGTGATTTTCAGAAAAATCTGTCACAAATAAAGCAGCGATGAAGCGTAGATTTCGTTATTTAAAAAAGTCTCATATTAACCTCCCTAGTACTCTGCTGAGGTACAGATTTCTGTACCAAAAACGCACCATAGACTTTAATGGAAAAAAGATTTTTACATTGTAGGCCTGGAACTTCCCAAAGTCTGTCGGTACAGGAGTCGGTACAGGAGTCTGGTAGACATCCTGAATATAATAACATGTTCAGATGCTTTGTGAATAACTCACAATATCAGATAATGAATATTTCAATAATTCACTGTATCAGGTAAATTAGCACTGCAACCACTAGATGGCACTGCAGATGTGCCAGGTTATATAGAAGAGCATGGGAGGGAGGGGGGGAGTGATCCGTGCTTCTGCAGCTGCCTCATTAGATCGGAGACACAGGGAGCAGTGAGTTTGACCTTCCTCATAATTCACAACACAAAAATGTTCAGAGTCTCCACCTTTTTAGACCTGCAACCCTGGAAGTGGCATCACAGAATTTGACTTCCTGTACTTGGAATGTGAAAGTGCCCGGTGCGGAGTGTCACTTTCGCTTTCCAAATACTGGAAGTGACACTCCACGGTGTCACTTCTGGCATGATTAGGTAAGTATAATGTCCCCTCCTATTTTTCCACCCCACTTATGATGATGATGTGTGTGGTGGAGGTTAGGAGGTGGGGGGGACTATACTCTCCCTCCTAACTTCCCACCCTGCTTTTGGGCATCAGTGCTGCTGCTTATTAGGGACCCCTGAGAAATGGTCGCACGGTCGGGTTGAGAACCGCAGTCCTAGATGATTTAAAATTGCACATGTTTTAACATTCTTCACTTTTTCTTGCTGACATTTAAGAAAATATCTATTTTTACCAAAATGTTATTATGTAAAAAAGATGTGTAAGTAATTTTTTGATTATATGGGTTATGTACTGACATGTACTGTGGATGCCATGTAGATGAGCTGTAGCTCTGAGTAGCCATTGAGGATGAGCAAGGCTTCATGTGATGGTCTAATGGCTAGAAATTGAACAGGCAGTAGTGTAGAGATCCAGATCCCACTGGTCATATCAAGCATGTGACTTTCTGGTTTGTGATTCCCCCCCCCCCCCCCAAAACAAAATTTTCTTTTCATCTGCTCTGTCCTACACATACCTCACAGAAAATGTAATTATGATTTAAAGGACATCTAAAGTCCACTTAGTATAAAGTGTTTATGGCAGAAATAGCTGTAATGTCTCTTTGGCCAAAGATATTTCTAAAGAATTGTCCATGTAGAGCTGCAGAGACTCATAGGGGAGGGTGTGTGTGTGTGGAGGGGGGATCAGCTGCTGGCGATTTCCTGCCTGGGAGAGATGTCCCAGACACTTCGGCTGCCTAGGTGCGACAAATTGCAGTGGGAGGGGAGCAATCCTAACAAGCTCCCCTCCAGCTGTCAGAAAAAGATTTGTTTTTTTACAATTAAGGATGTCAGCAATGTCGGCTGAGCTGCTACTGAGAATGCTGATTGACCTCCCAGGTGGTAGGTAGGCTTTAATAAGGAAGGGTAAAGGAAGGCATATACGAGCAGGTTCTCCCTCGATAGATGAGGGACAGATTGCAGCATGATGATGTCATCGCGCTGTAGCCGCTTGCCAAGAGGATTTGTGGGCATTTTGCCGCCCATTTCTTTAGATTGGGATTACTTTGGCTAGTCCCCATCCTAATGGGACCAGCCAGAAATTTACCGTGCGATCCGACATGCAGGAGGATCCTGGTTGATCAGTCCAGCTGGCGTACCCGATTTGCGGTAGATAAGCCGATCGGCCCGTGTATGCCTACCTTTATACTGGGTGGGAGAATTGACTTAAACAATATCCACTTGACTAAAAAAAAAACACAACCCTTCCCTACATCTTCAACAATTTTGGTGATGATATCTTGTTCAGGGACTTTTACAATTAAGTCACAAAGTCAAAATATCAATATTCTCTAGACTCGAGTCGAGTATAAGCAGAATGTAATTTTTTCATCCAATTTTTGTTGCTTTTGGCTTATACTCAAGTATATAGGGTAAAGCCCCCCACACATGGATCGATTTTTCATTTGTTTTGAGAATGATCACCGTGTTTGGGAATCGAACGCAGAAACCTTTGTTCGATTGATCTCGCTCGAAGAAAGGGAACCAGCATGTTGGTAAATCCCTGTTTGATCGCCAGTACTTTGGATAGGGGCCAGGATCAACTGGGAATTGATTGCACAAAGTGGTGCGCATCGATTTGCCTAACAATTTATTGTGTCCCCTTGGCGCAGTCGATCGCACGGGTATCGGCGTGTGTGTGGGATGCTTTAGTTTGCTATAAATTACTAATATGCTATGACCATGACAGAAAGCTGCTGAGGTATTTTATGGTTGTTTGATTCTTTAAAGTGCTGGTGAACAGTATGTACTATTTGGAATTCATTTGTAATCCTAAAAGGAATCTTTGTTATGGAATATATATATATTTAAGCTTACAAAAAGTTTGGAAGGGCAAGGAGTAATGAGTTTATTTGCAGCAGTTAGTTTCTAGCACTAGATGGCAGCAATGTATGTGTTAATGCAAAAAAGTTTGACTAATTCCTGAACTTTTCTCCCTTGTTGGTGCTGGTCTGTGAGATTCACTTTTATTCACACCATGAGACACTTGTAAGCTTTGCTTTTCGGGGTATACAAATAGCTGCCAATCGGTCAATTGTTTTGATGAGACTGTAGTAAACGATTAGCTTTAGCCTAAAATGTTGGTCAATTTTATATGTATTAGTAGAGTTTTTCAGTGATTGATGAATTGTTTTGGGGTTAGCGTTTCAAGATTTTATTTTACTTTTAACAATTTTACAGCAAGATCACAGACATAAGAAGTAGGGGCTTTAGCACGCAGTGCATACGTATAATATAAGTACAAACAAGGGATAATAACAAACTCAAGCAAATCACTATACAAACCCCTACAAGCAGGAGCAACCCTACAGTACAGTACAGTTATTTGCACCTAAATGCAAAAGGCACTAAGGCTGCGAAATGGGTCACTCTTAAGGAAAACAAACAAAAAGGGAGGAATATCCCCAATAAGGGTAAAAGGAAGGCAGGGTATAGAAAAAGAAAGCCAGGTTAGTAGGTTAGGGCAGAGATAATGGAGATTGGAGATGGAGGGGATAACGTTCCAGGGGGGAGGGAGACGTGCCCTTCGTATTAAGGGGGGGGGGGGGG